>OY101444.1:41452930-41969906 GCA_956483585.1 Gymnocheta viridis
TGCAGGGATATTTGAGTGACACACTTTCGGTGTCAAATTAATGTGAGTGCATTATAATGCACTATTCAATGATTGGTCAATGCATAATAGTAATTTGATTTCGATAATATTTCCATGGTACCGAAAGAGAGAAATGTAATATTACAATAAGCTAAAATAAGTTAGAAAGGCTAAGGTTTATTTTCATAAGTAGTATATAAGCCAGAGTTAATCACAATAAAATTCAGACTTTAATTGATAAACTTAAGCTGGCAATATCTGCCTTTGTTTTATTGTTGAAATCTCACCTAAATTGTTGGTAGTTCATTCGAACGCCTATCCTTTGAGCTGGCACCCTACAGCTATATGAATACATATTGTGTTATAGGGAAACAAACCAATAACATCCAAAATTACAGTACGTTTACTTGTAATTTCCCATATTGAAATATTCAATGTTCTTATGGTTTTAAAATGTAAATTAAATTATTGACAAAAGCAAGTTAAATTATTGGCTACTTTCACGTGCAATTCTCAGAATTGAGTCGCAAGTGAATGAGCTGAAAAATGATGCAGTGTGTCGTGCAATGAACAAATTTAAGAGAAAGAAAATGCAGTTTTTTTTCTTTTTACATAAATTAAAAGTATGGTTGCTTAAAGTAAAAAGAACTGAAGCGCAGTCGGGGAACCAAGAGCTACAACAGGCAGACCATTTTTAGATGGGGTATTTATTAACAACAACTCCTCAAATTATACAAACTCTAAATTATAGTGTTAGTTTTATTTTATCTCCTAGATTGTTCCGTGATAGTCTTGCCTGCGTAGTGTTCCGTTACGAGCATGTGCAGAGTTTGTCTTTAACAAAAAGGTAAGAAAACATTGCAATTTTTTTTCATTTTCTTTTGATGAAAGCTCTAAAATCAATGAGCTTTGCTAACTAGTTATTTGTATTCGATGCGTAGATATAAGGTATAATGTCCTTAAAATAATAGCATCACTCATTCATACATAAAAATGCACCCTTTTTAAGGAATAAAGGCGGTGGACCCTATGATCTGAAAATGTATACAGAAGTTCGACGGCTAAGACGCGGTAACTGTTTGAAGAGGATATTTATAATTTTTAAATAAATTCAGCTTAAAACTTCAAGCAAAAGAAAAAACTTTCCGAAAATTTGGCTTTTAGAACTACATTTTCTATCCTATAAAATATTTTTTTCTTCTTCGGGAGTTCCGCCGTAAATTTGATTTTTTGATTAATGACAGTTTTTAAATATAATATGTGCGACTGCAATTTTAAACTGCCAATATTAATTCAAATTATAAAAATATGTTTTTATTTGAATCAAATATTAACTTACCAATTACATGAGGAGCTTTAAAATCAAAATACCGCATCAGTATTCCTATTGTAAACAAACTTCGGCGAAACATTGGAGTATAAATTGATTCAACACTTTGATTGTTCTGAGAAACTTGATTTCGGCTACAATCCAGGATTCGATAAAATCTATAATAAAACAAAAATATATATTTATATAAAGAATTACTTGTTGCACGCATCACATTCGAATTATGTATATCGAAAAATATGAAAATCTATTATATTTTTTTAAGACTAAATTAACCATAACAATACCTAATAAATTTAAATTTGTTAAAAGTAACTTAATGATTTTTTTTGTAGGTCTTGTAAATTAATGTTAAGACAAAGGTCACCAATAATGTGAAAACAGACAACAATGCCATCAATTCGATGGCAAAATACTATGTATGTATGTAGGCTGTGGTGTCTGTCTTTAATTCGGGCATATTCCTTTTAGCGGTCTGCCTGAACTGGTGGCGGATGACTTAAAAGCCTGCATGACTAATATTTATCCATCCCCTAAGCCGATGTGTTATGCAACCAGTGCCTATCTCGGTTGGTTTGTGGTATAATGATCGAATCGAATGTTTGAATGTGGAATATTTACAATTGGTATTTTTACAATTAAAAACCGTCTTAATCGAATACTTTTCGATTTGTATATTTTTTTAAAATTAGTTTTTACTATATTAAAACTTTAAAACTTGACGAACGTTTTCTGTTGATTTTCCAACCATATTTTTTCAGCGTAAAGTTTTATGTCTTTTCTGGTTATAGCGAAAAAATTTTATGAGGTGGTTGCAGGGACGAATTAAATTGGCATTGTAGTGTGCAATGGATGTCAAAATCTATATCAGGAATTTTCATAGAGCTAGATTAATAGATATCTATTGATCTGACTAGTATAGTATTGAATGAAAATTTTTGCATCGTTAAGTATAAAAATGAGAGTCCAACAATTTTTTAATGACCTTTTTTAGTTTTGTTTCATATTTTATATGGACATCCATCACAGAACAAAAACGACTAAATGAACGTCGTCTAAAAGATTTAAATAATTTAATAATCTAAGTAATGGAACCTTCCATAAATGAAACAAAGGAATTCGCCTCTCCGTAATATGGTCGCCTAATCGATACCGAGAGGGACTTGCCTTCAGATGCCGATAAACAGGTAGATTCTGAATAATCGAACAAAAATTTGGAGAATGAACTAACAAATAAAATTAAAAATATGCTTAATCCGAAAAGCAACATTAAATGTCATGAAAGAATTTTAAATGATGTCATCTATTTACTCCAAGGCCCACGATGTCACACGTATTCGTTCTTTCGTAGAATTACATATAAAACAAAACAAATTCTAAAATGTTTTCTTCCATCAAGAGGGGTAGGGATGTTGTGATGCAGAACTGAACAACCCTCCCTGGCAGTTAGACAAACGCCAAAAACGAAATGAAAAACTTGAAAGATTATATAATGCTTTGCTAACTATGTGCCTAACAAGTACATTGAGTGAAAGATAATTGTAATTGCATAAAAACAAAAGAAAAAAATATATATACTCTCCAAAGCATTTTTAAAAGATAATTTTAAGCGAATTAGTCGGACTATTTCTTGCAATTTAATTGTTATATTAACAATATTATAAGCTGATCTCATTATATTTCGGTTTTATGGGCGTATGTGCTTTAAACCAAGTTTTCTTTTCAGGAGCAGAAGCAAAACGTCATTCTCTATGAATATACAGAAATGTGTAGCACTAAAATCAGGGGAATTGCTATGTATTTATATCTATTCGAAAAGAAAATCATTAAAAGTTGTATATCTCAAACGTTCTGCTGGAAGTGTTTTAAGCCAGTGGGGCCATATGGCATTTTCCCGGCGTTACTGCAGCAATATATAAAGGTAACTGAAAGAAATCTGCATTGATATTAATTTTGAAATTCTCATTTGTTTTTTTTAAGTTGTATAAAGTAAGAGGTTTGAAAATTTTCAAAAATATGTTTTAAGGTCTACTAATGATTTGGCATTAGCACCAATAAAATGCATGTATTCTAGCTACAAAACCATATATGTTTATATACATATATGGCTATACATACAGACGAGGGCGGATTGATATTGAAACTACCTAAGTAGTTTTTCAAACCATTTATTTCTCAACACAGTCTCCTTTTAGCTCAATACACTTAGCAAGACGACATTCCAACTTTTTTATACCATCTGAATAACACGATTTTGGGAACCCCTCAAAATACACGATAGTTTCGATAATCACTTCTTCGTTTTAGATGAATCTTTTTCCTGCGAGTCATTTTTTCAAGTTTAGAAACAGGAAAAAGTCACTAGTAGCTAAATATAGACTATAAGGTGGATGATCAACCAATTCGAAGTGTATTTCACGTAATTTTAGCATCGTATCTAATGCTGTGTGAACCGGTGCGTTGTCTTGAAAAAAGAGCACTTTTTTCTTCTTTAAATGTGGTCGTTTTTTCTTGATTGCATCAATCAATTTTTCCCATAATGCACGATAATACTTTCCTGTGATTGTGGATCCTTTTTCAAGATAATCGATGAGCAATATTCCGTGTGCATCCCAAAATACAGTGGCCATAACCTTGCCAGCCGATTTCACTATCTTCGCCTTCTTCGGAGCACTTCCACCAGCTTCCATCCATTGCTTCGATTGATTTTTGATTTCAGGTGTGTAGTGGTGGACCCACGTTTCATCAACAGCTATTAATCGACGCCAAAAATCAGCAGGATTACGCTTTATCATGTCCAAACACCGCTGTGAAATGGTCTGTCGAACTTGTTTTTGTTCGATACTGTGCAAACGCGGCACCCATCTTGCCGATAGCTTTTTCATATGCAAAATGTTGAACACACGTTCATAAGATATGTTTACCATATCAACAATCTCACTTATATTGACTCGGCGATTAGTCATAACGATATCGAGGATTTTTTTGATATTTTCTTCAGTAACCACCTCTTTTGGCCTTCCTGTTGATGGTATTGTTGCAGTGCTTGTTCGGCCGCGTTTAAATTCAGCAATCCAATATTTTACCATGTAATCTGACGGAACAGACTCACCGTAATGTTTATCGAGCTTTTCTTTTTTCTCTTTCGCCATTTTCCCTTTCAAATAATAGTGTTTAATCATTGCACGAAATTTACTTTTTCCATTTTTCAAGAAACGCAAAAGTTGTTTACTTCAAATGACTACAACAAATAAACTAATCGATGAATTTGGGTGAAATTTTAACAGCTGACGTTTGACAGATCGCAATTCCTAAAAAAAGCTTTTGTGTTTGTGCTGCCATCTAGCGCTAGGTAGCTTCAATATCAATCCGCCCTCGTATATCTTAACGCATTTATGTACATATATCTGAATTAAAAATGCAAAAATAATCATTGCATCGTCCTTCATCTTGTGTAAAAATGCATACAAATATCCTTTTTACTTCTCGAGGGGAGAATATTTTATTATTTTTCCATTGAGGTTTTTGTATTTTAAAAACGTTAAACTAATTTTCTGAAGATTGAGTATTGCAGTAAATATATATATTTATCAGGTATAGACAATATGTTATTTATATGTACGTACATATCTTAGAATGATTATGGGACATTATTATTTAATTACGGAAAATAAGTAATGACTGCCACTTTTTTTTAATAAAATATAAATTTTCGTTCACCAGTTTATATTGAAAACAACAATAAAATATGAAAATTTGTTTTTGTTTTCAATATAAATTGCCGAATGAAACAGGCAATAAAAAAAATATAAATATTGTATTCTTTAAAATAAATTTATAATCGCTAAAACAGAATTTTATACAGCACTGTTTAAATAGCTGATAAATATGTACATACATATATTATGTATGTGACAATCAGTGGCCAAATTAAATGTAAATTGTGAAAAAACAATTGAACAAAATGTAAAATAAGTAAAAATTCATTTACAATATATAAAAAAAATATTAAAACTTATTTTATTAGTAGAAGCCAACGACTTCTTGCACAGCAAAAGTAGTCCGGGCTTTAAGATTACGCTGCATAATCGCAATAACATCTGTTACATTCTATCAACATTCCAGTCGAATAACTAAGACTTTAATCCCTTGGTACAAACGCGTTCGAGTGCACTTATAAACAGTAACGAATTTAAAAGAAAAATAATTTCTCTTTTACTACAGCTTAAATACATTTTGCTGGAAATTTTTTTTAAATTTAAAAATATTTAAACTCAAATACTGAAATGTTAAAAATAATAGATATGAAACAAAATTGTTTATTTTAATACAACAAAACTTTTTTTTAATATGCTTACATAGGTATGTGTGTACATACTTTTGTGTACAAAAGTTTAAAAAATAACAAATATTATCTGCCAGTCCCACGATGTCACATGTATTCGATCTTTCGTACAACTATATTTAAAACAAAAACAAATTCTAAAATTTTGTTTTTATTTTAAATGTAATTGTACGAAAGAACAAATTTGTGTGACATCGTGGGACTGCCAGTAAGTGTTGTGTTTTACAAATTTAGCATTCCTTTTCGAAATTTTGTAATAGATTAAAGAATATATTGCGTATTAGTTTTAATTTAGTATATAATCTGGAAGTTAGAGCGAAATTTGCCAAACAGAAGAAGGCTGAACATTTTATAAGAAATTAGATAGAAAATAGCAAATCTTTAATATACACAGTCTTACAAAAGTTTACGTACGACACTAGAATTTCCAATTTGAAAAAGAAAAATGCATGTAAAATTATTTTTATTTTGTTTTATTTTATTTCAAAGTATTAAATATTGAAAAAGAAACTTAAAAATATTTCGATTTTATAAATTTATATTTCATAACACAAAATATTTCACTTTTTCATTTGAAGAGCTTTTACATAAGTATGTAACGCATTATAAATTATACAAAATAAAAAAAAATAATATTTGGTATGGACTCCTTTGGCTTTTATTACATCTGCCAGACGAGAGGGCATGGATAATGCCAATTTTTTTGTAATTTCTGGAGTAATTTTACTCCACTCCTCCATTAAAGCTACCTTCAGACCTGGAATTGATGTTATAGCCGTTTTTTTTAAATTCCGCTTCAAAATATCCCACAAATGCTCAATAACATTTAGATCCGGAGATTGTGGGGGATGTTCCAGATTATGTCTGACGTTATGTAGAAGCCATTCCTTTACCATTTTGGCAGAATGTTTCGGGTCGTTGTCTTGGAGAAACATGGAATTTTCTTCCAAATCTAACATTTCCACACTAGGGAGGTAAATATCCTTTAGAATGTCAATGTACATAGCCTTGTCCATAATACCATCGATAATCCTTAATTTACCAACACCATTTGCGGCCATACATCCCCATACCATGACAGAACCGCCTCCATGTTTGACTGTTGGGTTTATATTCTGGGACAGTAACGCTGCATTCGCTTTTCGCCAAACTTTTGCCCGACCATCACCTCCAAAGACCATAAATTTCCATTCATCGGTAAATAATTACCCTTTC
This sequence comes from Gymnocheta viridis, assembly GCA_956483585.1. NCBI lineage: Eukaryota > Metazoa > Arthropoda > Insecta > Diptera > Tachinidae > Gymnocheta > Gymnocheta viridis. The sequence goes on from OY101444.1 coordinate 41,459,821, forward strand.
CCAAAACGTTGGGTCACTTATGTGAGTGTTCGCATACTTCTGGGCGTATTCCTAACGCTTTTGTATATTTACAGCTCTGAGAAGCGGTTTTCTTCTTGCCACTCTGCTGTTGTAACACTGTTTTTGATAGTTCTGCGAATAGTTTGATAAGAAACATTTACTCCTAGATCTGCTCTTATTTTATGATATATTTCCACCGCACTTTGCTTACGGTTGCCTTTTACTAATCGCATAACTGCTCTATCTGTTCTTTGGTCTAAAATCCGAGGGCGGCCAGCGCGAGACTTGCTTTCATAATCTCCACTTTCCCTGAAATTTTGTATAACTGTTTGCACTATTGACTTCTTTAAATTTAAAATTCTTCCAATTTCACTAAGAGAATCACCATCATTCCTCAATTTAATTACTGTTTTTCGAATTGGCTCGGGAATTTCCTTTCCTTTGCCCATATTTACAAAAAAAAAAACACAGGGATTAATAAATTATAATTATGATCACTTTCTATGAAATATCAAGCTAGTATACTGATGATTTAAAATAAATATCAGGAAAATGTGCAGCGGTACTCATAACGGTACACTTTGTTTTTTACATCGTATGTATACTTATGTAAATATGGAAGTTTAAGCATTTTAACGTTTTTGTTGTTACTTTAGAAAATACAACAAAACATATATCGCAGAGTATTTATAATGATTTTGTTTTTTGTTTAAAGTTTTTAAAATCAGTAAAATATGAAAAATATTCTCATATTTATAATAAAATTAAATTTTTATGATCGTATGTAAACTTTTGTAAGACTGTGTATGTACATACATATGTATACTTTAATTTTATGGTTGTTTTTCACAAACAACCAAATACATATGTACATACAGGAATGTATGTTAGTTAGTAGCTTTAAAGTTTATGAATATTGTTATAATGAAGAATGAAATGTGTCTTTTCAAATAAGAACAAATTCTGGGTGTATCTATGATTTTGATCACGCATGTGGGATAATAATTTTACTACTTTTACACATTGTTTGTTTTTTTTAATTTTGATATTTTTTTTCTCATCAGTACAGTATTTTAAAATTTTGTAATTTATTACTTTTACTACAAAATTGAATTGTCTAAAAAACCCAGCATAATTTAAAACGAATCGACACAGTTATATTTGTACAACAATACAACAAATACTTTTACCCTATAATAAAACAAAATCGGTCACATTCGTAGGCGTTTTCACATTAATATATACAAATTTTTTGGTCTTTCAAAAGAGGTACGTACCTTCAACATAAGCATGGTGTTTACTACGAAATAGCACAAACGAAACGGACCCCCTAGATAAGCAAGGAGTTTACAAATTGACTTGCTCATGCAAACATAGCTACATCGGACAAACAGGACGGAAAATAAAAACAAGATTTCGTGAGCACATAAGAGACTACAACAAGAAACTGAAACAACCAGGAGCAACGCCAGAATCAAATTTCGCGAACCACATATTCAACAACAAATGTACACCAAGACACATCAGACAAACAGTTGAATTACTGCATTTACAGCACAAAGGACGGCGACTGAACGTATTAGAAAACATGGAAATATACAAACAAAAAACGTTTGACGGAAGAATTATAAATGAACAAATAAACACTGCGTCAGACATAATATTTGAACCGCTAAAACATTTTTACACAAAAGAAAACAATAACCCAAGAAAACCAGACAACACAACAAACGAACAAAACCAAAAAGAGACCCAGAAACGTACAATCACAGACTACTACCTACACAAAGATAAAACACTTAGCAAATGATGACTCAAATAATAAACTGTAACGGTAAACACAAGAGACTAACAAGAGAAAAATTAAACGAACAAGAAGCAGGTAGATATAGAGCACACAGGAATATATACGAACGAGAGAGCCACACACGAATATATACGAACGAGAGAGATGCAGACACGAACAAGAGAGAAAGAGAGGAAAAGAAGTTAGGTACACAAGGAAACTATACAAAAGACAAGGGACAACACAAAAAACGATTAGTTATTGGAAGAACACTGAAGATGGCACATAGCCGAAACCGGTCTGTTTATCAACCAAATTTTACGTGGGATGACGGAAATTCATTCCAAATTGTTTAGTGGAATATAAGTGTACTTTCGAATGGCATAAAAAAATTTTTATCACGTATTTGTTGCGAAATAATTGATCACAAAGTTTTGTGATGCATGCTACAAAAAACAGAAGTAACTTTGATAGTTAAAGTGTATCTTGTAAAGCGAATTTTGCATAATAAAGCACATAGAATCTAGTTCCTAAAAAAGATGTAGATATATAAGAGAATTCTAAAATAGTTAAATTTTTGTCAGAAGACATGAACCTTTTGTGACGCACCATACTTGACTCGCGTTACATTTTTTCTATTATATTTCTATTCTGAAATTTTATACCTAGCTTCAATATTTCCAAAATAGTAAATACAAATTTTTTACTAAAATTTAAGTGATTTTAATGTATAAAAATATCGTTTTCGATCGGGCCATCTTCACTAACACTAAAGTAATGATATGAATACCTAAAAATTTTTAATTTCTGGTATAAAATGAGAAGATTGGTAATAATTTGTGCATTAATGATCATCGAAATACATTTCTTTTATTTATAAAATTATATATATATCTAGTCTAATATTCCTTAAAAATAAAGGTAAAAAATAAGTTCGATTCGGACTGTTTGTGGGACTTGCCCATATGTAGTTTGTACGAAAACGATACTTCTTTTAGTTTGTTTACATTTTTTGATTAGGAAATGTACATACACGCATATACATAGATATTTATGTACCCTGTAGTAAATAAAATAATTCGTTGATAAAACACACTAACTATAAACTAACTACAAGGTGGCGCAAAAATAACCTTCCGATGTTTTTTGGCTGTAATTAAAAAAAAAATGAAAAACTTTGATTCTTCTTGTGGATTATTTTTATTTGGTCTTTTAATTTTTTTACATCAAGTCGAGAATATGATGTCATGTAAATGGCCGCCGCCACAGTTGATTGTCATTTGAGCCCTTTTTATGGCATTTTCCATCACTTTGGCCAAAACTTCCGGCGATAGGTCCTCACATTCTTGAGGGATATTGTCTTTAAGAGCTGCAAGAGTCTGAGGCTTGTTGACATAAACCCGCGACTTCAAAAAGCCCCACAAAAAGATGTCTGCAGCGGTCAAATCAGGCGATCTTGCTGGCCAGTGCAAATCGCCAAAACGGGAGATTAGGCGCCCGGGAAATGCATCCTTCAGCATATCGGTTGTGGCACGTGCAGTGTGTGCCGTTGCACCGTCCTATTGGAACCACATGTTTTCCAATCCCAATTCATTAAGTTGCGGCAAAAAGAACTCGTTAATCATTGCTCTGTAGCACTCACCATTCACAGTAACCGTTTGGCCCGCGACGTCTTCAAAGAAAAATGGTCCGATGAATCCTCCAGCGAAAACAGCACACCATACAGTGACTTTGAGCGGGTGTAATGGCTCTTCATGGGTTACACGCGGATTTTCAGTGCCCCAGAAGCGTAAATTTTGCTTATTTACGTACCCGCTAAGATGGAAATGGGCCTCATCACTCATGATTATTTTTGATGAAAAATCATCTTCCTGTTGGTGGTGATTAAGGATGGCTTGAGCGTATGTTAGACGCGATTGGCGGTCAGCAGCTAACAGCTGATGCACCGTCTGGACTTTTTACGGAAACATCTTCAAATCTTGTACCAAAATTCGCTGTAAAGACCGTCGACTGATACCCATTTGCGTTGCACGTCGTCTGGTCGATGTCGACGGCGCTTCCATGACATCCTCGGGTACAGCAGCAATATTCTCTGCAGAACGGCTACTCCGGGGTCTGCCACGCCTGGCAGCATCTCGTGTTGTGCCAGTCTCTTCGAGGCGAGCGGCTAAACGTCGCAGTGTTTCACCAGTAGGCGTTGGACGGCCAGGAAATCTGCGACGAAATTCACGTTGTGCCAAAGTCACCGACCGATTATTGGTCAAATAAATAGTAACCAATATTCCGCGTTCTGGAGCAGTGTAGCGTAACATTGTTTATTAACGTGTATTTCGCATGTGTTTACTACACAAATGTCAAAACAGAACTGACATTAGGGGCCAATCGCAAAATTTGTAGCATTTTCTGATAGGAGGATTACTTTTGCGCCACCTTGTATTTAGCAAATGACTACAAATTGGTTTAAATCTCATGCAAATATCAACCAAACATATTGCATAGAAACACACGTAAGAAATAAATAAAAACAAAATAAGTAAATGAAAAGAAAATAAGACAACAAAAGAAGCATGCCATGAGCCGTCTCGTGAATGTTTTGAAGAACTCTTGGCTATTTTAAAAGAAGCCATATTTGTGCCATTAAATGCATTTTCCCAGAAAAGTGATTGTTTAATCGTATCAAAAATTTTCCCAGGGTTATATACTCATTTTAGAATTTTCAAACAATTAGAAAGGGTTTCACTTAAATATTTTGCCGAAATTTTGGTTGACATTAATATTGACGGCTGTCCATTGTTCAAAAGCCCAATTGTGGCCAATTTTGATGAAGGTCGTCAATATCACAAGCTTATCTGTTTTTCCTGTAGGAGTTTTTTTTAGGCCGAAGCAAACCCAACAATATTGAAGAATTCATCGATGAGTTTATTCGTGAACTAGACATTTTGATGCGAAATGGACTAAAAATTTTATGAAGAAAAAGTCTATTTGAGAAGATGCCTTATTTTTATATTATAATAATTATTTTTATATAAAAATACATTAAAATTAAATTGTTTAAAAATGTCATGCAGAGATGGCCAATTGACTACTGCCTATGACATGCCTATGTTAAAATAATGTGTCGGTGACAAGGGAAAAAGTCACTTAATCCACTAGATGTGGTTATTAAAAAAACCAGTTTGAAGTTATTTAAAAATGTGTTTGATTTCCTACAGGGTATATCAGAGATGTTCACTAACACATAAACATACTTACGCTTGTGTGTGGAGCAGAGAAAAACCTCTGTTTACTTTTAACAGAGGTGAAAATGTTTTTTGAGGCAACACCACGCGAGTTACATATATAAATTCAAATACACACACATATAAAAAAATGACACTATTGATGAATTTATTGAAAACATAATAAGCACAAAATAAAATTAAAATAACAACTGTAACAGCAAACTCATTTCCGGCTAAGTACAGAAAACAAAATTATTTTTCGGTCGCAATTCCAGGAATTGCAACCGTTCAATATTAATATAAAATAATTATGAAATAATGTTAATATTTAGCATAAGTAAACAAAAATTGTAAAATGCATTGTAAGATTAATTAACAAAAAATTGTGTTAACAATAACTTCAATTAATATTAATAATAAAAGAAAAAGTCAGTTGTTTGATATCCACAGTTGAGTTTAGTTATTTTTTTAAAAACACTCCCAAGTGTTCCCACTACGAAATTGGCGCAGTCGGTACTCCTTTTTCTTTTATACAGAAAGGAGCGTGAAACGAACACAGATAACTAAATATATAAAATCCTGCGAATCCCAAGGGACCCTCCAGGATATAAAAGTTTTTATAGATCAAAATTATTCAACTTTAGTGCAGTGAACAATTATTCTACAAAAAGAAAATTTAACACCACAAAAGATCAAAATTATTCAACTTTAGTGCAGTGAACAATTATTCTACAAAAAGAAAATTTAACGCCACTATAGAACAAAAAAAAAAATAATTAAAAAATTTTAACAACTATCATAATCTTGTGAAAGTGCAACAAACATCAAAATTCGTCAAGCAAGGCAAAGGATATTCGACGAAAGAAGAATGGAGCAACTACAACAAGAAATGGCCAACGTGGATATCGTGGAGCAGCTCGCAAGAAGGGAGCAGCAGCTAGAACAACTCAGACTTGCTTATGTTGAGTTACAGCAAGGACAACAACGGGACCATGACATTCTGGACAGGACACTAAAGAATGTTAATCATCTTCCAGTATTCACAGGACGAGGAGACGTAACCGTCAACTCATTTTTTAGCAGCGTGGAATACCTAATATCAACGCTACGAAAAGAAGATCATAAGAAAGAGGTAGTTAGAGCCATTTACTATAAAACCATCCAAGGCGAAGCAAAAAATTCAATTATCAACATCCCCGAGCCGGATAACTGGAAACTTATTAAGGACACGTTAAAGTTGAGATACAAGCCGGATACAGAACCTCACCAGATTTATAGGAGAATTTCCAATTTAAGAGTTAATACAGTAAGTGAACTAATTGATAAGATTCAAAATATTAAATATAAGACGGATGAATTAATAGTATACTATAATGATGAATATGGAATAGATTTAACAAATATAGATAGTTTGTTAGTAAATACTATCAAAGAAATAACACAAGGGACATTACTGGACAAAATTTATGAACAGAGAGAACTAAAGAATATTTTATACATAATGAACCAAAGACGATTTGAAGATACGTGCATAAGACCGGAATACAAGACATATTTGAAAGAAGAAAGACATAGAAATCAGTACCAAAATAAACAAAATTTTGATAAGGTATATTATGGTAGGGAAGCAATTAATAAGCGACAGTATCAGGATAAAAATAAATGGAATCCAAATTTTTATAGACATGAAGAACAGAACGGTTTTAATAAAAATAATAATAATTCTGGAAGATACAGATTTCAAAATAATGTAAGAGATGACAAATTTTCAGGGCAAGTTCAACAATTAGGGAACTCAAGACCAAATTCCAATCAAGTTCGTTGGAATCATTATAGAAATAACCAACCAGAACCCATGGAAATTGACAATGTAGAAAGAAATTACAAGAATCCTCAGGTGGCAGGACACCCTAACACCAGGTTTGGCCAAAATCGCTTAAACCTGGGTAGGCAAAGCCCAGAAGGACCGGAAATTAATAATACCATTTTTTTACGAGGCAGCCACAGAATGCCTGCCAAAGATAAAATTAAATATTGAAAATAAAGAGTACGTAGCACTAATAGATACAGGTGCTAGCCTTAGTTTAATTAATAAAGAAATAAATGATTTTAAAATATATAAATTGAAAGATCCCATAACATTTAGTACAATAACGAATAAAGATACAATAAATTATGAAATACACACAAAAAGCCCGGAGCAATTTAATTTACCTAACAATGCCAGGATTCGTTGGAAGATCACTCCATTAAGAGGAAGAACTTATGATTTCATCATAGGTATCGATATATTAAACTTTTTAAATGCTCAAATAAATATAGAAAAAGGACAAATAACACTAAATGGAAAGGTATCCTATTTTCTTAATAACCCATACAAATTTAATCAAATTTACACGCTTGAAGCTGTTGATCCTAAAATCGAAAGGCTTCAATTAAACCATTTGAATAATGAAGAACGTAGAGAAATTATAAAATTATTAAACCGGTATAACAAATTATTGTTTAGGGAAGGAGATTTATTAACTAATACAACAGAAATTCAGCATGAAATAAAAACCATTACACAACAGCAAATTTATTCAAAACTATATAGATATCCACCTCAACACGAAGCGGAGGTAAGAAAACAGATCACAGAAATGGAAGAGCAGGGTATAATTAGAAAGAGCCATTCAAGATATGCCAGCCCACTCATAGTCGTGCCTAAGAAAACTGATAATTCAGGCGAAAAAAAATATCGAATAGTAATAGACTATAGAAAGTTAAATGAAATAACTATAGACGACAAATATCCCTTACCAAATATAGATTCAATTTTAGATAAATTAGGTAGAGCGCAATATTTTACCACATTGGACTTGGCAAAAGGCTATCATCAAATTTTAGTAAAAGAGGAGGATAGAGAAAAAACTGCCTTCGTAACCCCACATGGTTTGTATGAATTCTTAAGGATGCCATTTGGTCTTAAGAACGCGCCAGCCACATTCCAACGGCTGATGAATGAAATTTTAAGAGATTACATTAATAAAACCTGTGTAGTTTACTTGGATGATATTTTGATTTTTAGCACTTCTTTAACCGAGCATATTAAAGCAATAGGAGACATTTTCAAAGTTCTCGAAAGCAAAAATTTAAAGATACAAATTGATAAATGCAATTTTCTGAAGAAGGAAACTGAATTTTTAGGGCACATTTTAACAAAAGATGGCATGAAGCCAAACCCAAATAAAATTGCAACTATTCAAAATTTAGAATTACCACAATCCGAAAAACAGATAAAAAGTTTTTTGGGAATAACAGGTTATTATCGCAAATTCATTAAGGATTATGCGAAAGTAGCTCAACCTATAACAAAATATTTAAAGAAAGGCACAAAAATTAACGTGAAAGATCCAACATACATTGAAGCTTTCGAAAAGTTGAAAACGTTAATAAGTACACATCCTGTTTTACGTTATCCCGATTTCCATAAACAATTCACGTTGACGACGGATGCATCCAATTATGCAATTGGTGCAGTATTGTCACAAGAAGGTCATCCGGTGTGCTACGCATCAAGAACATTAAATAACCATGAAAAAAATTACTCTGCGACGGATAAAGAATTTTTAGCAATAATGTGGAGTGTAAATTATTTTAGGCCTTACATTTATGGTAGAAAATTTAAAATTCTTACTGATCATCAGCCAATCAAATATCTCCATTCCAAATACAAAGGAAAAGACATGTCGCCCAGACATCAGCGATGGCTATTAAAATTAGGTGAATACCAGTTCGACATAGAATATCTAAAAGGGAAAGAGAACAAGGTTGCAGATTTTTTAAGCAGATTAGAAAATAGTGAGGACACTATTTCAGAAAAAGAGGGAGGTAAAGATTCTGATACTTTTTCAATTAATAATATTGAAGACGACATAACTATGGCAACAATACACTCAGCACAAGAAGATTTAGGTGATCATTTTTTTATAAAAGAAGAAATTGTGAATAAATATAAAACTCAAATAATTTTAACAAATAATAAAACGGAAGAATGTAAAGAAATACATGGGAAGAGAATTATTTTTGTTGCGGAATGCGACTTTGAACAGATGGAAGATATTTTTAGAAGATATATTTCCAAAGGTAAAATAGGCATTTATTCAGAGTTATCAGAACATAGCTATAATTTGGTGCAGCAAAAGTTAATAAGTATGTATTCAAACGATAGTCAAATTAAATTTATAAAAGCTACCATGAGAGCAATGGACATTGAGACAGAGGTTGAAGCCATAAAACAAATTTCATTATATCATATTAGGGAAAGTATACATTCAGGAATAATAGAAACTTATAACAACATTAAAAATAAAATATATTACCCAAAACTTATGGAGCTAATTCAAATCGTAATAAACCAATGCGACCTCTGCCAACAAGTAAAATACGATAGACGCCCGATTAAAAATAAATTTCAACTTACGGAGACACCCTCAGATAAAAACCAAATTATACACGTTGATACGTATGTAATTAAAGGTAATCGTTTTTTAACAACAATAGACAAATTTTCAAAATTTGGGGCAGCTTACTCATTGAACGATAGAAATCCTATCACAATAATTGAACAGTTAGAAGAACATTTTGCGAAAATTGGGAAACCACATAAAATAATAGCGGATAACGAATTTAAAGCAGCACGAATTCAGGAATTCTTGAGCCAAGAAGGTATTCAACTGCATTTAACAAAACCCAATAGCCATACGGGTAATGCAGATATAGAAAGGATGCATAGTTCACTAGCAGAAAAATTTAGAATTTTATATCAAACAAACAAGGAACTTCCAATAAAACAATTAATCCAAAGAGCAATAAGAAATTATAATGATCGTTACCACTCAAGTACACAGTACACCCCGAATGAAGTTCAAAATGAAAAAATAGAAAAAGAAAAAGTTAGGAAGAATCTAGAAAGTAACAAAAGAAAGGTCATACAAAGACTAAATAAAACCAGAGAATAATACAAAGAAATTAGAGAAGAAGGATATATTAAGAATTATAAAGCTATTCGACACAAAGAGCAACCAAGATGCAGAAAAGAAAAGTTAGAAAATGTTCACTCTAGCAATATTAAAAAACCATTAAAATTTTCAGATACTGTTAATATGCCTAATGATAATGACTCAGACACCAATGATTAAAGGGGAAATGACCACAAAACTTTTGACTGAACAAAAGGGATACACGGACATATACATGAAAAACCAGGAAATTGTCACTGAAACAGACATAGTGCTACACATAGTTAACCTTCATGAGCTAGGAGAAATCTTAAACAAACTATCAGAAAATATAAAATTAATGAGGATTGAAAATAAGGGAATATTGAATTCAGAACTAATTGACACAAAAACCAAACTGTTAACTTTATTACCGAGACAAAACAGACAAAGACGTGGACTAATTAATGGTATAGGCAGTTTACAAAAATGGTTATTCGGGACTATGGACGATGATGATCGACAAAATATTCAAAAACAACTATTTAATATTAACGACTTTGTAGACAATAATAATCAACAAATTATAATTAATGATTATTTTAATAAATCTTTAAGTCACATAAAACTGGTAATAAATGATGATAGGATTAAGATTGAAAAGGAGTTAAATTCTATAAGCAAAATTTTAGAAATTGAAAACAATAAAAGTCTATATTTAGAACAGCTAAGTAATATTCAATTAATAAAGAGTAAAATAGAACATTTGCAAGAAAATATAATTTCGGCAAAGTATGGAATTGTACACCCTAGTATATTAACCAGTAGTGAAATTGAAAAATATGAAATAAACTACAAAAAGTTAAAATACATTCAATTTGGAGTAACATTTTTTAATAACTCTTGTCTAGTTTTAGGAATTAAAATACCAAAAACATTCGTAGCAATTAAGTTAAGATATATTGTTCCACTACCAAATATTCACAATAAGGAAATTGATGCTGTCTTAGAACAGATCTTTGAATTTGAAAATAAAACATATCAATACAAAGAAAATAAACATTTGAAAGAATTAAAATTAAGTAATCATTGTACAATAAAAGAAAATTGTCAACTAATAAAAAATAAGGACTTAGAAATTATACAATTAGATATAGACACAATAATAATTAAAAACGCAATAAATACTACTGTTAATGGAACTTGTATTTTGAATGAAACTGTACTAAACGGAAACGTTTTAATCACTTTTAATAATTGTTCAATAAAAATTAAAGATTACTATTTTTCAAATATTATTGAAAGCATTGAAGAAAAACAAATAATTAACATTTCAAATAAAATTCAAAATTTCTCAAATAAACTATCATGGCTAGAAATGGAAGAAGAACATAAAAATAGCATACAAAATATTAAAGCTTTGAAATATCACTCTAATATTTCGTATGGATGTAATATTCTAATAGTAATTGCAGTTATAATTTTAATATTGATAATAATAATAAAACATAAGAATATCAAAATAAAATTGAATATAAGAATTCAGGAGAATTCTAAATTAAAGGGGGGAGAAGTTACATATATAAATTCAAATACACACACATATAAAAAAATGACACTATTGATGAATTTATTGAAAACATAATAAGCACAAAATAAAATTAAAATAACAACTGTAACAGCAAACTCATTTCCGGCTAAGTACAGAAAACAAAATTATTTTTCGGTCGCAATTCCAGGAATTGCAACCGTTCAATATTAATATAAAATAATTATGAAATAATGTTAATATTTAGCATAAGTAAACAAAAATTGTAAAATGCATTGTAAGATTAATTAACAAAAAATTGTGTTAACAATAACTTCAATTAATATTAATAATAAAAGAAAAAGTCAGTTGTTTGATATCCACAGTTGAGTTTAGTTATTTTTTTAAAAACACTCCCAAGTGTTCCCACTACGAAATTCGCGCGCAAAATGTTTACAGAAAATTACGACAGCGAATTCTTTTTTATAGAAAATGTTGATGGTAACGTACAATATGTTTTACATTTACCAAGCCAATTTTTTTTAAAAGACATTACCTCACATGTGATGGGGAATACGAAAATTTTAAAGGGAGGTTTCGTACATTAAAAATATATGAACTTCAAGCAAGTTTCTTTTTGAAGTTTATCATGTATGACTTTAATTCTAATAATATTAATGGCATCAATTGTATTAATACCCCTGGTAACATAAACAATAGTAATGATAATATTACTAAATAGTAGTAACAGTAATGGTAACGATACTAGTTTTGATAATTTATCGAATGAATAAAATTTAATATCGCGAAGAAAAGCATCTTTCAATGTTGCATTAGCTTTAGCAAAGCAATGTCGCCCATTTGACCACTGTGCAGCTTTGCCAAAATATTCCATTATTCCGATTCACAATGGCCCGACGGACAGAGGACATTAGCGAATATATTTACTCTACTGCCCCCGTTGACTAGTACGAGTAGATAGCGTACTAGACTATTACTCTAGGTGTAGCAGGTTTTATTCCTGCTTTGACCCTGGGTGTTTCTGCAGACAAGCCAAAATGACTTCGCGGTTTGTGTTTATTCTTTAAAAAAAAAATAATAGATTGAAAATATAGATAAAATTGAAAAATACTTGTTATCCATCCCTGCTCTATGTTAAAGAGAAGCCAAAACCTAGAGAGCGAGAGCAACAACATTTTTTTTGTCCACGTATTTGTTTGCAGCGTAAGCAGAATTTGTTTTTTTTTTACTTTCCTATAACGCATTCTAGGGAAAGATATGCTTGAATATACATATGCATATGATGTACATATATACAGGGTGTCCGCCGGGAAGGTATATTACTTTGTTTGTTTATAATTTTTGATTAAAAGAAAGAGAATGGATCTTATATTGATAAATGTTTTACTTAATGTCGGCAATTATGTATGGAATACAATATCAGATAAATATTCATCACGAATATTTTGTTTGAGTTGCTCAAGCGTTTCTGGTTTGTTTGCATAAACCTTGCTTTTCAGATATCCCCACAAAAAGAAGTCGGGAGCAGTCAAATCAGGCGCCCGTGGAGGCCAATCAATATCACCAATTCTTAAAATAACTTGTTGTGGAAAGAGGTCTCGTAGTGATTCCATTGTAATCCTGGCTGTATACGATGTGGCACCGTCTGCTTGATACCACATGTTAATCAAACCCAAACCATGCAGTTGTGGCGTTAAAAAGTCTTTAATCATATCACGTTATCGCTCCCCAATCACAGTTACCGTTACGCCGTTTTCATTTTCAAAGAAATTGCATACCAGACTGTCACTTTTAATTAATGCAAAGGTCACTGTTGAATAATTAAAGGGTTTTCCATTGCCCAGAACCGACTATTCTGTTTATTCACATATATATTCAAATGAAAATGTGCCTCGTCACTCATTATGATTTTTTCACAAAAATCGGGGTTGGCATGGGGGAGCTGTAACATCCTATTGGCATATGTACGGCGGCGTAAATGGTCTTGTGGAAGAAGCTCTTGTGTCAAATGAATCTTAAATGGAAACAAATGCAAAGCCTTGTGCAAAATTGTGTGTGGCCAAAGTTGTTCTTTGAATACCAAGCACCTGAGCACGGCGTCAAAATCATTCACTGCACTATAAATAGTGCGTTTTGTTGGCACGTTGTTTCTCCCAAAAATTTTACGTAACTTTCTCATCGTCACAGTAATCGATGATTGATTTTGATAAAATGTGTTAACGATTACATCACGTTGGTTTATCGAATATTTTTCCATAATAAATTTGCCACGTGTCTACTTCACGATTGCCAAATATGAACTGTCAAGACTAATGTTTACCAAAATGGCGGCAAAACAAAGTAGTATACCTTCCCGGCGGACACCCTGTACATATGAATGAATTACTGAGAGATTATTCTTCTGATGATATTAACTTCTCTTTGTAATTTTACTATTAAAGTAGCAGTCAGTGTTGGTAACTCTAGAAAAAACAAAAGCACCGTGAGCTGTTCCAAAAAGGTTAAAAAGCGCAAAAAATACAAAAAAGGGTAAAAAAGCACCATAAAATATTTTTAAAGTTTTAGGTATGACAAAAAATATTAAGCAATTTATAAAACAGTTTTTGCTTCAAACAAAAATAAAGGACATGAGATCAAATAGCGGAATTTATGAACATATTAATTAAAATAAAATCACAATTTATTTAATGAAAGGAAAAAAATACGTCACAAAACAAAAACAGGAGTAAAATGATATATGTACATGGTACATATACATTAGGTACTATATAAAAATAAAATAAATAGAATAGTTTGTTTAGACAAAACTTAAAAGTATACGTATCGCTCGCTCCTTTAGTCATTTCGTCGTCCTGATGTTATCTTTATGTATCTCCAAAAAAATGTTCATTGGAAAGTTGATTTTGAAGTTTCAACATCATATACAAAAAAATATTACATGTTCCGAATTGGCACTACTTCTAGAGCACATGTTCAGGATCTTAGACTCCGTTCACAGACGTCGCGTTTGACTCAAGTCTTGAGTTTTTAGGAGAAGCGGTCTTGTCTCATGTTTTTTGATTTTGTGATATACGTGAAGACAACTTTGCATTCGCCATACATTTGGTTTGGATTAAGATATGATCATGTTGCATTAAAGGAGCGATAAATTCTAGATAATAAGGAATCGATTACAAAAAAGGGAATTCAAAGTCGAAATAAATTCATGATCGTTATTTCATATTCGTTTATTTTGCTATCAAAAATGATTATTCCGTCTTCGCAATCAGGCCACTAGAGTTGTAATAAAATATTGATATCTTTGGTATGACTCGTTCGAATTTATTTTGCAACAAACATTTAAAGGCAGTTGAAAATTGCTACAACATGCATTTTCAAATTTTAAACCGTATTTAATATCCAGTAACGCATTTACTGAATTTTAAAATAAACGGTTTCTAATTTTTGTTATAAACAAATTCATCAAACTGAATGTTCTTTCAACCTCAGCGGAAAAAAATTCATAGTACTATTTCCGCTTGAAAGAAGTAGCCAATTTTTGTAAGTAAAAACATTTCTCAGTTGTACAAAAAAGCACAAAAACACTGTGAGAAATTGTAAAAAGCACTGTAAATACCCGCTTTTTAAAAACGGATATTTAACAACATTTCGCGCGTATGAAGAGGCAAAAAGCACCAACAAATACCCAAAAAGCACCAAAATGCCATCACTGGTAGCAGTAACCGTACGGCCATCGACATATTGATGGCAGTATATGTATGTATTGCAGTTATACATTATTATAAAGTTAATGTGGGCATTAAAACGGTGTTTCCGTTAAACCTTCCATAACTTTATAAATCGTGTATGAATAAGGCTAATTAATAGTCTTTGCCCTATAAATAACAAACAAATTTTCAGTTGTCACTTTTCAGTAAAAAAAACATACATATGTACATACTACATAGTTCAATACTTTTGTATATGTATAACCATAGGTATTACTAGGGTTATCGACTGGGGTTTTCAGTCGTTTTTTAAAACAGGCTTTTTTGCAATACGGTTTTCGGCTTTATCAAAATGTTGATTTTTCGAATGTCAGCTTAGTCGAATAATTTTCGATTTGTATATTTTTCTAAAAAAAATATTTTTACTATATTAAAACCATGAATTCAATGATCAGTACGATTTCACAGTCTTTGCGAATCTATATACATAAATATGCGTCAACCATGCACTTATTGATCTGGGACTAACCCGTATTTTATAGAAAGCTGACTAATTTGCCTTTAAATTGGTTTTTGGTTTAAGCTCAAAACCTTAAATTACTACAAGATATTTTGAGTAGAAGGGAATAGCGTTTGCTGTACAAGTTTTTTTTGGGTTCACTGTATGTACCTCTTTTATTAATGAACAAAAGAAATTCGCCTCTTAGTTATATGGTCGCCTATTCGAAAACGAGGGGACTTACCTTCAGATGCCGATCAATATGTAGACTCTGAAGACTCGAACAAAAATTTGGAAGATGAATTAACAAATACAAATAAAAATATGCAAAATCCGAAAAGCAACATTAAATGTAATTTTTTGGGCAGTAATTTGTTGTTGCAAATTATTGTTCATCGGCGTGGCTGAAAACTTGATTTCTTCATCTTAAGTACAAAATTGTGTTGAATTATTGCTTTTTAATACAATTTTAAGTCGCATAATTTCGATATTACAAAAGAAGTTAAAACAACTTAAAGAATGGAAAATAAAGGTATTGGTAGGTATTTAATGTTTTTGATCACATAGGTACCTTCAAATTTTTTTACATTAATGAAATAAATTCAATTAGAGCCGATAACCTAAAAAAATATTTTAGAAGTTTTTGTTAATTTGTGTAAACTTTTTAGAAAATGTCCACATTTGTCCACGCTAATTTTTTTTAATTGCATGAATGGATGTTATGATATTTTATGCTATTAATATAATCTTGCGCTTTCTGTGAAATTTATTGTTTTCCAGGACAAGCCATTTTCAAAAATATTGATAAAAGTATATAGCTTTTTCATGCAGGGTATAAATGCGATCTTAAGACTTGGCAAGTAAAAACTCCAAATCTAATAGCCGTTAAAGACAAAAAAAGAAAAAATATAAAAGGTATTTTGGGAAAAACTTGCCCTGCGAGTAGATCAACGACGGCAACAAGGCTCGGCGTGCTTTCGAACATCATAGTGTTTTTTCGCAAATTGTTGATATTGATGAGTCCTTAGTATTCTACCTTAAGATTATATTGATAACATTATCATGTCAATTTCCATCCGATCAACATCGTGAAATTCCAAAGTTTTTGCTTCAATTAAGCTTCAAGAAGCGCCTTCAATTAAAAATATTATTGGTTGCCAATGAATGAGACGGTACATAAATTACTTATTCATTCAGCAGATATATTTGCAAACTTATTACTTCCTATCGATTATTTTGCAGAAGACGCAGCAGAGTCAATGAATAAATTTTACAAGTACGATATTTCCTACATCATGCAAGAAGAAATAGCCGCATTAACATTAATGATGTATTTAATAGAGCCATGGGTACGTCAGATCCATTAATATCATATATGTATTTTAACTACCGCAAACATAGACGCAACTATTTACCGCTGCCAAAACAAGTTATTGAACTATTAACTGGATATCAATGCATGGATGATGAGGAATGTGAATTGTAGACATCCTTATATATTATAATAAATCATTTTAATCCTTTGTTATATTGAAATATTAAAAAAAAATTTAAGATATTATAGATTTTTTCATAGATTGACTTATGATTTCGGGCATTAGTAAGCACTCATTTACTACAGTTACGAAGTTTTTTCGGATTTTCACATTTACTATTCGTGAATATTACAACCAGCAGTGCCATAAAAAAAGGTTTTTGCCTACAAACATTTTCCTTAAAATCTACCAAAACCTCCTATATCCCTGGTTTTTATTACATTACATTTTATTGTAAAAATATCAACGATTAACTTTATGTTATCTTTAGTATTGTATTCATAATATATTCACTGAAATTGCTTATATAATGCCATTTAAAACATCTTGAAAACACATTTGTTTTTCGATGTTAGAAAACTGCCCAAAAAAACCTGCAGATTCTTCTACAAATAAACACAATGGCAGCCCTGAATTACAATAACCGATGTGTGAGAATCATAAATTTCATTTAGTAGCTTCACCGGGTTGACCAGAGATGAAACTTCGAGGTTATGTTTTGCCCAAAATCAGAATTATTTCCCACGATTTTTTCGTTTAAGAGATAGCAATACCATGCAGGAATAAGGGAAAATAAATAGAACAAAATTAAAGCACTTTGCAAGTAACTAAATCACAAATGAGAAAAATATAGCAAATTATAAAACTTTTTACAATTTAATATATAAAATAATTAATACAAAACAGAGGAATTATTAATTTGTTTTCTTATTCAAATGTGTGCAGTGAGAAATGTGTCGTGCGAGTAAAGGGTTTTCAACAAAAACTTTGTTTTTCAATTGTGGGAACACCAAGAACATGATAGTTTTGATATTTAGCTGTTTGACGTATTCGTAGTAGATGCATTGGCAATTCTTACAATCAATTCAATTTCGCTCGAAAATCACATTAAAATAATTAAAAAACACTATGAAAATGGTGGTTCTGTTAAAGTTACATATTGTAAAATTCGTGATATTTTCCGAGATCGCTATTATAAATTTGGTCGTTAAATTTGACTCGACAGGCTCGATACAAAATGTAACAACAGCGCGTCAATTCCGCGACGTTCCCAATAATTGGGGTTTTCTGAAAATCGTAGAGCTATTATTGAGAAGCCTTTGCATACTTAACGTCTCACTGTATGGTGCGCTATTTGGTCTGGAGGCGTGATTGGGCCGTTTTTCGAAGATGGGGCTGGAAATGCGGTAACGGTCAATGGATCACGCTATCGCGAGATATTAACAACTCAATTTTGGCCTATTATTGATGACGTGAATAGCACTGACTTGTGGTTTCCCGATCGCATAACTTTACAAAGTGGCCAGCCAGATCGTGTGATTTAACACCAATGGATTATTTTTAGTGAGGTTATGTTAAGGACAGAATTCATACGGAGACAATCGATTGCAGCCTTAAAACTCAAAATCCGCCATTTAAAGCTTTTGTATATATTTTGTTGTATACAAATCGCTGATGTTAAAATACGAATGAGTCAATAAAGAAGATTAAGCGATTGTACTTGTATTTTAAATTTTTAATTGCATCTTTTACCAAAATTAATATTTTACAAAATTAGTAAAATATTAAAATTATAGTTTTATTTTTGAAATTCTTTGAAAGAATATATCGAGGCAATCTCGATTAATAAATTCAAAAAATATAAACATAGTAATCTCTACCAGCTGTTGATATTAATCCAAAGTACTTACATTAAAGACGTGCATTTGTTTAACAAGTATTGCGAAAACAGTTCTAACATGTTACCACATACTGAAAGTATAAATTAGAAAATGGGTGCTACTGTGATTGTAATACTCTCTCTGCTCTCACTAACACACTCTACTCAACAAACCAAAAAAAATTACTCGTGCTTTTGCGTCCAAGACAACATTGTTTTGTTTGTATTTGAGAAAATATTATTTGTACAACAAACAGTGTAAGCAGTGTTGAAAAATTCAGTACTTTAGTACTTTTTTCAGTACTTTTTCATTTCAAAAATGCCTCGGTACTCCCACATTTTCCTTTTTTTACTACATATTTTACATTTTGCGCCTTTCCATTCTTAATTCTTAAAAATAATTAACGACATTAATGTAAACTTTAATCATAAAAAGCTAAGTTTTGTTTTGAAAATAAAATAGTTTTACTCCAGAAAATATTCTCTCTGTTACAACCAAAAGTATAATACCATTACTGTTAACGTTATTTCCTAACGAAGAAAAAGCTATGAAAATATTAATTCCCAATTCCGTGCACTAGCGGATCTTCCAGAAATAACAGTTTAAAACAGAAAATGTTTAAAATTTTTGGAAAAATGTTGCCAAAACTAAGAACGAAATGAATGATATTTCACGTATTGCTTTTGGAGTATTATCAATACCACATTCGTCAGCAGCGGTTGAACGCATATTTTCAACATAAAATGCTGTAAAAAGCAAAGAAAGAAAAAAATCGCTTACATGTAGAAACTGTTTCAAGTTTGATCAAAGCTAAAGATCTATTAAAATCAAATCACAGTTGCTGTTTTAATTATAATCGCCTGTGTTCTACATTCGTAAAATGAAATGAAAGTGAAAATTCCACTCTGTTTGTGTTCTTAAATTCGTTAAAGTGGAATGAAAAGTAAAATTTCATTTTCAGCTTGTTTCAAGTGGAATTGATGTGTTCTACAAATCATTTTCACTACAAAAAAAGTAATTTGAAATCGAAAGCAAACATCGACGTGAAAGACAATACTTTCTGGTAAAAAAATTATTTTTCCTAGATTTATTTTGTATATTTGTTGCAAAAATAGTAAAATGTAAGTAAATAATTAAAATTGTATACATAAATTTCTTTATCATGAGTTTACTCATGAGATGAAAAAAACCCTGGCTTCGCTAAAGGATTTTATAAGGGTGATAGGGCAGTATGTGGATCAGCTATGGAAGGACCTAGCAAGGGAACTTAAAGCCATTGGTCCTCCAGAAAAAGATCTATCTGGTTGGAAAAAGGCTTGGGCTGATTGGAAAGCATGCATTCGCAAAAAATTGTCTAAGAACAGAGCAGAAACAACAGCAACTGGTGGTGGTCGTAACAATATATAACATATATCATCTACGGCTGTCGAGGGCTTAAAAGATGTACAATCATTCGGCGTGTCTAGAAAAAAAGAATTCAATCATTTGAAATGGAAAACTTAGACGCCAATAGTGGATACTGTATTCCTTCCTAAAGCCAAATTTGAGTGCCGAAGTCTTCTTCTTATTCTAATTCTTTCGTCTCTCATTTTTTCCTCTTCTATAAAGGCTGAAATTATCAACACAGCACTCATTTTTATTCATTTGATAAGTTTTATTAATTTCTATATACGACTAGTTGAAACAAACTTCTTCTTTACTCATTAGTGACATCAAAATATTGTGTTTATAGACTATGAGTACGTAAAAGTAGTTCTTAAATCGAGTATTCGATTCACAAAAATTATCGCCCAATACTTTTCTACGTAAATGAAAAAGTTATAAACAAATATAATAGGGAGAATTTTTCTTTTATTTTTTTTTCTTTTAAAATATGCAATTTTTAAATATTGCATGAACTTTATAATAGTATCGAGTATTCAAACGCTCCGATAATTTGTATCACTAATTCCCATTGAAATGTAAGCCATTCACTTAAACATGACTGTTTCATGTTTTTTCTTACGTTCCTTGAAATAGTTGTTGAAACAAAATAAAAATGAAATCGTCATGAAAATAAAATTTCGTTACTTTTCTAGAACACAGTGAAATTGTATATGTGGAATTAAAAAGTTTTTCACTTTCATTTTGTAGTGGAATATAGAACACAGGCGTATATTTCATGTTTTGAATAAATGTACATATGTATATCAGTGATCGGCAGTGCAGGGTTTTTTCGCTATTCATACTGACTTATGAAAATTTAAATATAAATAAGTAAGTAGGCAACATTTAAACTCAATTACTCGGATTTTTTCACAACAATATATGTACATAAGTTGTAATAAATATGAAGGCGACGTCAATTCATACTCATAAATAACCTCAGTTTGATTTATAATTTGAGGGGGTTACTGTGCAATTCGATTATAAAAAAATAATTGAACGAATTCGAGCAAAATTTAGAGGTTTAGAACCAACTTTTATTGTCTCTAACCGGCAATAGGTTTTAGAAATTACGCTGTCCAGTGCACTGCACTCTAGTTTAATAGGCGGCTGGACGATTTCGGACGATTATTCTTTTTTCGACCACCGCTATATACTCGTAGATCTCAATCTAAATATTCGCGAGGTAGACCCGGATCCTATCGTAAATAAGAGCTAAACTGACTGGGAGCTGCAGACTTATCTCCACCTAAATTGTCTGACTTCGGTCCCTGTAAAATGTAATAGCAGGGATATTGATTCGGCGGTAGCCTCTTTAAATGATTCACTGCGTTATGCCATTTACTTGGCTTGCAAGCCAATGGTTTGTAAAGCTAACATTGGTGGAGTCGTGAGACTGCACATGCACGTAGCAAATATTCACGTTCTACCTAGCTACATTCAGAAAACCTGTGGTGGTTGGCTCATGAGTAGTCGCGAAACAGTAGATTCGCTTATTGACGCACACTTTCCAGGAAGTGCTTCAATCTCTGCAAGGAGGGCTAGCACAAACATCTCACCCAATACAGTCACCGTCTCTTTGGACGACGACAGACTAAATATACAATCAGCAGCTTCGATCCGTTCAAATCTCCTGGGTCTGATGGTATAATTCCAGCCGATCTCCAGAGAAATGCCGATTTGGTTGTACCATTGCTCTGTATTATATACAGGGAGAGTTTAAAGATGGCATATGTACCAATATGCTGCACCATGTGTATAGTCGTCTTCATCCCTAAATAGGCCAATCAGTCTAACATCTTTCTTGCTGAAAACACTTTACAGAGCTATTGATAATCATCTGAGAATGACCATTTCAATGAAACTTCTCTCTTCATCGAACATACTTAAACCAACGCAATTCTGTAGAAACGGTTCTTCACATTTGGTGGGTCATATAGAATAATCCTTGGCCTACAAGGAATTCACTACGGTGGCCTTCCTGGACGTTGAGGATGCTTTGAATTACGATAAGCCCAATTCCATTATCGAGGCTATGACGGCATTGGGTATTGACGTTAACATTTGTTGATTCGTTGAAAAACTGATAACGAAAAGGGTCATATGTGCCTCGATTGGAAATGCGTCTGCATACAGGGCAGTTAATAAAGGCACGCCCCAGGGGTTCTACTCCCTCTCCTGTGGCACCTGACTATTAACTCCCTACATCAGTCTTGAGTGTAACATGGTTAAGACTGCTGCTTACGCTGATGACGTGCCGGTTCCGGTCTTTGGCGAGCACTTCGGGACAATATCCCAATATATTGAATCCGCAATGGCCTTCCTGAGCAACTGGAGTGTAAGCTGCGGACTTGGTGTCAATCCAGCTAAAACTGAATTGGTACTTTTCCCTAGGTGGTACAAGGTCGAAAGCTTTGTGCAACCTAAGCCTAAACGGGACAACTCTGAAAGTCTCGAAGTCTTTGATAGCAAGCTGTCATGGAACATAAATATCCAGTCCAGAGCGGAAAAGGCATTCGTAGCTATATACACATGTAAAAGACCGGTTGGTCACAATTAGGTTATACACACCAACGGTACCAACTCGATCTTTGATGGGGTAGTCAATCCCATTTTATTTTATGGTGTATTAGTTTGGTGGGATGCTCTAGAGACAAACTCTCATCGCAGAACACTTGAAAAAGTAGGCTAGCCGCAATCCTTATTACAGGGGCGCTCAGATCCACCCCGACGAAAGCACACTGCACTGTGATCAACTGACATCCGGTGGACATATTGGCCAGACAACTGGCTCTCATCTCGGTGATAAGATTAAACGCTGCCTGCCCATGGGCGAGAACTGACTATGGGCATGCTTGGATTCTTAGACAACATCGGAGTATCCATGGTTTCATTGATTACTGCACACCAAAACCTTACTTTGGTGCGCTATTTCACACCTGTTCCTGCTTGGGAGCAGCGGGTCACACCGTATCCCCTCGAAGGATCGGTTAAGGATTTTACTGACGGCTCTAAGAAGGGGGACAGGGTCAGCGGGGGTTCCTATGTGGAAAACTTCAACATAAAAGTTCCATTTAGACTTCAGGATGGCTGTAGTGTCCTGCAAGCTGAAATCTCTGCTATCACGCGGCCGGCAAGATGGCTTAGGTATTATAGGATCCTGAGGATATCTATATATTTACTGATAGTAAGGCGGCCATTGCCCCCATAAATGGTGTCTACTCTGCATCCCTCGCGGTTGCTGAGTGCTGGGTATCTCGTGATGCGATAGCGAGATATTCAAGAGTTACACTAATCTGGACTCCAGGACACGCTGACTGGTAACTATATCGCGGATGGTATTGCTAGACAGGGTGTGGTATTGGACAACTCAATGACATGCCCCTTCACTGGCACTCCTCTATCACAATGTAAGTTATTGATTCAGCGCGAATCGTATCGACTTACTCAACACAGGTGGGAACACGAAGGTACTTGCGAAGTGTCTAGGTCAACGTGGCCCCAGTACGACCTGAGCAGGACATGTGATCTGCTCAGGTTTAAAAAAGGACGGATGCGACTATTAGTAGCAGTGCTAACTGGGCACTGGAACATAGGGACACATGTTAGGAAAATGGATCTTAGTTACAACGACTACTGCACGAGTTGTAACGATGAAGAGGAGTGTGTTTCATATTCTATGTCAATGCCCTGCGCTTGTAAGCGTAAGGAGCGTAGTGTATCCATAGAATTTTCAGTATAACTAATGTAGGGTATTCATTGACTTCAGTTTATTTTTAAACATAAACAAAATAGTAGTCAAGTTCATGTATACAAATGTAAACAAAAGCCACTACAATTGAATAATACAATTTAAGATATGTCTGTACTAAATTTAATTACTCCACGTTTTGGCAATTTTATATTCTTTCTGGTAATCCAATATTTTTAATATAAACGGTCAATGCTCGCTTACACATTCTTGTTGATAAGAAAAAGTCGTTGAACAGTGAACCAATTTTTGTGCCGAGTTAACAAATTATTACTATGGATATTATACACCACTCGAAAAATGACAAACACAAATATTGTATTTAGAAATTAAACTCAAAAACTCTGAACGCCTGGTATAATAGAAAAGCAACCGTATGTTGATTAAGCATAGAAATAAGAACTTGAGTGATGTTTAAATAATCACTCAATAAATTAGTATTTAAGCAAAGCAAATTTTAAATAAATTATCAATTATTTTAAGTTTATCAAACTAAGCGCTTGTGTTTAATAAAACATTACAGGAGTAATATACTCGGCTCTGATATACTTTGTCAGATCTAGATAATCTGGCAGGTAATGGGTTAATCAAACTATCCACCTTTGTAAAAGAAACCGGGTGGTTTGAAAAGGCGGCGGGGCAGATGTAATTTCTTGTCTCACCAGCTGTAGTATATCACAACGGGACCGAAGTGACCGACCCAAGTGAGGTACCACTTGAATGGTGGCTTCCCCATTAACCTAACCTAACATACATTCATATTTTGAAATATCTATATTAAATAGTATTTTGAAATAATAACTTACTTATGAAAACAGTCACGAATTAGTTTGTAGTTTTTTGTTATTTTATTCACGACGGCACCCAAGCAAGACACACAACTGGAAACCACAGCTTGATTCAGCGACACCACCAGTAGCATTAAATGCTCTTCCAATGACGCCAAAAAAGATTCACTCGCATTATTTACTAGAGGAACAACCTGTAAAAAATAAACGATAATTAACAAAACAAGAATACTTATTCAGATGCGGAATATTATACTATATAACATTCACCAAAACATTATACAAGGATGATCGATTATTCCACATTTTCCAGAAACCGGTTTTGAAATAGTTCGAATATTTGAAATTTTGAAAAACCCGGTTACGGCTTTTAAAATTCAGGAAAACCGGAAAACCAGGATTTTTTTCTTAAGAAAATTATTATACAAAAGTTTTGATTTTTATTTGCTTTGTTAAAAAAAAACATTAACAGTTCATGTAAATACTATAAAATAATATAAAAATTAAAGGTTAAGCGTAAAAATTAGCTTTATATCGACATCGTAAATGCAAACGGATGTAACTGCACATACATTCGGAATAGAGTTTTTGATTGATTATGGTTCGTCAAACTACAGGTTCACGGAAAGCTTTAGACTCCTACGATCAAAAACAGCCCCTTTATTACAGAATTTTAAAATGGAGTAAATACAAGTTCATGTTTTTTTAATGCAAAAAGGTGTGACTATATACACTCTTGTAAAAAAAAGTATTGGGTTGTCTGGTTCAAAAGTACTCGTAAATAAATCTATTTACTATCAAAGATTATTTTGTATTCATTTTTGTATTTTTTAATGTTATTTTTAAAAATTATTGTATTAGCTAAATTGAAATTGATATTACAAAAATTTCCTTAGTATAATAATGTTTCGATGTATTTTTCTATTCTTTATGATTTTTTTTGGAAATGTTACTGAACTATAATTTTCTTATGATAAAAAATAAAAAATAAAATGAAAATGAAAGAATTTCAAGGAATACTCTATTATTATGGACTTTATATCTTTTCCTTTAAATTTAATAAAAGTGTAATTACATCGTTACTTGAGGACTTCCTTTGTTTTATTTATGAAAGAGAATTTAATAAGATTCTCGCTTTTCTGGTAGTTTCCAGTTCTGAGATATAGTATAAAGTATTCAAACCTTTTGGGTGACGTTTATTTATTCGTTTTTGGTCTGCAATGGATGTCTAACTCTATATAAAATGCGAAAGTATTCGACTGATCAGGTTTTTTAATTTTTTAATTAATAAACCAAACTATTCGACATTCAAAAAATCAACATTTTGAAAAAACCGACAAACGTATTGTAGATAATCCGGTTATAAAAACCGGTTGAAAAACAGAGTCGATCACCCTAGTACATACGTACTATACATATACATGTGTGTATGTATTTACATATAAACTGGCTAGAATAGCAAGATAGTTTCACTACTGTGGAAAAAAATTACAGATAAAGTTCACGAACGTCTTACTGGAAAAACCATTTCAGATGACTCTCAAGGCAACGGTGGGAAAACACAACAAACTGTTTGTCAAAACAGAGACCGAAGTTAGTCAACGTTTTAAATGCTTGCAGCTCACAAAAGACGCAAAAATGAGGACTTCCGAGAGTACGCAAGCAGAGTAACTCTACAATGTCAATTATTTAAGATCAGTGCAATGAAAGATGACCAATTTAAATACCTAATTTTTGTCTTGGTACTTAAAGCAAGCAAAGACAGCGGACATTCATTTACGCTTACTTAAAGTTTTAGATGACGCAAAGGATTCTATGATCATTTGGTAGATGACAAATCAACGTACCTTAGACTTAAAGACAATGTTCGAAAATAAACTGTACGTTATTTTGAGTTTTGTACAAATGATATTTTTTTAGTGTTTTGGTATTTTTACACAACCCGAACACAATACATGACGATTTTTGAAAGCAAGTTTCGTCCTAAAACAGTAAAAATGTAGTGGTTGTGTACTACATACATTATATTTTAGCCTTCTGTAGTGTTTTTTCATAATATACAAAATTTGTATATTTGTATTATGATGATTTCAGTGTTTTGCAGTGTTGGAAACTCACATAAAAATAACATTCCTTAAAAATTTTGCATTGTTAAAAATAAATTCTTTTTCAAAAAACCATAAAATATAGGAAAAAACCTAAACTCCTAAAAACCCACAAATGATAACTTAAAAGTTTAGGTGCATATAAAAACTAAATGCTTGTAAAAAAAAAAAAGAAAATGTGACAAAAATAATAATTGTTTTCCTTACGTACATACACAGTATTACACACATATGTATGAATGTTTTTTTTATAATGGGATGAAATCTGGGAAAGGCACTGGTAGTGATGGTGTTTGCCAGGAGTGCTACAACGCTACAACACCCCTTTTCACTGACCCAAATAGGTTCTACACCCGACCTAAACTATATTGATTCTTCTGCGAATCTTTTCTAACCTATGATGTTCCAATAGAACCAATTTCACAAAATTACATACACACGTCCAGTTACACAAAATTCCAACATGATTGGAACTATGTTGTCCGATCTAATGCTACGCCCTAAAACTTATTCTAAGTACGCCCTCCCACTATCAAATCGTAGACATATGAAGAACATATATTTGACATCTTCCACGACATTACCATCACCATCAACTCGGACAAAACCGAACATGTCCGAAACGATACAACTATGACCTAAAACAAACATGTCTCTTCAAAAATTGGTTAATATAAAAGTTCAAGTCACCATGTCTTGATGTCGGGTATCAGTAAGTAGTCCATCTTCCCTTACCAGTCGCTCTCTATCGTTCTTGACACTTTCGCAGGCACAGATATGTTACACCAAAAACAGACGACTGTCAATTATGACTTCAAAGTATTTTGAATTTATGTGCACTGCTAATCATCAGAACTGCTTCTGTTTTATGGTCTGCTAGAGTTAAGCCCATTGATCTCAGTCAAGATCTTACGATCTGAATACTGGCACCCCACTAATGATCTTGCGTCTCCTGCGTTCTTTACGTCTAAAGTTAAAACTACACAATACTCTTTTGCCACATTTCTCCCTTGGATAGCCCAAGCAGCAGTTTCTACTACAACTTTGATAGCATCCACTGTTGTCTTGCTTTCCTAAAGCCAAATTGGTTATTTTTTGAATAAATTCATTATTTTATTAAGAGAATACTTTTTATTTGAAACAATTTATTCATCAGACTGGCAGAACGGATCAGTACTGATTTCGAGGTCGCTACACCATCTCAAATAAAAAACTAATGAATTTATCCAAAAAATTATTTCTTAAATTAAGAAGAAAT
Organism: Gymnocheta viridis; assembly: GCA_956483585.1. Classification (NCBI taxonomy): domain Eukaryota; kingdom Metazoa; phylum Arthropoda; class Insecta; order Diptera; family Tachinidae; genus Gymnocheta; species Gymnocheta viridis. The sequence continues at coordinate 41,488,088 of OY101444.1, forward strand.
GGGTAAACTCAGATATAAGTATAAATATGAATTTAAATAATTTTAAAGAGAAGTTATCCAACAAATTGATTATGGAAAAATTATCCAAAGTTTATGTAATTAATTACAAATAAACTGGCACCACTATTCTGATATCACTGCTTTATTTTCTTAAACTAAATAAAACCAGTTGACTCATCAAATACGAGACTAAATTGCATCGGAATTAGTTTTCAAACTTATTTAGTCAGTTCGTTTACAAGAGTAGAAACTTGCATAGTTTAGATTTTAAGCGTTTTCATTAGGATTTTTAATTATTTTTTGGTATTATTTTTTTAAGAAAGAATTAAATGTAATTTTTATTATTTTGTTTTGTATAAAGTAAAATATAAACCAAAAATTTTATATTATAGTCATATGTGCTAGTCTGTAAGGATTTATTGTATCCATAGACTGAATTAAATAAATAAATAAATAAATAAATAAAAAAATTGACAACTAATTTTCAAAACTTTTCAGATGAAGAAATTAAAATTCCAACTCATATGGACCATATATTGCGAATATATGAATATATTTGTACAGTTGTGCTCATATAATTAAGTTACTCATAAAGGGTTATCTTTTTAGTAGTTTAATGGCTGTCAGCTGTTAAATATCTGTTATCTGAAATGCTGTTTATTTAGTGAAATGATCGTTTAACAACCGAAGAAAAAAAAAGATAAAAAAGTTAAACTTACTAAAAAAAATTATGGTCACTTTTTAAGCATTACGGGGTGTTTATGGTAGTAAAAATTGACATACGCAATGTGCACACTGCAGAGAATTACGCGTGGCGAATAATCCTGGCTGGATTAGATACACTCTACGCCATACAGTGGGCCATTTCGCGAGAAAGCGGCCAAAAATCTATAACTTTTGACTGAATTGGAATTTTGATACGCGTTTTTTTTATTCCCTACGTGAGACTATAGGCTTCAATCGCCCTCTTAGAAAAATGGTTATAATGGGTTTAAAATGCATTTTAAGTTTTAGCTGATTTTTGGTGTAAAAGTTAAATATTAAAACTTCTTAAAAAAAGTTTGTTTTACACAAAGTCTTATATTTTGAGTCACGTTTATAACTTTTATTTAATTTTGAGTTAAAAATTACTTTATTAAGTAGCGAAAATAAAAAATACAAATATTGGTTAAATTTTCTTTAGATAATGAGGTCTTAATGGACGTAGGTTTCTATTTAAGTCCAAAATAGACATTATAAAAATTATATGTACTTTTATTATAAATTTGTAAATTTAAAATTGATTAATGTACATAAAATGTTAAAACGATAAAGAATTTTAGTAAATATTTCTCCTAAATAGCCTTGATTTTGATCTTCTAGAAGTAGTTTAGCTTCTACTTCTAATTAAATAGTTAGTTTTTAATTTTTGTCGGATATTGGACATATAGAGATCTCATGTGCATAACAAAATAGTAATCAGGTCTTCATTAGTACAAAATCTGGAATTTTTTCTTTTGTTGTGCTCGCAAAAGAATCTGTAGTCTTTGTTTTTTTTTTCTTGAGCTTAATCAAAATTTTATGAACTGTGGATGGCATATACCTCGTAGAGTATTTTTCGTTATTAAGTAAGCAGTTTTTTTTGCATAATCTCCAAATATTTTTGTATTTATGTTTCTGCTGCATGATAGAAGTTGTAATATGTTGAGTCGCCTTATTAGTTCCAAATCTACACCTGTGATAGATGCTGAAGTTTCTGGATCTGAAAAAAAAACTCCTTGCATTATTTCCATCTTTTGTGTTTCCTTCTCCTTGCTCTGGCTAATTGATAATTACGCCTAATTCTAAGTTATTGGCTAAGGTTCTGGATATACATCTGGATATCTGCACTGTCCAAGTTGTGCAATAGGTGAATGGTCGTCTGAATCATGGGAAGGTATGTCCCGAAGTCACTTTGGGCGATCTATGCTCTCAGCAGGGTCGTATCTTCATGCACTGATTATAGTGTAATTACATCCTCGATCCATGCTGGTGGTTGAAGGAAGGTCGGGTACAGGAGCTCAGTACGGTCATGCCTCTGCTGTATTTCCCTGGTTAATTGTAAGTACGAGGGCGGATTGATATTGAAGCTACCTAAGTAGGAAGAACACATTTTTTTTTAAAACCATTTATTTCTCAACATAGTCTCCTTTTAGCGCAGTACACTGCTTAGTAAGACGATATTCCAACTTTTTTATACCATCTGAATAATACGATTTTGGGAAGCCCTCAAAATACGCGATAGTTTCGGTAATCACTTCTTCGTTTGAGATGAATCTTTTACCTGCGAGCCATTTTTTCAAGTTTGGAAACAGGAAAAAGTCACTAGGAGCTAAATCTGGACTATAGGTTCATCCACTAGTAAGGCTGCCGCATTGAATGCTGGTAAGAAAACGCCAAAGCTAGATGTGATCCAGCAATCCATTAGCCTGGCATCGAAGCGGGCCATAACCGACGGAAAGAAACTTGGTGTTTCTGGGAATGTTGGTCCATCAGCCGGTAAGGCTGCAGCTGTGATAGCCGCTAAAACAGATAGTAGGTCGAGGACCTACACATAAAATTACTCCGGTCAGAACGAGTAAAGCGCCAAGAGGGTAGTTGCTGCATCTCCTAAGGATACCCAGGAGATGTAAAGGTGCTACAGGAGAACCTGCGCCACGCCGAAAAACAGATAAAAATGGTTCTGGTGCAAGAACCATGGGCTATCGAAGGTAAAATTTTAGGCCTTCAACACGTAGGTTAATAATTCATAGTGTCCGACCGAACGGTCGGGTTCGGCTACGGAGTTCGTCCAATGTTCGACGAAATTTTTACCGAACTTTACCGAATGCCGACCTTTTTTTATGAAGCTACATATTTATTATCATGCAAGGCCAATTCATAACAGGTAGACTCGCCTCAATTCGCTTTGAAAAATGCCCACTTTCTATGTCAAAAAGTATACTGAAAAATACGTCAGTGCCTATTTAATTATGGCTAGATTACTAGACAAAAGGAAGCTTTGTATGCCATTAAAACAGGCAGAATAAAAATTATTCCTCCAAGGGAATGGAAAACAATTAATGGAATCATAGATTTGTTGGAAAGCAACACTAGATATCTCGGGAGATGCATCAACAATTTCCATAATAATTCCCTTATCCAAGACGCTTATGCCGAAGCTAGATGAAAACGAATCGGAGACTTAATTGAAGCAGTTATTATAAGAACGTTTAGTTTAGAAATTCCAATTCATAAAGAAAGCCTTTTGAGTGTTGCTACGTTTCTAGACCCTCGGTTCAAGTCCAAATACCTTACAAATAAACACATTGAAAAATCTAAAATGGAAATAAATATTTTTTTACAATACAGTGCGATTATTGGGGAAACGTGCAAGCTGGTAAAAAAATATCACAAATAATAAATCAAGGAGAAATATAAACTCGACAATAAAAATACCGTACTTGTGGGAGGAACATGATACAGAACCACATGTAGAAGTCCAAGAAGAACAGGGCGAAAATGTTGTTGAGCAGTTATTTAGTGCTACTGGACAAGTTTATTCAAACCGAAGAAATAATCCACTTGGTATAAATGCAGAAAAATTGCTTTTTGTCATTGTAATATTAAAATATTAAATTTTGAGTACAAATATTCTGTTTATATTGAACTCCCGTACTATATCGAAAAACCAATTAGTAATTATTTTTCTAATAAAATCGTTTTGCTATTTTAAATTGCAATTTATCTTTTAATTTTGCATCTTTACGAAAGTGTATATGTCCTGAAATTTTATTTGGTTTTAAATAAATAAATTAAAAAAGCACAATTGTTCAGATTTAATGACAAAAAGTTCGGGTTTGGCCGAACTTTGCTAAATTTACCGAAGTTCGGGTTCGGCCTAAAAAAGTGCGTTCGGTCAGACACTAATAATTAAAATGAAATTGTGTTCCTAGAACGGCAATGCTAATACCCCAATATTTTTGTATTGTGTTGACGTGACGTCGATGTCGCCAACTGTAATAAGGGTGATTATGTATTTTTATTATCAAGTTTCCAACAGGATGGCCGTTAATCATTTCCATTAATATTATTTAAATTCAACATTATTTAAAGAATATAAAGTATTCAAAGTATTCTAATAAAACAATTTGAATTTAACGGCAGAATGATTGATTGGTAACGTCTCAACCGGGTAATATCAGCACTGTTGCATATGGTTTGATATCATTAATGATCACATGGAGAGATACGTACTCGTACATATGTGTGTAAATGTGTGCAAGATCGATAGGTATAAAACAGCGGTGTTCAAAATGAGGATGTATTGCTGAGAGAGTTGCCCAGCACACATAAAATAAGAAAGCAAGAAAGAAAATTTAGATTAAGAATTTTTGTCAGATAAAACTAACTTATTAAATAAATGTACTTTAAAATTTAAGGAAAAGAAAAAATGTATATTATACGGCCGAAATTCTGTTCAATTTTTAAAAATTTCAATATATTTTTACTTTCTTTTGTGTTCAATTGTAATTGTAAAGCTTTGTTTTGCTTCAACCAACAATGCTTAATAAATTTCTGAAAAAATTATGATAGTCCGATGCATGTGTTTTCATCGATTGCTCAACGATGAATGAATAAAAGTATTTAAAAGAGAGTAACAAATGTGTGTAAATTTTTTCCAACAATTGTTGTATGGGACGAACACCGCTGGTATAAAAGCACGAGGAATTGGCTGCAGAAGGCATTTGCTGTGTGGCTGGCCTGAAGGTAAGACATTGAATTTGTGGTAGTGATTGCTTGCTTGGCAGGTCGCTTGCCGAGGAGTTTATAACTCCCTAAGCAGTTTGCTTAGTTAAATTCACTCACTATTTGCGGCCAGTTAGGGTGGTTGTAGCTGCCTGTACGGTGAGCTAAAGAGTTGGTGGAGGAATTTATAATTCCCGCTAGCCCTTTATCTTGCCGTTGGGTGAATCACGACGGTGGCGCGTTCATTTGCGGGTGGAGGCGAGGAATTTATAATTCCCCTGTCGGCCGTCACAGTGAGACGTCCCGACGGTGATCGCTAGTTGCCCACAGAAATTCACCCCTCTGCTGGCTACCTGTTTTCTTCCGCGTTTCCAACCATCCTGGCCCCTAAGTGTAAAAGTAACTCGTATTTGTTAAGTGAACTCAATAATAGAATAAATAAAGAATACTATTATAACGTGAACATACAGAGCATCTCTTTAAAATCAAAAATATAAACGACCCTGGACTACACTGAACTATCCCAGCAACCAGCGTAAAAGGTATCGTTACAAGGTGGGATTTTTAGAAGGCAATGATATATTTAAAAAACCAGCATAATAAGGAACTCATTGTAACATTGCAACATTTTTAACAACTAACAGACATATGTACAATATGAAATGCTAATACATTGGTTGTTATATTAGTCTCACAAGCAATTTATGTATGTAGAAACTTGTACTAAATTTGTGGTTGATTTCTTAATAATTTACAAAAAAAATAGTTTGTTAAAGACATTATTCCTACAAATTATTTTGATTTATAAAAAAATTTCAAAACCAATTTTTATACAAAATTTGTTTTTTTAAATCCCTTATAAAATAAAAGTTAAACCAGCATACTTTTTGATTATCTATTTCGCATATTACATTAAAAGCTGACAAGAACAAATTAAAGTCATAAAATCTATAGTTCCTTCTTTTTGTCGAACTGAACCTTGAACATGTTCTTCATATAGTATTTGTTGTACAACAAGAGTAGATAGGTAATGGTGACAATAGACATGCGCGACTGCGCTGTCGGCAGCCAGTGTTGCCATCCTTTAGTTTTTTTATATGTGTGTGTGTATGTTCGTTTGCTTGCCTGTGCTATATTGGTTGGGTGTGTGTGTGTGTTCGTTTGCTTGCATGTGCTATGTTGGTTGTGTGTGTGCGTGTGTATGTTCTTTTGCTTGCCTGTGCTATGTTGGTTGTGTGTGTGCGTGTGAATGTTCTTTTGCTTGCCTGTGCTATGTTGGTTGGTTGTGTGTATATGTTGTTGGCTGCGTTTCTGTTGGTATCTATGCAGTGAATTTTTTGTTGGCAGAGCATGTGTGTATATCTGATTATTTTAGGTGCGTCGTCATCACTGATGTCACAGTATGTTGGTATGGAGGCAGAGATATTTTTTGTTGGCATAGAATGTGTGTATATATGATTGTTTTAGGTGCGTCGTCATCACTGACGTCATAGCGGGGGTGTGTGTTTATGCTGTTTGGTGTGTTGCTGATGGAATCGTGGCAGAGAAATATTTTGTTGGCAGAGAGTGGGTTTATTACTGATTATTTTAGGTGTGTCGTCATCACTGACATCATAGCGTGTGTATGAGAGTGTGTTTGAATCTGTGTATGTGCCTGTGTGTATGTTGCGATCACTTTGGTATCGTTGTATTAATGAGGTTTAGTAGATTTTATTTTTTGTTCTTTTATATATTTAAGTCTGTTTTTATATACATATGTATGTTTTTGATTTTACTTTATGTTTTCATAATTCTGCTGACTTCGAGATTTATTCCTTATAATTTGAGTCTGTTTTATGTACATATGTTTTTGATTTTTCTTTATGTTTTCATAATTCTGCTGACTTCGAAATTTATTCCTTATAATTTGAGTCTGTTTTATGTACATATGTTTTTTTATTTTTCTTTATGTTTTCATAATTCTGCTGACTTCAACATTTATTCGTCATAATCTGACTATACAGATAAATATTGCAGTCTTAAATTTTTTTGTTTATTCTATACAGAAATATTTTTTTCTCAAATTTGTTGGTGGTCTGTAAATTGTATTTATAAGCTTATATTGCAAAGCTCACAAAAAAAATATAAGTTTATGCGTATGTTTACAAAAATCTGAATTTCACAATTTTACAATCGGGTTCAAAATCTTATTGTTTTTCCAGCACCAGGTCTATCTTGGGATGCTATGCTCAAAACCACCCAGGTTACGTTAGAGCTGTTTACTGATTCCGAAATGTATATGTTCATGCAAAATGGAATAAGAGGTGGACTAGTTCAATACTCACCAAGATATTCTAAGGACAACCATAAGTATTTAGAAGATTTTGGTGTTACAAAACCATCTGAATATTTAATGTATTTAGATGCGAATAATTTATATGGGTGGGCAATGTCAGAATATCTTCCCTGTGGAGAATTTGAGTGGGTATGTGATCCTGATTTTGATGTGGAAAAAATATCTGATAAATCACAATATGGTTACATATTAGAGGTGGATATAGAGTATCCCGACTCAATACATGATCTACATAATGTTTTACCAGTTTGTCCTCAAAATAAGACAGTTGGAGGATCTAAATTCAAAAAATTGATTACAGACTTAGACCCTAAAACAAGTTATACTATACATTATAGAGTTTTAAAACAAGCCATTTTAAATGGTCTCATCTTAAAACAAATCCGTAGAATCCTTAAATTTAGACAATCCCCTTGGCTTAAAAAATATATTGATTTAAATACATTCCATAGAAAAAATGCTAAAAATAACTTTGAAAAAGATTTTTTTTAAACTTTTAAACAATGCTGTTTATGGGAAGACAATGGAAAACATTGAAAAACGTAGGGACATTAGAATTACTTCATCATGGGAATCAACAAACAGAAATCATTTGTGTCTCAGAGCATTAATTGCAAAACCAAATTTTATACAATTGTCAAAATTTTCTGATGATATGTATGCGGTGGAGTTGAAAAAAATGGAACCAGAGTATAATAAACCTATATACGTTGGCTTTACAGTACTAGAGTTATCCAAGTGGAAAATGTATGATTTCCATTATGGTTTCATGAAGCCTAAATTCGGAGATAACATTTCTCTCAACTTATGGATACTGATTCTTTTATTTACTCGATTCAAACTGATGATTTTTACGATGACATCCGTAACGATATTAGTTTGAATTTTGACACATCAGAATATCCTATATATAATCAATTTCATTTACCGCTACTCAATAAGAAGGTTTTAGGAATGATGAAAGATGAAAACAAGGGAGATATAATTACAGTTTGTAGGTTTAAGATCAAAAATGTATTCTCTGTCGACTCTTCACTCGCAAGATGTTAAAAAATCAAAGGGGGTTAAAGAGTCTGTAATTAAAAAGTTGACCATTAATGACTACAAGAAATGTTTATTTGAAAGTGAGATCTTGTCAGATGAAATGTTTTTATTCAGATCCAAAGCACATCAGTTGTATACTCAAAAACTATATAAAGTAGTGCTTAGCTCTTCTGTTGACAAGAGAAATATTATGGAAGATAATATAAAAACGTGTGCTTGGGGACATTATATAGACAGAATTAATGAATAAATGGATATAGATTAATATGTTTTATTTTTAATATTACCTGTAAGATGACAATGACGATTTAATTTAATTATTAATTTATTTATTAATTTAATTATTGATTTATTTATTTATTATTATTTCATTTGGTGTTCTTACCTATGCCCAAATCATTTGTAAATAAAAAACAAATATTGTATAAAGTTTTTTCCATATTTTTATTAAATTTATAAAATTTAATCTGTATTATTATTTTTTAAGAAAAAATAATAAATAAAAAATAATAAAAAAAAAAATTTGAATTTTTTAATATAAAACATAGGAAATCATATGAAGGTTTTATAATGAAATTGATGTGTTCATTATTGCTGAAAACAACTGCTACTTCTTTGGCAATAAAATTGTTTGAATTATTTTTGAAACCTTGCAAGTCTATGAAAACCTTGTTATCCTCCATATTACTGAATTTATAAGAGTTTCCGAACTTGTCCTTTTATAGGAATATATTCAATTATACGATAATGAATAAGAATACAGTAAGCTGATGTCTTTGATGGAATATTTGTGTCTGTTTCAAATTAAATTTTTATATCAATTGGTCCGTTATTGAGCGACTCGTTTTAATGGCTAACATCTACTACAATAATCGGTGCATTATTTTTAAATTCTTGAGCGGTGAGAAGCGGCTGAGACTCTCTCATGTAGTAGCTCTGTTGAAATCTTAGATACATATCGTATAGAATTGCATAACGCTCATTTTTAAATTTAATATTTAGATCATCATATGGGTATGATACTGAATTTAAATGAACTTTTAAATTGGTCAGATCACAATGAACAAACTTATTTTCTTGTTGAAAAGCAATCAATACAAAACGGGGGGCGTTCTCTACTTGCGGCTAATTTAACATTCCGAATATGACTTGTTCCTGTATTTAATTGTGGATTTACATGACAATCCCAACTACGGAATGCCATCGGTATAAAAGCACCATTGCTAATAATTTTAATCATATTCAGCTTACAAATATCAGATAATTGTACGTGTGGAATTCTCCATGAGATGAGTGAAATTGCAAGTTTTGCTTTTTCATTAGAAACGTTCGAGTGTAGAAGATTTTCATCATTCTTTTTACGTAAGAATATCAATTCATGCTTTCTATTTAGTATAACTTTATTATAGTCTTCAGCGAATCCTAAAAGCATCTTAAGTGGTACATAGAAATTAAAGTAGGCATTTACAAGTGTCAAATCATCAATTTTATTCCAACCAGCATTCTGCATTCCTGTGCTTTCCGTCGGTGTTAAGGAAACTAAATTTTTGCTAGTGCTTGTGGCTTCTAAATATCTTGTATGATCAATCTCAATACCGTTAAGTTCATAACGAATTTCATCAAAGAGATATGCGACAAAGTTGTTTTTTAATTTAAAATTTTCTGTAGATTTGGAGGTTTTCTCATATACAACAGATCCTTCCACATATATATAACTTTCACTAGGTAAAACATATAAATCTTGATTTTGTACTGAAATGCATATTTCATCATTATTGTTGTAAGATTGTAGGTATGGCACATATGTATGATAGTCCTTTTTGATTATATTTTCATCAGATAATGGCTTATCCAATACATTTATTATTGAACTCATTTTGTCTTCAGTTTGAAATTAAGAGACTTTAGAAAATTTTTATTTGTTGTTGTCAACGTTTTTTGATGAACTGATCTTTTTAATTGTGGTTTAGGCTGTGATAATGGTTTAGGGTTGTATATTGTTGCTGTTGTTATATTTTTCGATATACTTGAATTCTTATTGTTATTTCCTCTCCTCGAAAATTAATTAAATCGCCGTACTGATCAACTACTCGTAGCGTTAGTGAACCTACCTCTCTGGAGTTCACAGGTAAATAAATGAGGTTTCTAGGAATCTCAGCTATTTTATAGCCTGGAGGCACATTAATCGGAAACTCGTCTAGTGTATGCGATTTGGAATTGTTCATATATGTATTAACAGTGATACTACTTTCAATTCGTAATAGATTCACCTTGGAAATATTAACTGGAAGATCTGAATAATGATCGTTTGGAGTTAGGATTTTATCGTTGAATCCTAAGAGTTTTCCAATTGCATTTTCCTTATTAAAATATATTGGATCCGTAGAGCTATTAACTTTAACCTGCATTGTGTTATTATTGGCTTCTATAAAAATGTTATTTTCTCTACCATATCGTTTGTATTCTTCCTCTATATAATCGACTATGTCAATCAATTCATAAGATCCAATTGGTATTTCAATCACATTTTCACCTACATGAAACAAATTGTTGTAGACATCAACATTTGGAATGCTATTATACGAATGAAAATCAGTTAGAGCACACTCATATGCACCATTTAAATCGATAGGAGGAAAGTAATTGGCTGATAACTCTGATGTGTTGGAGCTCAGAGTAAGTGTTATTGACATTATGCCTGCTTGATTGTAAATGAATAAAGTTTAACACACAAGCGTTTTTATTTTAATTTAATCTTTTTTGTTTTGAATTTACATTATAATTTTTAATACTAAATGCAATAATTCTTAATAAAATAATTTTAAATATTTTGTTTCAACTATAATATTTCATCTTTACTTATCCAAGAATTGTGTTCATTTTAATAATCTTTTCAACTAGATATGTATTGGGAAATCTAGTTTTTGAGAGTTCTTCATCGCAAAATCCACCTTGAATGAGATTACCACGATAATCTTCTAATATGTATGTTGCAGGATATGTATTTTGAATTGTTTTAATAGTGAAAATTTCTGTTGTCCAATTTGGAGTATAACCTTTTTAAAATGTATGTTTGTATTTGCTTATGCGCACATGATCTCCAACATTAAATTTCTAGATTTTATACATCTTCAAATGACTGTATACTGTATTTAATAATTTTTTCTCATTTGTTGAGTTGACTTTAATTGGAGGCATTTTGATGGTACGATGAACTTTACTGTTGTATGCTTTTAATAGATCTTTGTAGATATCCAAACAGTTATACGAACCTTTAAAACTAAATTCTTTCCACATCATCCCTTTTAATGTTCTATTAAATCGTTCTACTATTGATGCTTTCATTGTGCTATACGTTGAATAGTGATTAATTTTGTGCTTATCCATCAATTTCGCAAAGTTTTTATTAAAAAATTCTTTACCATCGTCTGTGTGTAGGTTTTTTGGTACTCGTCCCAGTTGAAAAATATCTACCATTGCTTGTGTTGTTTCAAGTGCAGTACTGCCCATTGTAGCGTGAACTAACTGTCGCTATAACCAACAATGTTTTACAAGTGCATACAGCAGTGTCGAATTGCATTACCAGACTACAGCTGGAATGTTTTGGTGACGGTTACTTGACACCCATGCATTTGTTCAAAGGCAACGGCATAAAGCACTTAAATAAATCTTATTTAATAAACACTTGCATGCATAATAATAAACACTTGCATTATTGCATAAGCAATAATAATTATTACAAATCACTGACAAGACACACGCCGCATGTCCACCGTGGGAAACTAAAAGAATAATTTTAACTAATAAAATATATCTTTTCTTTTCGCTCTTATTCTAAGATACCCTTAAGATTTATTCTCATAACTAGTATATAAGACAATGTATTTTATTTTAAAATTAATTAATTGTCAAACAACTTAAAGAGCTCCTCGCTGAGCTCTAATAAAGTTGGAGCTCCCAGATGAGCTCACAATAAATTAAAATATACAAAACTGGTTTAATTCATTACATGGCGATCCTGCCAGTTTAAAAACTAAAACCGGGTGGTTTAAAAATTAAAACCGTGATAAGTGTTAAGCAAAGATCCTTAGTAAGCCGTGAAAAGGACAAATCTTACTCAACCACACAAATAAGTTAATTAATAAATAAGAAGTTAAAAATTAAACAGTTAAAAATAAAAGTGAACAATTTGAAAATTTAAGTTAATTGAACATTTTAAAACTAACTTAAGTGAACATTTTAAAATCAAAAATAAAATTAAAAAATATAATAAAATTTAAAAACTAACTTTAACAAAATGAACATTTCAAAACCAAAATATTTATAAGAAATATAATAAAATATCAACATCAAACACAAATCAACTTTAATCAGCAAAAATTAAACCATTGGAAATATCGACCAAGTATCAACATTAACAACCAAATCATCAGCAAAATCAACAAACCCAGCACAAATGAACTGTAATCAACAAAAACCATCAATAAAATCAACTAACAACCATCAACAAATCGAACGAGAGAAGATGATGCTGAAAATAATTATTGTAATGTAAGAATATAATATTATAATTATTTAAAATTACTAGTTTTAATAATTTAGTGTCATAGATAAATTAAAAGAAAACATAATATAGTTCTAATAAGATAAAAAAACAAAGTTTAAAAGAACCTAAGTTAAAAAACAAATAAGATTTGAGGAAACAAAGTTTAAAAACAATGTTAAATAAAAGTAATATTTTTATAATTTGTAATTCTTCAAGTTTTCCTTTCAATTATGGCAAATCAAAACAACATAATCGAGGCAAAAATATTTTTTTTTTTTGAATTTTCATATAGATATATATGTATATATAATTTACTAAACTGTTTTGTACGGTCCTTTATAATGGATAGAAACGCGAAAAACGCAATTTATGAGGAGAAAGAAAGACCTATGCAACAAAGAATAGAATGTTTGCAAAAATTATGGACAATAATAGGAATGCCAGGAAAACCGACTGAAGAGGACATAATTTTTAAACCTAGAATAGAGGAAGAAACCATAAGAGCACTAAGATGGTCAGAATTAATAGAAAAAATTTAAGTAAATAAACTACAAATCCTTTATATATATACTTACTAAACAAAATGGGTAAAACAGAATCAAAACTAGAAAAACCTAATGCCAATGTAATAACAAATCTAGAAATAATTGATAATACATCAGAAATAAATTCTATGCGTTTGCTAATGCTGATATTGGTTATACTATCTGCAATAAATATTATTATTAAAATGTATATATTTCATAAAAGGGCTTTAAAAAAGAAATATGCAAGTGGAGCAAATGACTTAGATAAAGTTTAACAGCCGTTAATTACAAATTTTTACATTCTATATGGATTGGCAAACTATAATATTGATTTGCAGAAAACTAAAAGAAGACTTTGATAAAACATACAAATGTATAAACCTAGCTAGACAGATTAAAGAAGAAACAATTAATAAACATATTAAAAATCTCCTTATAATTTTAGAAAAAATTAGAGTAATATTGAATGTAAATTTTGCACGTCTGACTAAAGCACATAGCGCTGCAGAAGCATTCTTCTTTGATCTAAAAACAAAATTAATAAATATAACTATAAAGAAAAGAATAGATATAAAACTGCTCGAAACACTCCACGAAAAAATCAATATACAATTTCAACACTTGGCAGAAGAAACTACATATACCATGACTCAAACAGTAATTGAATTTTTAAATACAGCTTCAAAGCTTATACCAGATTTTGATGGTAAATCTGAAAACTTACGTTCCTTTATAGACTCATTGCATATGGTTGATTCAATAAAAGGCACACGAATCCGTAGCAGTAACACTTATAAAAACAAAACTAAAAGGAACTGCTAGAAATCTAATAGAAAATGAATCATTAATTACAATTATAATAACCAAATTGAATAATTCTGTTAAGGGAGATTCAGTTGAGGTACTGAGTGCAAAAATAATGAATACAAATCAAAATAACAAAACGGTAACACGTATTGTACCGAAATAGAAAATTTAACTAAATCTTTAGAAAACGCATACATATCAGACGGATTGCCAAGCGAATTAGCCACCAAATATTCTACACAAATTGCTATAAAATCAATCACTAAAAACTGCACCATAGATAAAGTAAAATTAATAATGGAAGCAGGACAATTCAACAGCATGAACGAAGCTGTTTCCAAATTTGTCAACAGTTGCACAGCAGCCACAGGACAACAAAATTCCATACTATACAACAGGAAAAGATAACTATGTTGCTGACGCTTTATCGCGCATTACAATAGATGACTTAAAAGACATGAATAGTAAAACTTGTTCTATATTAAGAGTCACGACTAGATCGATGACCAACAAACTAGAAAAAGAAAAAAATAGTAATACATTAAATAAACAGCATAAAATTAATAAAAATAATAAGCCCAGTATATATGTACCTTTAAAGAACACTGACGTCAGAAAACATTATAAACTAAAGATTTCCCCCGGAAGATGTTATATCAAAGAGGAAAATCTATAGTAACATATATACAAATTAATGATTTGTTTACTAAAGGGAACTTTGACTTAGGACAATTTTTCTCTAGGCTCGAATATGTGGCCGGTAAACATAATATATACAAAATACAAGTGGCACCCACAGAGAAAATTTTCGAATTTATCTCAATAAATGAATTTAAAGAAATGGGCAATAAAATATTGAATAAAATTGAAGTAGCGCTACTAAACGAGGTGACCCAAATTGATAATAAGAATGCCAAGGCAATTCTTGAAATTATGCTGAAATATCACGATGATCCATTAGAAGGAGGACATTGTGGACTTTATAGAACAGAAAAAATCAAAAGATATTACTATTGGAAAAATATGTCAAAGGACATATCTAAATTTGTAAAAAGACGTCATAAGTGCCAAACTGCTAAAACCTTTAAACATTCAAAGAGTCCAATGATTATTACACCAACACCTGCAAAACCATTTGATACGGTGTACGTGGATACCATAGGGCCATTTCCAAAATCAATATATGGAAATGAATACGCAGTTACAATAATATGTGACTTAACTAAATATTTAGTAACAATACCAGTTAAGGACAAAAGCGCTAAAACAATTGCTAAGGCAATATTTGAAAATTTTGTACTTATCTATGGTCCAATGAAGACGTTCATTTCGGACATGGGCACAGAATACAAAAATGCTTTACTAAAAGAACTATGCAATCTATTAAAGATTCAAAAACTAACTTCAACAGCTCATCACCACCAAACGTTAGGTACAATAGAAAGAAGTCATAGAACTTTCAACGAATATGTACGTTCATATATATCAGTAGACAAATCTGACTGGGACGAATGGTTAAAATATTTTACTTACTGTTTTAATACAACACCTTCAACCGTACACAATTATTGTCCATATGAACTAGTTTTTGCTAAACAACCAAGTTCTTTTAATCAATTTGGGGAAGTGGATCGAATTACTCCACTATATAATTTAGAGAATTATGCTAAAGAAGCAAAATTTAGA
Source organism: Gymnocheta viridis (assembly GCA_956483585.1). NCBI lineage: Eukaryota > Metazoa > Arthropoda > Insecta > Diptera > Tachinidae > Gymnocheta > Gymnocheta viridis. Next base: position 41,503,779 of record OY101444.1, read on the forward strand.
TTAGAATTAGCATATAAAAGAGCTCAACATTTATTAGATAAGAATAAACTTAGGCAAAAGTTAAATTACGATAAGGATATAATAGAATATAATTTTAGAATAGGAGATTTAGTATTAATTAAAAATGAAATAGGTCATAAATTGGAGGTTCAATATAAGGGACCGTATAAAGTAAAACATATAGATCTAAGAAATAATGTAACCATAGTTGATAGGAAATCAAACAAAGAACAAATAGTTCATAAAAATAGACTTAAGCTATATAATAAATAACATTTAGTACGTCCGGACTACAACTGTAAAATTAAGTATATTTAGTTTTACTTTTCTTTTATATTGAATAAAATATATAGATACACTTATACTTAAATTCTTTTAAATATCATAATTCATAAAATAAAAGAATGTTCATAAAACAAAAGTTATATGAACATACCTCATCATGATCACTATAAACATGCTTCATATTTCTGTCATCTTGTTTAAACATTATAATTACATTCGCGTTGTCTCTTATCAAATGCTTGGGAATTCTGGTATAAGTTTGACACAAGTAGAATGAATCCACATCCTTATGTCGACCCATACAAAAATAATCCCGTATATTGTTCTGCTTCTCACATGCAACATCATCAAATATCATAATTGAATTAGTTTTAGCTTCGTTAGGGGTAATAACTGATTCATTGTTGGCAAATGTGTAATATCCCATTCCTTTAATTGGTGAAATTAATCTCTTCAAGTATTCATATTTCGGCTGATATAAGGATTTTGAGTATAAATAGATGTTTTCAAATTTTAGTCCGTTAGGACTTTCTAGTAACCCAATCATAATATTAGTCTTTCCACAATTTGATGGTCCCACTATTAGAGCTAGTTAGGGTCGTTCCCACAGATATCATTAAATATAAGAAATATCTTAATTCTTTGTTATAGTAATATTTTTAACAAACATAATTTCTAAGATAATAAATAAGAGAGTAATTAGTATTACTAGTTAAATAACCTAAACTATTGATAAAATATATTTAGGATTAACAACAAAGAAATCATTTTGTAAACACGTAGATATGAGTAATAAAAATCCTAGACATAATTAGTAACTAGACATAAGACAAATAACATAAATAAAAATACTGTATCATAAATAACCTTTAACCATAATAAAGATAAAAAGGGTCGAATACCAAACAACCCTAAATACACAAATACCGTAAACTATCATAAAACAATATACAAACCTAATGAATAACAAAATAATATAAGTGACCATGAAATAGTTAAGAATAAAGAAATTATGATAAGAAAAATATGTTATTCCACTAGTATTTAAGATAGATATTTCGTAAATTCTAGGCAGTTAAAAATATGTAGTAAAGACGGATAGTCGTCGTTTGTAGTTTTTAATTCAAAAAAATTAATTAAGAAAAATAAATAAAAATAAAGACGCATCGCGTCGTGAAAAAGATTTGTTTTTTTTTTAATAAAAAAGATATCAGTATCTTTAACTAGCTCGGATAGAATTTGGTAAGAGTGAGCTGTGTTTTATTTTTGAAGTGATATTCGATGAATCATCAATATTACGAACCAAAATATTTTTATGTTGTTTCACTAACCGCATTTTTGTAACTAAATGTAATTTATGTTTGTTACCTTTTATTATAGAAAAAAATTAAATAAATAAGATGGTTATACATTACAACAAGTCGTTTAGTCATAAAAACACCTTCGTTGGAGCAGGTATAGTAGATAAAATAATAAATAATCTTCCTGTTGAACTTCATCTTCCTGGATATCAGTACTGTGGGCCTGGAACTAAACTATAAAAACGTTTAAATCGAGGTGATAAAGGAATTAATTTACTGGACTCTGCCTGCAAAAATCACGATATAACTTATTCTAAAAATAAGGATTTAAGTATTAGACATCAGGCAGATAAAATTCTTGAAAATTCAGCCTGGGATCGAGTTTTATCAAAAGATAGCAGTCTTGCAGAAAAATCATTTGCATATATGGTTACTAACACAATAAAAGCCAAAACGAAGTTCGGTATGGGTGTGGGAAAAAAGAAAAATGAAAAGAAAACCAAATTAAATGGAAAAAATTGTTCACTTCATCAATTAGAGCTGCAACAAAAATACTAAAGAAACAAAAACCTTTAGACATTAACTCTGCCATTAGAATCGCACGTAAAACTATCAATAAATCACTAAAAGGAAGAAAATCACATGTTATAATACCACGCATAATAAGTGTTCCAAAAATTGGTAGTTTTTACCCCTAATACCAATTCTAACTGCTCTGGGGGCAATTGGCAGTCTAGCCACTGGAGGTACCGCTATAGCTAAGGCTGTAAATGCAACAAAGAATGCAAAAAATCAACTTGATGAAGCAACTAGACATAATAAAGCGATGGAATCTATAGCAGTTGGAAAAGGCCTTTACCTAAAACTATATAAAAAGGGATATGGTTTAGTTTATAAAGAACAGACAAAAAACTCTTAAGAATGATATCTAACAGACCACTATCAGATGTTGATCTAATAAATTTTTCTATAAATATTCCTTATTTTAGAGGAGTATTCATGTTGGACTCACTACCAAAACGATCAAAGAAAATTGAGTGTGGAATAATCAATTTAGATTTATCAACAGGTCCTGGTACACACTGGGTAGCATATTATAAGAACATCGATGAAAAAGAGTATTTCGACAGTTTTGGAAACTTACAACCTCCTTCGGAAGTAGTCAAATATCTTGGTACAAATATAAAATACAACTATAATCAACATCAGAATTTTAATACATTTATCTGTGGTCATTTATGTCTTAAATTTCTTTATGAAATAACTAAGAAATATTAAATAAAAACACATAATCATCTATATTTTACAAAACTCTTTAATGGCTTTTTTATTTTTTATTTATAATTTACTAAACAGAATTAATTTATTTTAATGCCAAACGGGATATTGGCTATTTTGAATTAAAAATTCATCCATCTCACTCTCAAGAATTAGGCCGCACTCTCCTTCTCTGCATAGTTGAAATGATCCACTCGAGAGATCCTTAATTTCTTCATCTGTTAAATTATTATATTTTTTCGGGAGAAACATTATGTTGTTTTCCAACTCCATATTTTGTTGTTATCCGTGATATATTTTGAATAGGATATTTAACTGTTATATTCAGATCCTTAATGTGAATTAAGGATTTACTTTTCAGGGAATTAAATTTTGTTTTTAGATTTTCACGGAGCTCATTTTTGATTGAGATCTTGTCACTTTGAATCTTTAATTGTAATTGAACTTAAAAGTAGCTCCGATACTTCCAAGAAAATATTTATGGTGAAATAGGGAATAAGTGGGGGATAGTGATAGGGTGAAGGGGATAGAGAGAGATAATAATATAAAATTGGTATAAGAGGGAGAAGGAAATAATACATAATTTTAGATACTTTTTGGTTAAATATTCAGGAAAAAATCATCAGTATCGACAATTCCTTTGAAAAAGTAAGCAGAAACAAAATTAATACGGATGTTAATAAAATGAGTCAAATAAGAAGGAGTCTAAATAAATTCATAACAGATTTTGATAGCTTCAGACTATACGACCATTGGGAAATTATCAAATTTTTCCAAAATATGCTCGACGAAAATGAGGAATATGTTGTAATGGAAGATGAAGACAACACAGAAGGACATTTTAAATGCTGCCCGTGGTATGATCCGAAATGTGAGGAAGGACCTGACACTTGTAGATGTTCTATATATTTTCTACGGAAAGCAATATTAGAAAATTTAATAGTCGCATACTATGAAATGTTTCAAACTTTATAATCAAAATTAATAAATAAAATAAAATTGTATTATTAATATAAAATATTCTCTGTCTTGTATTATTTTTCGAAAAGATAATTAGGAATCATATATTTCTGAAGAAATCAGTAGAGATTTGTGTTTGGGTTATTATATCATAACTTATCAGATCGTTTAAATTTTCTAGTTTTATAAAATGCTATAAAAATGCAATTTTATAAGATTGTGAAATTCAAATTCCTTTGTCAAGAAATAAACAAATAAAATCAAGATTGTGCCTGATTTAACAGTAGAGCTCAAATTATAAACAAAAATGCGTTAGTATGCAAAACAGAAAAACAATAAGATTTTGGACCCATTTGTAAAATTGCGAAATTCAGATTTTTGTTAACATATGCATAAAATTATTTTTTGTGAGATTTGCAATAGAAACTTATAAATACAATTTACAGACCACCAACGAATTTGAGAAAAAAATATTTCTGTATAGAATAAACAAAAAAATTTAAGACTGCTATATTTATCTGTATAGTCAGATTATGACGAATAAATGTTGAAGTCAGCAGAATTATGAAAACATAAAGAAAAATCAAAAACATACATAAAAACAGACTCAAATTATGACGAATAAATGTTGAAGTCAGCATTATTATGAAAACATAAAGAAAAATCAAAAACATACATATATAAAAACAGACTTAAATATATAAAAGAACAAAAAATAAAATCTCATAAACCTCGTTAATACAACGATACCAAAGTGATCGCAACATACACACAGACACATTCAAACACACTCTCATACACACGCTATGACGTCAGTGATGATGACATACCTAAAATAATCAGATATACACAAATTCTCTGCCAACAAAAAATATCTCTGCCTGTATACCAACATACTGTGACGTCAGTGATGACGACACACCTAAAATAATCAGTAATAAACCCACTCTCTGCCAACAAAATATTTCTCTGCCACGATTCCATCAGCAACACACCAAACAGCATAAACACACACCCCCGCTATGACGTCAGTGATGACGACGCACCTAAAATAATCAGATATACACACATTCTCTGCCAACAAAAAATTCACTGCCTAGATACCAACAGAAACACACCCAACAACACATACACACAACCAACCAACATAGCACAGGCAAGCAAAAGAACATACACACGCACACACACAACCAACATAGCACAGGCAAGCAAAAGAACATACACACGCACACACACAACCAATATAGCACAGGCAAGCAAACGAACATACACACACACATATATAAAAAAACTATAGGATGGCAACACTGGCTCGCTCAAAAGTAATGGTGACAATAGACATGCGCGACTGCGCTGCCGGCAGTTTTGAGCTCGTGGTATATACATTCTTAACACGAACACAGCTCAGTACATGTCACACAAAAGGAAATTTTGAGCTCGTGATATGTTCTCAACACGATGGTTTGCGGTACATAAAAAAAACATTTACTTAATGGCACCGAAAGACGAGGAGTAAAAACAATTAGTTATTCGGAAACTTTGTTGTTCTCAAAAATGTGTACCTTTTCATGTTGTGATACTTCGTATAAGTGTTCATGCTTTGCCACTACAAGTGTACTTCACGTGTATAAATGTAATTGTGCAGACCTGTAATGCTAATGCTCATCACACAGTATGGGGTAGTAGTGAAGTTAATGGAGGGGAGAAGCTCTTTTGGAATTTGTAGGCCCTGAGGGTATAGGGATTTTAAATAGGGGCTCAGAGCCAACTTTTGTTCATGCCATCAGGGAAGATATATTAGATCTCACCTTATCTAGCTCGTTCATTTCTAATTACATATCCAACTGGAGGGTCTCGGACGATGTTTCCCTGTCGGATTATCGATACATAAGGTTTGATTTTTCAGGAGCCTCGTTGGCCAACAATTAACAAGTCGCAAACATATCAACTAAACTGCGTTTAAGGAAATTAAGGACTCGAAAGCCAATCTACTAACCTCCAATATTTTCTCTGTAGAAGAACTAGAGGTGGCAGCAAATCAGCTTAATCAGGTCGTTATTTCCTTCTTGATGATATGCGTAAAAAAGTTAGAAGACTATTTAATCATGCAAGGCGTTCAGGTAACTGCGAAGAGTACAGAAGGTACCTAACCAATTACAATAAGGAAATCCAAAAGGGTCTTGGAGAAAATTCGACGAAGATATCTAGAATACTCCAACTGCAGTGAGATTGCATAACGCTCTCTCCCGCTCTCCAGTCAGCCTTTTATAGCTCCTGGCGGGCATGGCATCTTTCCAGTGCTTTTGCAAAGGTGCATTGATACACAGCTTTGTGCCCTCGCCGACCTATTCGAACACATTCCTCTGCTGTGGAGGAAAGTTAACGTTCTATTTATGTCTAAAATTTCACCAAATCTTACAGTCCAATTAGCCGAACTTTCTTTTTGCTGAAAACTATGGAGAGACTAATTGATCTGCACATTAGATTAACGGTTTTGAATACCACCCCCTCGCCTTTAATCAATATGCATATGCTAAGGGTAAATCGACCGAGAATGTTTTACATCGTCTGGTTACAAAGAAGGGTCATGGGTCGGGAGAAATTACTTTATGTGCTTTCTTAGACATTAATGGCGCATTTGACAATACAGAATATAATTCAATAGATTGCTCTGTTAGCAGTGTTACCATATGTGAAGATTTATCTTATTTTTGAAGGTTTTTTGAGGTGCCAAAAAGATTAAAAGATATTTTTAGCTAAAACGATTTTATTTAATATATGAAATATTGCACTTTTAAGTATGGTACCACTATCGAACTTGAGTGATAGACAAAAATTCATCAGTTTTGCTAACAAAAATTGTTTATAATGAATTATTTTAATTTTTTCTTATTATCTTACAACTTTTCGTATTATTTTGTCTTCACATTCCACACAAGCTTGCATTTCATAAAAAAATTTATAAATTCCACAAAAAAAAAATCATTTTCCGCTTCCAAGTTTTGTAGTTTATGCTACAAAAATATCTCTTGAGTGATACTTTTTCGTACACACTATCAGTCAAAAACCAATACGGCCGCTGACTGCCACTATATTTTCTTTACAACCTTTATACAATTAGACGGCCTTTGGGTGACAATAAAGACATTTAATAAGGCAAAACGGAAAATAAAATCTTAATTAATTATTTTTTAAATTTAAAAGGGCGTCTAATTGTATAATGGTTGTAGAGAAAATAAAGTAGTTTCATATCGAATAAAAGTTTTTGTATAAGATAAGAAGTTTTACTCTTTTCAAAAATATGGTTTAAGGTCCTACTGATGATTTAGCATTAGCACCAATGAAATGCATGTATATAGACTAGCTAAAAAAACAACCCTCAACAAACAAGTTTTTGAAAATCTTTGACCAACTTTTAATTTTAAAATTTTGAGCTTTAAAATGCCGAATTTGGTTTGAAAAATACTGAATGTGTTTTAACTTGAAGAACTCTGAATTTGTTTTAAAATAGCTGAATTTGATTTGAAAAGGGTGAACTTGAAGTTAAAAACCTATATATGCCTTATATGTATAAATAAATATTTTATGCTATTTAATTTTATGAATTTGATTTCAATAAAGGCATATTAAAAAAATATATATAGCAACAGTGTCTGTTAGACAAAAAGTTCTTGATCACGCGTCTGTGAACGGCTTAAGGCAGTCAAAGGGTCTCTCAAAGGGTGTTTTATTACGCAATTTGTTTTTGTAAAATATTTAATAGTGTTTGACAAGCACATTATCAAAGTCACCGTGTCGCTACCTGATTATAAAATTGTGTGCTGTATCAGTTTTTCGTAAAAAATTTGTGCGAATGTACTTAATGTTTTTTATGTTTAAATGCTCGGAAATTATTTCCTTTTACCGGAAAAAATACATTTTTTAACACAAAGTCTCGGTTCGCACTATGAAAGTTTCTTTCATGAAATTTCTGAAATTCTCTTTTAAAATTTCACTCGTGTCTGCACACTGAAAGTTAATTTCATGAAACTTAATATTTTTGTTTGTTTACTTTCACATTATTTTTCTATTTTGCACTCTAAAACAAATTTTTGCTGTCACTACCATTAAAAGAATATAAAAATAAAGTAAAATCAAAAATAATAGTACAGCCAACTTCATGTTGACAATTACGAATTACAATACAAAACAGAATTTCAGTGAACATGAAAGTGTGTACCCGACACCATTCTTCTCTCCCCTCTCACCAACAAACTGCCAGTTTCATGAAATAAAATTTCATAGTGCGAACCGAGACAAAGTAATTTGATTCGAAATAATATTTAGATTTTTTTATTATTTATTTATTGGAAATTTAATTTGCATCATATACAATGCAATGATGACTGCCATCAGTGGCCTTCTCCTCTCTTATTTAACATACGTATATATGCTAATAAGATATAAGAAATCACACAAGTGTTACATTATTACGGAAAGTATGTTTAAATTTTACTTATTGCATGTTTCTATATAACAAGTTTCTCAAAAATGTTGCCCAATTGAGTGTGAAAATTAGATTTTCAAGTGTTGTTGAGTGAAAACGTAAGAGTAAAACTTTTTGCGGTATCTACATTGCAATTACAATTGTCAATACTATCAAAAACAGACAAGCAAAAAAGTACTTTTGTGCATTTTTATCAAAAGCAGAATTTGTTTTGTCTTCCGACAGATCCAATACATTTTAAGGCATCCCGGATATTTCTGCGACATAAATGAATGTCCACATTATCACTCTCACTTGAATCACTATTTCTAAAGATGGAAACATTTTTCCTTTAACTTTTAAATTAATAACAAATTTTATCGAGATTCAATTGTTAATATAAATTAACTTTGTTTAGTACAATATAAACAGCTGTTCGCTTAGATTTGCCATTTAGTAGTAAGATTCCAGTATGGAGGAAAAACTCATGGCAGAGAGAAATCTCAAATACATCTGAGGGTTACCCTGTCGGGTCCTGGACTATTATTTATTGTAGTTTTGACAGCTAATTCTTCTTCTGAGTTTTAATAAAGCCGAGTAGTTTAGGTTAATAGAATAATTTTTTGTCTATTAAAGTCAGCGGAGAAATTTTTTATCTTCTGAAATTTTTGAGAAATTTTGGGCAACATCTTGTGATGATGTGGTGAAGTTGCCGTTTGGCGTTTTCAACGCCTCTTCAAATTTTTACATTTTCTATATTTGGGTTTATGGTACCTGTAAATTCTTGGTCTTTTCTTTTGAACAAAGCATTTACTTTTGTAAACTCCATGCACAAGTTAATTGTGTTTTTCTTTATTTGGTGCCATAATCTCATTTTATGCTCTCTCAAAATGTTGAGCTGTTTATTCCACCAGTATGTAGTATTGTGGTTTAATTTTTTTGGCTTGACAGTATTAATTTGCAGATTAATGCATTCTCTTTGTTAATGTTTTTAGTCTGATTTCGTTTATTTAGTTCAGTTTCCACTGTTTCCGCATATAGTTGCCAATCTGTGTACCTTGTTTTAAATTTGGTATAGAATGGAGCAAGGCAGTTGTTTAACTATCATCATTTAGTACGAATAAATTGTTTAGATTTATGATTTCTTCGAACGCTCTTCCACGATCATTGGTAGGACATGAGCCATAAAGTGGGCTCCAGCCGTTTATAACCCCTAAGACAATATTAAATGACTCAATGTATTTTAAGAGATTTTTAGTTGCCGGATTGGTTTTGGTGAAAGATGGAATGATGTATGTATGTATGTATGAATGTTTGGATGAATTTTTTGTGTTATGAAAATATGCACAGTATTGTTTAGGTGTTTTCAGTGATTTATTTGCACTAATGTGGGCTTCCTGTAATATCACTGAATTTTGTATAAACTTTTGCAAGTGCTTCAAGATGATCGTAATTATTTTTGTATACATTATAGTTCCATTATACTATTATATGTACAATCCAATAAATGGGGCGCTGAGCAAGCCAGGCAACCGAGCCAACAACTCTGCCGACCCGCCCCAGAGTACAGAAAACATGTATGTACATACATGCCCCTCCAGACCAGGATAGACCACCAGAGTGCAAACCCCGTTCAGACACAAATAATCAGAGTAGAAGTGGTTATTTTTAATGGATGTTTATTGGATTTCTTTGTTTTTTTTCTAGTTTGATATCGATTATTTTATTCTTCATCCCTAGCATCAGATGTGATCGATCATCTAATTGGGAGTTCTGTAGAGGTTTTGAGAGAATATTAGTTATTTTGTTTTGTCGTGCTTGTTCACTTGTTGATTTGTTGTTGATGCGTACTTGTTTTAGGCTCTGTAGTTTCAATTGCTGTGATTGTTATAATTCGTTGTGATATGTGCTTGAAGTTATTATTTTTATAGTTAGTGCTTCATTAATTATTGAACTTTTTGATGTTTCTGGCTCTGGAATTTTATAATTGTTTTTTTAATAATTTCTTAAAGTGTTTCAATGGGAGAGTTGTTGGTAAAATGATCGGCAGTGAAGTTACCGTTGATATATTCTGTTTCTTCAGCTATTGAAGTTCTGCTTATTGTTGAATATTGTAATATTTCTTGTTTTTATACCACCAAAACATTTGGAAAGGGGATATATAGGTTTGTCATTCCGTATGTAATTTCTTCATTATTCATTTAAGACCCCATAAAGTATATATATTCTGGATCCTTATAGATAGAGAAGTCGAATGAGCGATGTCCCTCTGTCCGTCTGCTATATTTTGGTGCAAGTAGAATTAAGGCCTCACACAACATAGAGACATAAATTTTATACCATTCTCTTGGAATTTTTCAAAAAATTGTTCGGTTTGAAAATAACAAAACTCGGTCCAATAATTAATGAGATATAGCCAAAAGACTTTTTTGTTATATTTCCTATTCTGTTGTTTTTTATGGCCCCGACTGTCCTGCGGTCAATTTTATGAAGCAGATCTCTTGTATGGAGTTCTACGAAGGTTTAGACTGAAAATAATTGAAGTCGGTCCATTAACGACTAAAAAATGAGCAAAAAATGGTATTCGAAATAATTTTACTTTTAAAATTTTTTTGAAAAAGTTGTGTGGGGATTCAATCCAACAACCTACTGGTTGGTAGTCACAACTGCTTCTTGTACACCACAGATCAGTTGTATTTTTCATAGTAGTTTACGCGTTTAAGAACATAATATATCTTATTTATTATAAAATACTAAAACTTCAAATTCTTGATGGAAATTGGTGTGATTGTTGTAAATTGGCCCTTTTTGTCACACATATATTACACACATACTGAAATGCGTTCATGGGCACATGTACACATTGTGTGTATGCATGTGTAAACTAAACAGTCTTAAAGTAAAGATTTGTTGTTTTTTTGTTTGTTCTTTAAACATTTTTTGTACGTTTATTAGTATAATATTATGCATGCATATTACAGTATTTTTTCTCGCTTATATATTCTTTTCGTATATAAATAACCATAATTATTTTTTATATTATTTATGTTAAAGAAATGTAATGGATCGTCAAGACGCGTAAATATACAAAAAAAAATATATCGAATATTACTTTTGTTTTGAAAATGTATTAATATTTCATTTTTTATGACTATTTGTGATTTCAGAAGAAAGGCAAAATTGATGTTTTATACTTGTGTAATTTTAATTATTTTCTATATTCAGGTGCAGAGCGTACCTGCAGTATATCAGAACCCGATATTATTATTGTATTTGTACAATGTGATAAAAAATCTTTTGACAATTAAAATGTTGTTTGGATACTTAGTAACACATAACAAAGCAGAAAAATCTCTTCCCGGCTAGAATTTGATAAGAAATGTATCTTTCATTCATTCAACATCAGTGAGTTAATCTTCAAAAGTACTTCAATTAATTGCCATTTTTCTATAAAATAAAAACAAAGTTTGATGTAAGAATTTAATTTGATATCAAGCTCCAGAATGTAATTAGCAAAGAAACTAAAAAATTGAAAACCACGCGAAAATAGCGCATATTCTAAAAATTGCAACTGCAATATTGGAAATTATTACCAAAATTTATCTAAAAAAAATATCATATAATTGGCAATCGGCAGCCAAAAGTCTTGAAAAAAATCTCTAAAATGCCAAAAATTCTTAAAAATATGCGACCATCACAAAAATTGTATGATTCAATCAATATTGATTAAAAAACAGCAAAATTATAGAGTAAAAAAACTTAAAAAATATCATTTCCATTGTAAAAATTAAACTTTTATTAAAAACTATTTTGTATTTGGAATAAAAATTTAAAATGCATTTGTATTTTGAATAAAAGTATTGCAAATAGCTACTTTCCACAAATTTATATTTAGCTTCTAGATTGCATTATCCAATTGAATAATTTAATGCGGGCTTAATTAAAATGTATTCTAAGAATAATTCGCAATTCATCAAATATTTTTCAAACAATCAGTTCCTATGGTATACATATGTACATATGAACTTTGGATTTTGAGATCGGAATATTTGAGGAAAATTTCCAAAACATCTGTAAAGCGTAGCGATAATACTTCGCGAGCTGTACCGCTACTAAAAATAGTATATGCATGCATATTTTCATATTTTCCACAATTCAACATATACAAAATGATAAGTTAAGATCTTAGGAGATAAAAAATGCACTTCTTTATATTCATATAAAATGAACTGCCCTTACTTTCATTAAAAACACCTAAAAAATCATCGTTTTGCGGAATATCGCATTGTCGATAGCACGCACTACGGAATTGGACGCGGATTAATGGTAAAATATTACGAAAATAAGCCGAATTATGGGTTGGATTTGAGAGCAAAATACTTTCTGTTTGCGATTTTATCGTAATTTTTCATATTTAGATCTCTGTCTTACTTAGTAAACGCAGAAGAAGATTTAAATAAAATTTGTTTTTAATTAAATTCATCTGTTTTCTTAGCAAGCTGAATATGAATTACCGAATTCGTATTTTTTAAATCAATTGTGGTTGAAATTCCATTGTGTTTCTATATCAGAAATATACAGGTTATATTGAACCAAACCCTTTATTGTCTGGTCCAACCGCAATACAGATAAGTAAATGGAACAGTTAACAAAATTTTAAAAAGACAACTATCGGAATACCACTAATTCACATACATACGTACATCATACGAGTTTCAAAGAAAAAATTAAATTAAAATAATGAATTAAAATATGTTGTTATATTTTATAATTTAAAATTTTTTCTTACACCGTCAAGTTATTTTTATTTTTGTTATTAATATTATATTATATCAAATAAAAACGACGACAATTTACTGAATTCAATATATAATTATTTGATCACTGTACAAAATCCTATCTGATAACATATTGGATATTTTTGAAAAATAAACCTTTTATCGTTCATAAAACTGGAAAAAAACGCCAAAGCAAAAATAGATTGTGCCCTGGTTTTTAAAATAAATTGTGGAACAAACTTTTTCAAATAAAAAGTAAAGTAATAAAAACAACTAAAATGTATCGAAAATTCTAAAAAAAATAGCATTGTGTTGTGTTCAGGATTCGAAACCGTGCCACCCGGTAGGGTACGGTTTCAAATCCTGACCAAACAATTATTTTTTTTTAATTTTTGATACATTTTAGTTCGTTCTTTTTTTAAGAATTTTTGATAGCTTTAAATTATTTTCAATATGAAGATAATATTGGAACATTTTAATCATTAGACTAACAGATTTATGTAATAGTTGACGATTTTTTTAATCAATTTTGGGATTACTTGTTTTAAGCCTGTTTGCCGTTTAATCTTAGTAAGGATCAATAAGATTTCATCATGTGTAAATTTTTTTGTAGTTTGCGGTTGTTTTCACTTATTAACGCCTGATTTCAACATCTTCGGTAAAATATTTGTCAAAAAAGAACTAACTGCTGGATTGGCTAACTGGTATTCTTTAATCAACGGTTACCGATTTCCGTTTCACCAACCTTCAGTTAGTTAACAAAAGAATTGGATGAAAATGTGGCAATACTATCAGTTTGTTTATATAAAAAACTATAGAAAAAGGCGGTATTTGTATATTTATAAAGCAAGACTGTGCTAATAGAAAAATGCATGAAAGTAATGATTGAATGATACATACATATGCACATATACAATATTTGTATAAATATTAAATAATATAATTTTATATTCTCAGACGACTGTGATACTTTATATGTATGTCTACTTGAGTTCATCAGTTATATTAGAGTGGTGTCATTATTTTTCTCGCGAAATAAACTTTTTAATTGAAACCTATTACAAAAATTTAAATGCTGATTCATATTTCTATCCATTTTATATGTTTTACTTTTCGATTAAAGTGCTAACCGGCAAAATTGTTAGGTTAAATTTAACATAAACTTTTTTTGTTAAATTGTGTCGGTTAAGAGTTAAACATACATTGTGTAATACAATTTAGTCTATCTTCCGGTTAAAGTTATGATTATTTTTTAATCGAAGATGGTGAAAACGAGCGTAAGCCGTTGAGAGCTTTGCTTAACATAAAAATTTTTAGTTTATTTAATGGTTGTTCTGGATTTGTGCATTTCATTACAACATATTTTGGACTTTCTTGAATATGAATATTAGTCGTTAGGGAAGGAAAATTCGCTGCACTAATATATGATTTATGTTTAGTTTTTTTTCACGGTGGCGAGTTTCCATCGGAACATCCACCTACCGGTGGAGGAGGGTCCATATTTATATAAATCAAACTATTGTCTTATCTTATCAAACTATTATATTATTATATTAGAAAGAAAATAGCGAAACGGCGACAAATATTCACACTACAATCAATTTATATATACGAAGTTAAAATGTCGACCTGAAGGTATAAAAGTAACGGAAAAAATAGTGTAGTGTACCACACATGTATGTTGCACTGTCTCTATTTGTGTGCAATGCATGCACTACATATCAATAGCGAAACTACAGCATGTGAAGAATATACCCCGACTCCATCAAACGGGGCATGTCCAATATACATACCATCAACGATCAAAGCTGGACCGAGGCCAATAACGATAGAATACCAGGAAAGGCAGAAAGTAAAAGAGAAAACAAATATTCAACACAGGAAGAAAAAACGTGCTGGTAGACAATTTCAAGAACGAAAAGAAAAGGAGATACTGCACAGAGAACTAACATTGGCTACCACTAAGGAGACAAAAATTATTCTTCAACAAAAGTTAAAAGAAGCAAACAAAAATATTTTAGTTTGTAATCAGATTTAATAAATTTTTCACTACATTCATATGCACAAATGTTAGGTCCCATTTGGGGCAATAATATAGAAATGAAATGCGTAAACCACAAAGCGGAAATGCAGGAGAATATTGTGAATAATGGTCAAGCCGAGAATAAACAATTTGTAATACCAGAACATATATAACCCTAACTACTGTACCACTAGTACTATATTTAGCTTATAGAATTAACAATTATTTTAAAAATTATGTAATAAAACACGGAAATAATGCGGTAACAAACGTATAAAATAAAAAAAAATCCACATTACTAAAAATATGAAATAAAAAAATTGCAATGGAAGAAAATTTCGTAAAATTAAAACATATAACATATGAGTCTATTACGCTAAACTAACATCTCACGTTAGAACAGCAATAGGAAGTGATACCAAACCGGAAAATTTTGAAACATTAAAAAATTTATTAGAATAAAGACAATTCTAGAACTAAAGGGTGTCCCAAAAGAGCGCAATTTTTAAATTTTAAATAAAACACAGATATTTAAAAAAAAATCGTGAAACTTTATTATATCGTAAAGTAGACAGAATGAGGTTATGTATGGAACAATATATCGTGCAGATGGCCGCCGCGGCTTTGCTGGCATGCACACGATCTTTTAATGAAATTTTCAATGACCGTTTTGCATAAATGCTGCGGTATTTCATTAATGCAGCGTCCAATTTCCTCTTTTAAGGCTTGAGTCGTCGTCGGCTTATTCGCGTAAACCATCGACTTCAAAAAACCCCAAAGAAAAAAATCTAATGGTGTTAAATCGCACGATCTAGGCGGCCAATTCTGATCTCCAAAACGCGAAATAACACGACCGGGAAATGACTGATGCAGCAATTGAATTGTTTCTCTGGCTGTATGACATGTGGCGCCGTCTTGTTGGAACCACATGCCCTCCACATTCATTTCTTCAATTCTAGGCAAGAAAAAACTGGTTATCATTTCACGATACCGAACACCATTGACTGTTTGCGCTTGACCTGCCTCATTTTCATAAAAAAAGGTCCAATGATTCCTCCAGCCCAAAAACCACACCACACAGTGACACGTTGAGGATGCATTTGCTTCTTGTGAATCACTTGAGGATTTTCCTCACCCCAAATGCGCCAATTCTGCCTATTGACGAAGCCATCAAGATGGAAATGGGCCTCGTCACTGAAGATGATTTTATCGGCAAAATCAGCATTTTCATGTTGTCTCTCCAATAACCAATTAACGAACTCCCTTCGCTGTCCATGGTCAGCTGGCTTCAGTTCCTGAGTCAATTGAACTTTATATGCATGAAGATGCAAATCTTTCGTCAATATTCGCTGCAAAGTGGATTTGGAGACACCAATTTGCTGAGCTCGGTGTCGAATTGAGGTGGATGGAGTTTGAGCGACATCATCACGTACAGCTGCGACATTTTCGGTCGATCGACCTGGTCGATGGCGCGTTGTTGTCTTTACATCACTAACAGACCCAGTTTCGGCAAATTTATCCATTAATCTCTTTACAGTTGACTCTTTTGGAGCATTATTGTGACCCCAAATTGATCGAAATTTGCGAACTGTAGCCACAAAACTTTCACCATTGTGGTAAAACAATTTCACAATGAGAATGTGTTGTTCATTCGTGTAGCGCTCCATTTTACTAACCTCGTACCTTCTACTAGCAAACAATAACAATTGTTCAAATGTCAAACAATGACACTTCGAATGTTGCCAGATTTAAAAATTGCGTTCTTGTTGGGACACCCTTTACAAAACAAACTAAATACATAGTATGTACATTGTTCCAAGGAAAAATGTCAGTCAACTCATTTAAAGAAAAGATATTATACATAATAGATAGTCTAAATAAATTAAGAATAGAGGAATTAGGAAACACTGCGTAAGTAGCAAAAAAAATGTAATAATTAAATTAAATAATAAATTAGCCCTAGATACTTTCAAAAAGGACTAAGCGAAGACTATAAATCGACCATACATGCATCACGACCAAAAACATTGCAAGAAGCATCTGAACTTTCAATTGAAATTGAAAAGAAATCACTAATAGCACAATTCTGCATGTCAGAAGAGAGAATCCACTGTATCAACCACGAAATCACAATAGAAATAACAACATATTTAATAATTACAACGTCAATAGGTCACTTAACTAACAAACAACACAGGAACAACACTAACAAACAAAAATACCTATAACAACAGAAAAAGCTATTTTAGAAATAAAAACACTAACAATTTCGATAACAACAATGCTAGAAACAATAACTTTAATAGAAATAACAGAACCCATAATAACACAAATTTCAGTACAAACGGTTGAAGATCGCAAAACAACACCTACATAAACAAAAATAATAGACACACTTCTAAGAGAATTATTGAAATGCAGAAGGATGGTTTTGAAGTCGTAATGATGACAGAAAATACTGATCAATTAAAGTAATACGCAGTTACGGATTCGAAAGAGGAATTGAAGCCATAGAAAATTTACGTATAAACATTGGTAATAAAAAAAGGTGGAAATATCATTCAAATTATATTTAACACTTTTTGAGTGAAAAGGTTTAAAGTTTCCGTTGTTGGCTTTAGATGTTTCTTGAACTGCAGCAATTGCTGGCAAAGTATTGACTCTGGAGTTTTCTTGAAAATTTGTTTCCATCTTGTTCATCAAGCAGCCGATGTCGATTCCACAGGGCTTGAACTTATTTATCAGCCTCTTTTGAATTTCATCTTATTAACTATTGTCGGCAGGTTCCTCTTATTCAATTAGGTTTGAATTTCTCGACTTTAAGCTCTTTTATTATTTAATTTTTTTCTGCTTAATTCACAAATTTATTTTTTTTTCTTTAATTAATAAATTCTCTCTTATTTTTGCAATCCAACGTCTGACAGCAATTGTTACATTTATACATTTTGTAAACACTCAGTTTCGTTGAATTGTACAAAAGTAAAAAATCTCCTGCTTTATTTATTAATAAAGTTATGTATATTTATTCGTCAAAGAGAATTCTGTAATTGTTGTATGCTTATTAAAATACAGACAGTCAAGTTTAACAAAAGACTCATTAGTCCAACTGCTTTGCCCAGTGGTTTTATACCTGTCGTTTAAGTTTAGACCTTCAATAGGTTAGACAATCAAGCTATGGTTTTGCGTTATAAAAGTGCTACGTTATGTTGTTTTAGCTCGCACCCAGGCCATAACAATATAATAATTCCCGTACCAGGAATTCTCATAAAAAACAATAGCGTTAACTTAAACTGTTATCAATCGATGGGGAATCGTTTAAGCTCTTTTAACTCAGATTTAAACTTGAGTCAAACAATTCCATTCAATATAATCCAAATACAGTACATATCCGATATAAGAAACTTTAAAAATGTCAGAAAATTGGTTCTTATATGCTGTTTTTTCTTATAAGCAATTATTGTTTATAAGAAAGTTATTTCTTATAAACATATACATTAGGGGTATTACCAATTTTTGGCCCTAGCACCACGCGATGGCGAAGGTTGTGTTATTTACGAAAAAATAATTTTGGGGTCATTTCGGATAAAAAACCTCACCCACGAAAACGATTTTCTAAAATTTCCCAAAAAAAAAAAACATTCATTTTAAATAAAAATTTTTAATAATTTTATTAATAAAGTAAAATAGTGAACTGAAAAATTTTGTTTAATTATTAAAAGACATAAACTTCAAATTTAACGTGCGCGTTGTTTTGCATAATGGATAAATGTCCTGTATTACTTTAATACCGCGTTCTGCGCATATGTTGCTTCGCTGTTGCTTTGGGATTATTGAAGCTTCTCTAACCCAGTGTCTTTTAAGACATGCTTGACCGTTCTTAAATCGTGCTAAGGATTGATCTAAAGCTGCGAAGTTGTCTTTATTAAAACAATGATTGGAAAACCATATATTATACCATGGTCCACATATGAATTCACATATTGGGGTAAGCTGGTCTCGGTATTTCGGGATAAGCACAAATGCTAAAATGGCAAGAATTGCCCTTGAGTTCCATCGAGCGTTGCTTAATGGTGGTATGGCTCTAAATTTTATATAAGGGAATTTTTTTTTTCTTTGGTAGTATTTAAATGCAGAACCAAGCTCGTACAAGTATTGCATATCGTCGCGCCATTTAATGTTTTTTATTTTTAAGTATTCATTATTCTGTATGTAGTTGGCTTTCAGATCCACGTAGTTATTTATTAGTTCCGGAACAAAATTTTAAGAGATATTAGGAGATGATGTTTTTCCATCCAAGAACTCATCCATAACATGCCTTAGGATGAGGTCTAAAATATGGTGTTGGCAACCGACGTATTGTGGTGGAGGAAGATCAATTGATTTATAATAGTCCTTTAATAGCTTAACAACGCCGTTTTTGTGACCAGTATTTACACTTGTTGTATCACAAATTACCATTTTTATGGATTGCCATATTTGTGTAATGTTTTTTTAATACCATTAAAAATTGTGAGGGCTTTTCCATTTTCCAAAACAAGCACTGCTAACTTAATTTCGGTATATTCATTTTTTAAAACCATTACCTGGAGTTCTTTATTGCCAATTTTTTTGCCGTCGAAATGCAAGCACCAGTTTTCATTTTTCAAAGTTTCCTTTAACATTTTTTCTTTACGCTCGGCCGACTTGATTACAGCTTTATAAACACCTGGCTGTGATGGAGTTGCAATTTGAATACCAGACTCTGCTAATTCCTTACAGATTTTAGCTGCTTTTTTAGTACTGACTTTGGCATTAGTAACTAAAGCAACCGATGGATTTATTAATGATTTATTTAATTTCATTCTTTCCGGGTGCTTGTAATCACAATCGTTGGACGAGTATTGGTTCTCACACTCGTACTCTGATACTGAATTTTCATCAGACATAGCGTCTTTCAAGCTACTTAATTCGGACTGAATAATATCTGTATTTTCATTTGAAATATTGAAAATATTTTCAAAATTATAACCACGTTTTTTTTTTAAATTTTTATCATATATTTGAATTAATTTTTCAACTTTTCTGTTTACTGATTTAGTTTGAATTTTTGGTAGTTTCATCTTACTCCACAAATCGCAAAGTTCTTTTGAGATAATTTTATACCTCTTTGTTTTTGATTTTTCTGAAGCAGCTAAAGCATGAAATCTTCCAATTATAATTTTTTGGGTTGGCATTTTCCTCAATTCATGTAATGGAATGACGATATCTGGAATGTTTCTCGACATTGTTGTGCTATCTTTAAATTTGGTCAAAGCCTTTGTCCAAACTTTTGCATTTTTCAAAACGCTTAAACGACTTCTTTTAAAATCCATTGTTTTTAAGTATTAAACACAAACTCGGAATATTTGAAACACATTAATAATTTTCTTTGAATAATAAAAACAATTAAGGTACATAACGTAATTTTCAATGACATACATTCAGCTTCCTAAGTATTTACACAAATGTTAAATGCAGGTTGATATATTGATAAAAAAAACTTGTTTGCGCCTTTTAGGTAAATAAATAAAAAAAAATCATTTAAAAACTTTACCGCGTTTGGTGGGTGAACTTTTTTGACAACTGCGAAAAAGTAATAGCATTTTTTTATATAATTTTCAATGGCCTATTCGACTATGCTAGGGCCATTATGATATTTGCAAAAAATTGCAAAAAGTTATATCCCTAATATACATATGTACATATTTCTTTTCTTATTTGTGCCCATCTTTTACACGCAAACTAAAAGCTGTGGTTCTACAAACGCATAATTGTATATTTTGTGTATATTCAGTATTGCCCGAAAGAAAAAAAATTTCTTATACTCGTATGAAATCTTTTTTCATATCATTTATCTTCTATGGTGTCTCGGAAAAATTTTAAATTTTGATATATTCAGTGTTGCCGAAAAAAAATTCTAATATAAAATCTTTTTTCATATATCTTATATCAGATTTTTTCTTATATACGATTTTCTTTTATAGAAAATTATTTGTATGTAAAGTATAGAAAAAGAAATGGTGTTTTTGGTCCACTTTCTTATAAGCGGTTTTTTCTTATATGCTATCTGCTTATATCTGGTATCTACTGTATAAGTTTGACTAATTACTTAAAAGCATTAATTATTAAAAAAAAAACGTGGCACGCGTCAAAAAGTCCATGTTTTCGCTGTCAAAGATGGTTGAATACTAAGAAATTCAACTTGATCTCAGCAGCTAATGGCACTGGAAAAGTGAGAGAATAATATATGGCATTAATCATCATAGATGGGAGTTTCGTACTAACCGAAATTGATTTAACGTGTAAAAATGAATAATGCATTTTTCATATTCTAATCCGTTAAAAAATACTATTAAATAGTTGATATTCCTAATCACTAGTATCCACCGTCAAAAGTGGTAAAATCGAACAAAGAACTCTGACCTGTATCGACCTTAAAATCAGTACTGATCCGTTCATGCTATTCTGGTGAATAGTAAATTATTCCAAATAGTATCTCTTAAGAAAATAATTAATTTAGCATCGCGATGGCGGCGAATTTTACAGTTGATGCCCATAATTGTTATACAGATTTCTCTAACAATATTGTATGATCTCGTTACTGTTTGTAGAGCTTTCCCGAATGTACCATTTTCGTTATATTGATTTGTTGTCGGAAGAAACTTGGAAACTTGTTGCAGACAGGAAAGTAGTTAGAACACTTTAATATAAATCCAGCTGTGAAAAGAAGTGCAACACGTGACAAAAGAAGCTGGGAAGATAATATAGTCAAAGATTTGGCTATTGGAAATCTTCAATTATATCTCGAAGAATCAAACTGAAAATTTTCAGCTCAAACGTTAAAGCTATTTTCTTGTGTGGCTGTGAAACATGGAACGCCGCCAGCTCTGATGTCTACGCTATACAAGTTTTCATCAGCAACTGCCTTCGTAGACTTTTAAAAATGATCTGTCATCTCCGACTTTGGAAATAACAGAACATGTTCATTTACAAATTGAAATTTGTAAACGAAAGTTTAATTGGATAGCGCATTCGCTCCGAAAAAATTAAGTTGATATTGCATGGAACCCCCAGAGAAGCAGACGAAGAGGATGACCCATATATAAACAGTGCATTGTGCTGGAATTAGGAAAATGTGTTAATGGAAGGAGGATAGAGGGAGTAGTTCTTGTAGACATTCTTCCAACACAGAAAGTAACGGAAAGACATCCGTGGAGAGATTATTGTGTGCTACGATTCACTGGCCAATCGACCACAAATGGATGAGCTATTAATGAAAGGCGTTTGTAACTCAACAAGTTTGAGTATTGCAAAAGATACCTGATTTCATTAGAGCACATTTCATGGACCATAAAACATCGAAACGCATACCCTACTGTTACCGATGAGTTTTTCGCCCTCCGCTGTACGCGGCCGAGTAACTTCAAAACAGACATTGATGCATCGGCCTATACATGAGAGTTGTCGGATATAGGTGGTATCAATAGTAAGATCAGATGGTGTGAAGTAACACTTAACGCTTCTTTAGAGAAGCCAAGAACAGTAAGAGCTTTTGACTCTTGAATATCCATACCACCCACAATAACAGTTGGATCATCATGTGCGATCACACGTCTGTGCGTAAGCATGCCAACACTGGGTCTGCCAACACTGGGTCGACCCTATTCGCATGACAATTGTTACAACACCGCGATTAACTGTAATCTGTTTCGCGTCTGTACTCTAATCTCCAACAGTCTTGGCCTATTACTGAATGAATGCGAATGCAGATGCTGCTTTCATATGTAAAGGAAGAGATATGAATTGAAGTTTGACATAGGTAATTTTTTTTATCTTGGACCAGCACTCAGGGGATGACCCCTACACATGCAATGCATTGTGCTGGAACTAGTGGAAAGGGATAGTGATAGATATGAAAGGAGGTGAAGCTTCATTCGTTCTTTACAACTCTGCTTTTTTTTGCACGTTTATTCGTAGAGCAGTGTTGCAGCGCCTCTGGTGGCGAGGAGGACATTACGAGGTTTGAAGCTGTGTTTAGTTTAGTAGCCACTTCTTTTATTAATTTTATTTTACTTCGCCGTTGATTGTGCTACTCAGTACCAACGAAGGAGGGCGCTCTGATGTTACATTGGGATTAGTATCAGCTGAAGTTGGTACTGTTTAGTGACCAGTGACCATGCCTTCGCCACTGAAATCTTCCGCCAACAACTGACACAAAGGCACACCAATGCACATCAGAGAAATGCGTCGTGTTTTTATTTCATGACTCTGTCTGACACTGGGTTTGAACCCAGGTCCTTCGGTTTGTAATCAACGTGCTTACTACCTGAGCCAACGCCACTCTCATTACATTACAGACACCAAAGGCAATAAGTTTTGATAGAAGTGCATCATGTAACACTATGTCAAACGCCTTGGAAATATCTAGAGCCACCAACATATATAAACACATGGTTTCTGCGTTATTTAAAAACTTGTATCAAAGAATGTGTAAAATTTGCATAAGAAACCACTATATTTCGATACTAATTTGTGAATAACTAAGAAACAGCTAATTGAGTAAAAAATGTTAATGTTTGTACGTAATTGGAAGAACTATTTTAGGTATATGTTGAAAGGAGTCTCGTTTTTTTTTAATTTTAACAAATTTTTGACAAATTCATATTATTTTATGAAGAAAGTAAAAAATTCAGCGTTTTTTTGTTCAATTTTACCACTTTTGACGGTAGATACTATTGACTAGGAGTATCAACTATTTAAGCGTATTTCTTAGCAAATTAGAATAAGAAATTTTTCCTATTAATTTTTACAAATCTCTGATGATTACTTACTCCAGTATTTTTACTCTCTCGCTTTTTCCTGCGCCATTGGCTGTTGAAATCAGGCTGTTTTCCATTTATGATTACTTTGTTTTTACTCGTATCTTTTGTAGTTAAATTTCTTAAGGTACGATCACATTAGGGAAACATTTAATTCAAATATATGTGATTATATTTAAGCAAAATGGTTTTATCTCAGTATACAATTGGTTTTCTGGTCACACTACGCACATTTTTTTCACTTTTTATTTGTCAAACAGCTTTCAAATAACGTTAAGTGCAAACATGAGAAAATATTTTTTCCCTGTGGTCACACTTAAATTAATTTTTTCCGATACAAAACATTTGATAAAATATTTGACAAAACATTCGATGAGGAAGAACAAGCACTATGTAAATTATCTCACACTTCTCTCAAATTTATACTCTTTGGATATGAGAAAACAATAAATTGGAAAAAATTAATTAATTGATCTTAATTCATGTAGTGGTGAAAAAAATCAAAGTCAAGTTTTTGAAATGAGAGTAAAAAATTAAAAATTTTGACAAAAATAGAACTTGATTGTTCGACGTTTTTCTCAAAATTTTTGAAAACCAAAATTTTTCTTTTACATTATTTCAAAAGATTAGACATAAAAAAGACTGCAATAGACCGATTAATGCATGCACGCTATATCCAGCAATGGACGAATATGGAGAAATTTTTAACGAAATTCTAAGTTATTCACTTAAACTTAAGAAAAAATAACGCCCTTCGAGCTTTTATTTTTTTATATATTATATTAGACATATTTAATACAATTAAGCTTTTAATTGTTAACCGCCCGCTTAAAAATGTGACCAGGAGAGCAGATTTACTAAAAATTTTCAGAAGCATTTAATATACCTGCATCAAAATTGTACTAAATTTAAATTTTTAATCTTTATTTCTTAATTTTTTATTGAAAAACATATGTTTAAAAAATTTCAACAATATATTAAATGGCAATTAAACAATACAAATTTTATTCTTAACGTGATTAAGGCGGAAATAAATATAATGTGATTCTATTTACAGTTCATTGATTTTGTTTTAAGACACTTTCATACTGTTTGTTTCATACTGTTTGCTCTTACAAAAACTTTTCAACAACTAATAATTATTTGACAAAAAAAAAGAAAAATATTTGACATTGGGTGGTCGCACATTATTCACATTGGAGGCATTTTTTCTTTGAAAGTAAATAATTTTGTTTGTAAAAATCAGCTATTTTCTGTTTGTCCCTCAAAAATGTTTTATGGTCACACTACAGCAAAGAAATATTTCTCGTTTTTCGTCAAATGTTTCCCCAATGTTACCGTACCTTTAGTATTAAAAATTTCGTAGTTTTGCTCGGTTCGAAAAGGAATTTCAGTGTTAATGAATATAACATACCTTTTCCAGAATGTCTGCTACAGCGCATATAAATTTAGGTGCAGTTGATGGATGGCATTTTATGTTTAAATATGGCTCGATGGTTATAGCATGTCTTACTAATAATTGAGGACGAACTTTGCCCAACAAATGTAATGTTGTAATACAACCCAACATTCGCTCATTATCTGTATCTTCCAGTTCAATTAAACGTTCAACCAAGCCATCAGCTAATTGTTGACAAGCAAGCACAATCTCTTGAGGAGGTTCTGTATTTTTTTTTACAGGATCTTGATTACTTCCATCTAACTTTATCATATTTTCCTTTGGTTGAAAAATCTGTATGGATTTTATAAAAAAAAATACATGAAATGGTTATAAGCACATGTACATACATAAAAAGATATACGGAGCAAGATAGAGTTATTTACACATAACATTTTATTTATTGTATGTATAAAACTAATTATAACTTCAAATTCCCTAATATTTGGCCAAGTATGTTCCTTCCCGCAATTACTCTTTTAAGAATAGATAATTTAACAATAAGAGATAATATCATATCTGTTAGCTTATACAAAACCATATGCAAGATTTTTTTGCACTCAAAGTACAAAATTACAAAGTACAACACATGATTTTGGGACCCAATTCTGAGAATTGTACGTGAAAGTAGCCCAAAAAAAAAGAACTTCTGTATCATTCATTTTCTTAAGTTGGCTGTGTTAATAAATGAGTCCCAAATCAATGAGCTGAAAAATGTTGTACTGTGTTACTCAAAGTGTTGGATAAAAATTTTTGGTTGGCTTTAATTAAATTTACGATTAAAACTTTTTTATTTCAAAATCTGCTTAAAGTAGTAGTAAAAACTGCACCAAAAAATACGAAAAGTAGCTTAAAAAACATTAAATAACACTATTGACAGTATACGATAAAATCGAAACAATTGGAGACACTTTTTAAGAGACCTACTGCAGGCCCAGTTGAGTAGATAACTTTATCACTTTTAGAAATTCGATATATCCTCAATATCGAAAGTTATCAGTAAAATACGAATTTTTGGGAACTACGTAAACAACAAATTTTATAACTATATATGTAGTTAATTTTGTACCGATTTTAAACAGTGTTGAATAAAGAAATTACGCTTCCTTAGTACATTTAAACAATTTTGAATCGTCGAATCTTTAGAAGAAATGTGATAGAAAAATAGTTGAAAATTTTTTTTAGCAACACTAACCCCTATTAACACAAATTTATTTAAAAGTTTGCAAATTTTCAGTTAGACTAAACTTAATTTTTATCCTAAAGTTAAATATTTTGGTTGACAATAAAAAAATTTAGCTACCTACTTTTATGAACTATTGTGAATCCTATTGAAATATCCAAAAATCAGTAAATAGCCAACCAACTATACCCAAGCACAATTTCTTCAATATATCTCCAATTTTTCAAAAAATTTATGTAAAATATTTTTTAAATAAACAAAAAATAATTAACTTTTAAATGTCATAATTTTTCCAGTTAAAAACTAAACTCAAAAAATAATTCAGTTAATTTAAATTGAAACTTAAAAATTAACAGAGCTTTGTGTTAATGAACTTTTACTAACCAAAGTAAAAATTCCAAGTTAAGAGTTAACTGAAAGTTAATATTTTTATTTTTAACGGACCTTTGTTTGAAATACTATCTCTTTTTTAATTTACTTTAAGAGCGAATTCAGTAATAAGTACAATAAGGCTACTTTTGTGCAATCGCAAAAGTAATATTAATATAGGAACAAGCTATACCCCTCAATAATCAATTGCAATTAGTTTTTTAACAAAATTGTTAACGTTTTACTGAATAAGTAAAATGTTAATATTGGGAAAATTAGTGCGAATAAAAATTCTAAATATTAATATTTTGTTTGACCTCCTTTTGCCTCAATTACTGCCCTCTCCATTACTCATTGAAAATACCATTTTTTTGTCTCAGACGTTATTTGTCTATAACTTTTGACTGAATTGGAATTTTGATACACGGTTTCTTTATTCTCTAGGTGAGACCATAGGCTTCGAGTTTAAGATATAAAACTTTAAAATCGACCGGTTAGAAAAATAGTTATGATGGGTTTAAAATGCATTTTAAGTTTTAGCTGATTTTTGGTGCAAAAGAGACGAATTAAATCTTGTTAAAAAAGTTTGTTTTACACAAAGTCTTATACTTTGAGTCACGTTTACAACTTATAATTATTAAAAACTTAAATTTTGTCAGAAAGTGGCAAACTTTGCCCCCCATAATATTTTTAATACGAAGGGCCAAAGTTTGAGTTTTTGAAGCAGATTGGGTTAAAAATTAGTTTATTAAGTAGCGAAAATACAAATTGCAAACATTGGTTCAAATTTACTTTAGATAAAGAGGTCTTAATGAAGAAGACGTAGGTTTCTATTTAAGTCCAAAATAGGCATTATAAATATTATATATAAACTTTTATAATAAATTTGTAAATTTAAAGTTGATTAATGTACATAAAATGTTAAACCGATACCTCTAGTGCTTTGAAAAATTACTATATAAGAGCATTCAACGTACCGTTTTTTCAATCTCTTTCCAAAATTAAAAATTTTTGTTTGTGTAGTTCAATTTCTTCTGTATTGCTCATTTTAAAAAATTTATTGCATCGTGTACATAATTTTGTTGGAAGAAAATATCAACGAGATCTCTATAAGTGTACTTAGCCATTGTTCATATTGTAATGAATAACAATTATGAAGACATTACTATAAATACTCTTACTCGCAAATAAACAATAAAAAAATACAGATATACAGACAAAATCACAATCAATGTGATAAAACCACAGCAAAAACAATAGACGTGCTGTGAAGTTAGTTACAAAAATATTTTGCATACATTGTTTTTCCAGGAATTTCCATTATAATATTTTATGGTTTAGAAAACACATGAGAAAATTTTTCCCTCTTTGATGACATTGTCATAAAAAACACACATATTTACAGGTCATTTATGATTTTGTGTTTTTTTAGTAACTCATAAATTATATTATAATTACCTATAATTTTGCATACTCAGAAATCTATGATTTTTTCGTTAATTGGGGTATCCATTTTGATTTTGTACATCTACCTGTATAAGCGTTTGTTATATATCAATGGTTTTTACCATAATTACTTGAGATCTGTTTCTTATATATATATAATATATATATATATTTAATTTATATATATATATATAATATATATAATGAATAGATTCACCAACGCTTACAAATTAATGTAATTTCAAAAATACACCAAAAAATTGATTGAAACTTCAAACACAACAGTTGTTGAGCTATTGGAAATACGGCTGCAATTCTTGCGAAAAGTATATGAACAGCAGGGATCACTTTACAAACTGAGTTTGTGAAATCAGCCGTTATATCGTGAGTGCCTGAACGTTACATTAAAAAAGCCACGATCTCGCACGCAATTTTATTTTTAAATCACGCTTTCGCACTCACGCGTCATTATTTTTAAATCACGCTTTTGAACTCACGCGTGATTATTTTTAAATTTAATTACAATCACACGTAACATGAAAAAATCACGACATTTTCACATATCTAGTCCGACGTACTACATGTTCCAGGCCCAGACTATTAAATGGAAGTTTTTCGCAGGCATCAAGACTACTTTTGAACTACTCCTGTTCGATTATGTAGAGTACTTTACACGCATTTATGGATTATTCACGATTTTATACTAATACTTGCTTAACTTCTTGAGTATAACTTACAAACAAAAAATGTTCCATTCTCGCTACTCATGCTGCAAAAAGGTTGGAAAATATATAATTTTTAAATTATTGCCTTTCCCCCTTTACATGTGTATAAAATCACATGCTTAAATATAAAGGGTGTCTCAGTAAGAATGCACTTTTTAAATTTAGTGTTAATTTTTTCTGTGCAAGTGTCAGCTGTGACATATCGCACTTGTTCCTCTAAAGAGAGTCAACTAAAAATTTACAAATTTTCAGTAGAGGCAAAAAACTATTTTTTGTTATACTACTTTTATATCAAGAAGAAGATACAACATCTAATATCGAATGCCGTAATTTGCCCGTGTATTATTATTTTTTTGGCGAAATATTAGAGCAAATTTTGTGAGATGTTTACAGTGGGTAGATATAACCACTGTACATCGATTTGTCCTAAAAAGTGAAAATTGAAATATTTTGAGCTGACTGTCTTTAGAGGAACAATTGCGATTTGTTTATTTCGATTATTAAAAATGAAGCGCTTCACGAATGAAGAACGCGATATAATTGTGAAAACTTATTTGGAAAGTTATGCTGAGACCGTTCGTAAACTTCGAAAAATGTGCTACTCAAAACATTTTTGTAGATGAGAACGAAATCGCAGTGACTGTTAACGGCTTTCGTTACAGGAACATGATAACGGAGTTCTTGTGGCCTCAACTGGACGGCATGGATCTGGACGATGTGGTTTCAGCAAGACCACGCCACCTGCCACATCGCGCATAAAACAATATATTTATTGTAGCAACGATTTCCACAACAAATTATCTCAATAAATTTTGATGTCAACTGGGAACCCAGATCATGCGATTAAACGTGTTTTTTTTAAATGAAAGAGTGAGTTTTTTGATAGTTCTAGGTGTAGTTTGATATAAAAAATCTAGTGGCAGTTTTTTTGCTGTTTTTACAGCAACCTCTTCTCCACCACCACCAACCAAACACCATGTATTTTTTATGCACCTGTATTTACTTTTTTTAACCTAATTTTTGTGAATAATGCTTTTAAAAATTACTATAGTTAGCTATGTACATATATTTTTTTAACAAATAATGTTATATAGAACGCAGGTAAATTTCATTTTTGCCAGCTTTTTGGCTCAAAGACTCCTCTGTGCACCGTGCGATTTTTTTCATTGGGTTTTTGTGAAATCTCGGGTTAATGCGAATAAACCAGAAACAATTCTTCAGTTCACATCCGAGATCCAACGCGTCATCGGTGAGATACAGCCACATCACTGCGAAAGTCATGGAAAATATCATGAGAAAATAATGGACTGTCATCAGACACGTGGGGCCATTTGACGGATATTTTATTTCATACCTAATCTTTCATCAAAGAAATCAAAACTATCTAAAAAAATACGTGATTTTATTTCAAAATGAAGAAGTGCATTCTTACTGAGGCACTTTTTACAAATTTCAACTGACTACTTCTTTATTTTTAATAATTTCTTTTTGTATTTCTATTAAATATGCAAAAAATTACAAAATAATCTACTCAACTAGGCCTAGAACCTGCAGATATATTTCTTATAAGCAAAAACAAACTGCGAAGCCTTTTTGGATTATCTATATAGAAACACCAAGGATGTAGACCTGTGACCCCAGACTAGGGTTGCCATTCGTACTGCTTTAAGCAGTACATGTACTGTTTTAGTCACAACACCTAAAACAGTACGCAAAAGTACTTTTTCTTTAGATTTGTGCTGTTTTTTTATATTACATATTTTTTATAAAAATTTTTTTTTCGTTTTATTTCATGTGTACGCTATTTTTGTATAAAAGTTGTTTGAATCATTCTGTTTTTATTCCACTTTATTTCGTTGTATACAAGTTTGGTTTGTTTACTTTTCATGCAGAGAATGTTATGTTTGCAAATAAGGTTTTGTGTTTTTACTTGTCATATTCTTTTGATGTGTAATTATATTAATATTAGAAGAAAATAAATAAATACATATCCGTATAACATTGTATTTTTTTGATTATTTTAAAATGGAAAGACATTCTAGTAAGTATATAGACTGAAACAGTTCTATCGCTGTCTAAGAAATTAACTGCCAATCGCCTAAAATTTTTAAAAAAATCGAAAATCACAGACTTTTAGTTTGTTATCCATAGAAATTGGCATTGTCTTTAAAAAATATATATTAAAAGTAAAATTATAGTCGACTTTAATGAAAAATGTTTTGTTTTTGTTGTGCCTAAATATATTTTTCTTAAGCTATAATTTATATATATGTTATGTTATATGTTATATTTTGATTTTAAGTACAATAACAGTTTCTATAGATAAAAAAGTAAAAGTACGCTCTAAAGTTGTTAATTTGTCAATGTACAATTGATTTTTTTTAAGTTATAAATAGTTTTCAAAGAGTATTGCTTCAATGTTATTGTAATTTTAAGGAAAAAATTAAAAAAAATCAATTTTTAAAATACATAGAAAGATACTTTTAAAACTCAATTGGTAGTTTTTGAAATTCAATTACCAATTTCGAAACTCTATTCATAATTTTTGACATTTAATTAATAACTTTTGAAATTTATTAGACCATTTTTAAAATATAGTTTAAAAATATACTGGGTAGTTCTGAAATACAGATAAAAATGGTGTTGCATTGGTAATTCGTTTATACAAACTAACAATCAATATCAATCGAAAAACGACGTTTTATTTGTATTTTTGGTCAGGTTGGTAACTTAAGATGCGATTTATAGTTCGACTAGATCTATGTATGTTCTATATATATATTGCATTTTGAAACAAATGCAAAATTTTTCTCATAGTTTTTATATTTGTTTTTAGCTTTTATTACCTTATTTAAAAAATATATGTGATGTATGGAATTAAAAGTTATATCTCCGTTCTGATAGTTTTAAAATGTTTTTATGTTTCTTATGGCCAGTTTATGACTTCATATTTAAATACGCATTTAGTTAATTTTCATTTAAATTTAAGTTGCATTTAAATACAGTTTCAGTTTTTCAGTGTTAAATAATTGTTTGTATTTAATTACGATAAAAATGTGGCAGCATCACGAAATTCTCTCAATTTTTTTTTTGAGAAACAGATGTTGAACAAACTTAAAGAAATCTCCAATGTGGATTCTTTTTCAGGCTGAAAATAACAACACTGATAGGTTGCTGCAATGTTTTAAAAGTTTAAAACAATTAAGAAAAAAGATATAATAGAATAATATTAATAAATGAAGTCCAAATTGCGCCCCAAAAAATGTTGATTTTTCAATGGCCGCAAAGTTTTTGGTTACGTCGTTGCGCGAAACAACAACAAGCTAGCAAAACCATATGTTTGTGTATGTATGTGTGCACAACCTAAATCAGCAAGGTTGGTCAATTAAATATTATTTATGTTTCATTTAAGTTTGTACTGCAAAACTTAATTTCGTCTTTAAATACGAAGTCATAAACTGGCCCTTAAACACTTATTTTAAATAAAAATGTGACGTATTGAAGTAAAAGTTGTGTTATCAATAAATAAAAAAATTTACTGTTTATTTTTTTAAAGTACTGGGATTTTCCTCAATGTACGTTGTTTTCACTTTTTAAATATGACAACCCTACCCTAGAGTAATAGTCCAGAACACTAACCACTAGTCTATGGGTACACCCAAACAAAATAATCTTAATTTTTTATAATTTGTCACACATTGTTATTAACAGTTTTCACTCTTTCTGTAACTCTTCATTAATAATTGTGAGCAGAGCAAAAATTTTGCCAAATCTTTGCCGTGTGTGTCTTTTTCACATGTATTCTAAATTAATGAATCTATTGATTTTTGTTTTATTTATGTCAATGTTTTGTTCTGTTGAACTCAGCTCACGCGTTTAAGTTGTGCTTCAACTAGAGCATAGTAAATTATTATTAATGTTTTACATACACTGTTCAATAGTCCTTCCAACCAGGATGTTCCCGTATCGTGTGCTGTGTTGACAACATCGATAATTTGATTAATTTTGCGAAGAACACCATACTGAAAAGAGATAAATTGTTATTTAGTACGAATCGTAATTGCATGACGGCAGTGGTGGAAAATATAATTAATCTTTAACTTAAAAAGCACTTCTTCACATTAACAGGTCTATCCACAGGAATAACTCATCGAGGTTACAATTTGTAACCGAAGTTATATAACTTTTGATAAGTGGCCATCCAAAGTAAAAATTATAACAATTAAATAAATTTATATAATTCTATATTTTGAAGTAGAAAATATATTAGCTGTGCTTGATTACTTTTTTATAGTAAAAGTAATATATGAGAAACTTCTAAAATATTATAATTTTAGAAAAAATATCAAAATTTAAAATAAAAAAATATATTTAATGTAATAAAATTATGATCACCATGTCTTATTGAAATGATAGCTACATACACCCACCCAATATTTATTATTATTTGGAAAGATATGAATATATAACAAGGCATTCAACTACAAAAGACAAAAACCTAGTAAACATTAATGGTAAACAGCTGGAAAAGCGAGAGAGTAATATAATATATATAATAATTAATCATCAGAGATGGGAATTTCGTACAAACCGAAATTGATTTAACTTGTAAAAATTAATAAGTTGCACTTTTCATATTCTAATTTGTTGAATAATACGGTTACATAGTTGATATTCCTAGTCACTACTATACACCGTCAAAAGTGGTAAAACTGAACAAAGAACGCTGATGAGATGGTGTAGCGACCTCGAAATCAGTACTGATCGATCTATTCTGCTCGTCTAAGGAGTAATAAATTCTTCCAAATAGTACTTTTAATAAGTAACGAATTTATAAAAAAATCTTAAATTAAGAGAAAAGGATAACTCAGATTTGAGCTTGAGTCAAACAATTCCGATCAATACAAACCAAATATAAGTTCAAGTAATTACTTACAAACATAAATAATGGATTTTATAGACCGAAAAAATTAGCCATTCGTATTTCCTTCACATTTTTTTTTATTTTAAAATTTATAAATAAAAATTACCTCTTAATATATATGTAGGTGAAATTTTTTTTAACATAAGAGGAATTCAATGTTTTTCAATAAATAATAAAGAAATACAAATTTAAAATTGAAATTTGACTAGTTTTAGTAAATCAGCTCTCCTGGCCACATTGTTGTAATGAAAGTGATAATAAAGGTTACTTTCAATGCCATGTGTAAGATAAGATGTAGGTAGCCTAAGTAAATATAAAGCAATAAAATGTGTCTAGCCTAAGACAATAAAATGTGTAAAACATATATCTATGTTTAAACAAAGTTTAAACATAATCTTAATGGGTATTCTTTTCTTATGCGATAATTTAGAATTTCGTTAAAAAATTCTCTATCTTCGTCCAATGCTGAATGTGCGTGTATGCTTTCATCGAGTTAAAATTTCCACTGGAGCTAATTTTTTAAGTCTATTCTTTTGAAATACTAAAATTTGTAGAAAAACGTCGAACAATCAAGTTCTATTTTTTCACGGCATGAATTGAGACAAATAAAAAATGTTTTCTCCATATTATCAGAGATTGTGTTTTTTTAATTTTGTCTATAATATTACCAGAGATATTCACGAAATCCACGTCGAGAAAAAAAATTTAGAAATTTGAAAATATTAAATTTTTTTGTGAAATAAAATGTAAAATACATTTTATTTTTTACAAGCTTTACAACAATAATATATTCATTGTAATCAAATAATATTTGTAAAAGCTATGAAGCCAACCAGGGTTTTCAGGCCCGAGTTAGTCGAATTTGACACACTGTATCCCACCGTGTATTTCAACAGGGTGCTCTAAATTTAAACATTTCTTAAGCTTAAGTTCTTCTACGGTTTTTACATGCATAGTTTTGTAAGCGGATCGCAAGTTTCAAAGATACAGATTCATAATCCTTTTTTGCAATTGGAACCACTGTGCGTCGACTGAAATTCGTCGTGCGAACAAACTCTGCGATAGGTTTATTTCTGTTTCTTACGCCGCACAGTGGCGCCAATTGAGTTTTTTCGTTGTAAAAAACATAACTTTAGAACCAAATGAGATAATCAAAAAATTTTAAAGGTAGATAATTGATCAACCTATGAAATGTGTATTTGTAAAGGGTTCTACGCCTTTTAGGTTCCTACTTTTTTTAGGTCTATAGATTATACGTCCTTACAGAATAAAGATACAAATAATACAAGGAGAATAAATTAATTATTTAAATACAAAATTATTTTTCTTTTTATAATATCATTACTCTCAAACATATCTATAATATGATACAATTTATTGAAATTTTCACAAGTGCGACGAAAGGAGTTATTATTAGCATAAACATATCTGTAGTAATTAAGACTGATGAGCTGAAAGTTAGGAGTTGGTCTAATTGGAATATAAAATTTAATTTTACCAAGCAGGAAAGTAGAACCAACTTCACCACGAATAATCCAAGTAGAAAAGATACGAGTATACACAGCTTTTTAAACTTGGTAGCTTAATAAGAGCAAGTATGTGAATGTATGACGGTAGAAAATATGAATTCCATCTCCAAGGCCTCGTATACAAAAAATCAAAAATTGCTTTTGCACCGATTCAAAAGATCCATATTCAAGAATAGGCCGAACTAAAGAAGTATAGCTGTTTCGTGACATAGGGGTCAGAAAATTCTTTAGACCATCGTTTCATAAAACCAAGAACACCAGCACAAAGGTAATGTTTTGTTGACAGTTAAGCCAATGTGATCACGCAAATCAAGCTTGTGATCTAAAAAAAACTATATCAGAAATATTGTCCACTTTTTCAAGTGTTGCTCCATTAACATAATACCGAGAATCTAATTTGTTTATTCTATAGAATATCATATGTTTACATTTTTTTATATTTGGTCCATTAAATTAATTGTACATATATTGTACAATAATAACCTCTTTAACCACACAGCTTAGACCCTTTGCAGTTGCCTAAAGATAAATATGATCAAAATGGTTTATCAATTTTATGCAATTTGCTGCATCTGATATTTAAAGCTTATACAGAGTTGCACGTGGTCAGCATACATTTGAATTTTGTAATGTTTCCCTAGTAAAGGCATATCATTACCGTATATAGAATACAATAGTGCCCCAAGTGTGGTACGCCTCTGGGCATTAAGAAGCACTCAGAGATATTTGCTTCATGGGCAACGCTATGACTTCTGCCACTTAGGTACGATGTTAAGTTTCAATGCAGTTGAAAAGAAATTACGCATGTTTTAATTTAAGGCAGAGAATGGAGCGCTTTGGAGCGATCAAGTGATATTATTTGACGTTTATCAATTTTACATCTGATTTACTCAGTAACTTTTATCAGAGTAGTAGCACAGCTGTGCTGTGCTCTAAATCCAGATTGTCTATCGTTTAGCAAGCAGTTTGTATGTAATAAGCGGTTTACTTGTGAATGAATTAATTTTTCAAAAACTTTAGAAAGATAGGGCAAAATTGTAATTGGTAACTCTTATCAGGTTTCAGGATCAATCTGATTTTAGCATGTTTCCATTCAGTCGGGAACGTAGATGCTGTTATGACCGTGTTGAAAAAAATTAGTTAAACGAGTTAATGTTTATGGAAGAGTGAGCTTCATGAACTTTGGATGTAAACCATAAAAACCAACAGCGTTAGATTTGATATGAAGAAATGCATCCAGTACATTTTCATGATTAAATTGAATAGTATTGAAAATTTAAGTAATTTGTTTTATTGCGATTTAAGCCAAAGTTCTTACAAAAATTTATTGTAAATTTTGAAGACTTTATGTTGCGATTTGTAGATCTGAGGCACTGCTAAAGTCAGGAAAGTGAAGAAAAAAATTGCATGCGCTCTTAATGTTTTTTCGGTATCAAGATTTTTATATGATATTTTTTTGGGTTAAACGAATTCAGGTATTACATTGATTTATTTTTTTTACTGAAAGATTCGATCAAAAGCTATTTTCAATATTTATAAAAAATATATATTGAATATTAATGTTGAAACAATTCGTTTGAAAATTAAAAAAACTAAATTTATATACTTTTTTTTTGCAAAAAAAAAAATTAAAAGTGATGGTAGCAAATGTATAAATTATGCTTTTTACCAGAGTCCTTAATTTTAGAACCAAAAAATAAAAATTGACAGCTCCCGGTGAAAAAACTCTTGTTTGGCAGCACTATACTAATATAGCTGTTGTTGTTTTTACATTTTCTACAAACCTCTTACAACTACAATTAGAGTTGAAAAAAGTCAGCATGGGTAGTAAAGTAAAGTAAGAAAACAAAAACAATTGGTTGATTATTGAGTTTTTGTTACAACTTTGATATTGTTTAAACTTTTCATTTGCTTTAATGAAAGTTTAATATAATGTATCCAGTTGTTCTAAGAAATATTTGGGTAAAGTTCGCTGATGATCTGCATTAGAAACAGTGATCAATTTTAATTTGTTTTAATAAAAGTGTTAATATTTTACTACATATGTATGTAAAATATTAATTATGGGAAATAGTGCGATTCAAAATTAAAAAAAATTGCTCAAGTTTGCACCATTATTTGGCTAAAGTTTTATGGCATAACGAACAGACGTATCCATTATAATCGAAAGTCAATCCGCAACCAGGTCCCTTATAGGTGTGTATTCAACATCCAACCTAGTTCGGGAATGTCGCATGATCCTTAATGAGGTAGCGCGAAATTCAATGATCACCCTTAGAGTGATGGGACCACTTTAGGCAATATCATTGTTGACGATCTGGCAAAGAGTGGGACCACGCTTGGGGATGTTGGCATTGACAACTTCTGCGGTATCCCACTGTCTTCCTGCTGGATAAACATTGATATAGCCCTTATGCAGGTGGCCCAGAATAGATGGCACACTGAGTCAACCTGCCTTATAGCGAGAACACTCTGGCCTTGCATTGATACAGTTAGAACAAAGCAACTCTTCGGGTTTTCAAGAACACAACTACGGTTCGTTGTGGCTACACTCACAGGATACTGCACCTTTGGAACCCATGCTAAAAGAATGGGTATCCCTCACAAGGACTATTGCTTCAGCTGTCAGGACGAGGAGGAGGAAGAGATCATAACTCACCTACTCTGCCTTTGCCCTGCACTGGAGCACCAACGCCTTCGTTTCCTAGGCAAAAGACGCTTTAATAGCCGTTCGGAGCTGTCGGGCTTGAATCTCAAAAACATCAGTTCTTTCAT
The DNA here is from genome assembly GCA_956483585.1 of Gymnocheta viridis. Taxonomy (NCBI): domain Eukaryota; kingdom Metazoa; phylum Arthropoda; class Insecta; order Diptera; family Tachinidae; genus Gymnocheta; species Gymnocheta viridis. Next base: position 41,542,095 of record OY101444.1, read on the forward strand.
TGGGAGCAGCGGTTGGTTCTCCCGCTGACTCCTTCTAGGTCATAGACTATACGATCCCTCCTACACAGAATCTACATCTCTCTTCTTCCCTCTTCCTTCTAACCATCACACTCTCTACATCTTCACTGACTTCCCGGCTCTACATCACCTGTCACTTTAACTCAATTTCTTTCATTATCTTATGTCTTATTTTCCCCTCTTTCCTCAGGTAAACACAAAGGGATCATAATTATTTTGGACCCAAGTGGGCTGGTACTCTTTCTCTTATTTTCTCACTAGCAACCTGTTAACCTAACCTAACACACAATTATTTTAAAACAATTTTTATTTTAATTTTCAATTTTCTTTTTTTGCTCATCAGGAATTCTTTAAATACTTTTTTGATTTTAAATCTTATTCACATCACTTTTAGTACTTCGCAATATGATTACTGACCTTTAAATATAAATTTTCAAAATGCTTTATTATCGGTAAATCATTTTTCTATTTACCTGCGCTCTATACATGATTTAATATAAAAATATATGTACATACATAACTAAATAATTTTTAAAAGCATTAATCACAAAAATTAGATTTAAAAATACAGTAAATACAGGTGCATAAAAAATACATGGGTCACCCACCCAGGTACCAGACTCCTCACTAACTAACGCATAAAAACATACATAATTATAAAAATACATATCCATATATGGTTTATTGCATACAATTTTTATCAGAACCGTTTTGCAAAAATTTACACGATTACAGTTATTCCAAATAGTAAAGAAATCTGATGCTGGAGCTATTGGCGAGAAATTGCAATTTTTAGTTAGAAAATTGTGCGAAAATTTAAAATAACAAGAAGATGGCGACATATGATTGTATATGTATGTTTGATTATTTATTTGTTTGTTACTTCCCACGAAAGTGACCTTTTAAAAATTTTGGGGCTGTTTTACTCACGACTGGGAAATTTAAATAGGCTTATTTATTTGCTTTAGGGACGGATATCGCCCATACATAAGAATTAATATCTCTACATTTGCACAACAATGAGGTAGCGAAGCACAATGGGTGTGGCTAGTTAATAAATAAATAAACAAATAAAAAAATTAAAAATTTCAAAAAATAGTTTTTGTGCGGACGGGTGGGAATTGGTAGTTTTAAAAACAACCCAAAAATCTGCCAGTATATTTTTTATATCAAATTACATCTAAAACTATCAAAAAACTAAATCTTCAAAAAAAACACGATTAAAAATTTGGCTCGCTTTTCGGGGCAAATATTCGTCTGTGAGGCATTAGCATTACTACGATTTACTAACCCCATTTTACGAATTTCTTTCCATTTTTTCAGAAATCAACAGACAGATGTTTGACACTTGTAATGATAGAGATAGAACATTCTTATTTTGAATTATTGGCCGCTCTCGCATTTTTAAAGATAGATCTGAGGTTTTGGACCGTTTCCACCTTTTGTATGTACGAGTATGGTTCTTATCTTCAATTATAGATCTTATCTCATGGTTTCTCGTTCCGTAATTTTTTTTCAACAGGGGTACATATTTGTCATAAAGATAGCTTAACTTTTGATATAAAAAGTTTAATTGTTCGTCAACAGTAGTCATACAAGACATTCCAATTTAAGGATGACAATTCAATTTCTAGTGACTAAGGGCCACTTTATTATTATCATTATTATTATTATCATTATTATTATTATTATTATTATTAAAATGTTTTATTCACGAATCTTATAAGCTAAATAAGGTACAATGTTATGAGATTTTACTTACGTACTACAACAATTAAATCTTATAATTGAATAAGGAAACTATTAATAATACTGTCTTAAGGAAAATTTGTCACAAAAACCTTTTATAAACTTTGAAAATATTATAATGAAATTTGGTAAAACAATCGCTAGTAAGATTCTTTTTAACAGAAGAATCTCAGCGACTGTTTAATAAATTTCTTATTGTTTCAACATTAGACAATCTGCATTTTTCATTAAATGACAGCGTCAGATCATTGGCAAACGCGTTTAACTTTTTATGTTTATCTATTGTGCAGTAAGTCAGTGGGGAATCTAGGGGGAAGATTATGAATTATTTTTAAATTTTTGTTCTGGATAATCTGAAGCTTTTTTGTATGGGTCTTAGCAGTTTTGTGAAACCATGCTGGACTGCCGTAAGTCAGTATCGGCTTAATACACATGTTGGCTTGTGGTAAGACTCTCTTGCATTCTCTTGATTATTGCATTTGAAAGTTTTCCACTGCATATAAAAGCACTGTCATCAGCATAAAATTCTGCTTCCTGATTTCTGTGCACCTCAACATCAGACGTATACGAGTAGAGTGTAGGTGATAGTACTGACCCTTGTGGCAATCCCGCTGGGATTGTTCTTTCTGTTGAGAAATTCCCGTCAACACACACAACAAATGTACGGTTATTTAGGAAACTTTGTATAATTTTTTGTAAATACAATGGGAAACCTAATGAATTAAGTTTGTATAACATTCCATTGTGCCAGATGGTATCAAAAGCTTTTTCTATATCGAGAAAAACAATGCCAGTACTCTTGCGATTTCTTTTGTTATCTTCAATATAATTTACAACTCGCTTTATTTGGTGTACCGTAGTGTTCCTTACGGAATCCAAACTGTTGGTGGTTAATAATATTATTTTGATCTGCAAAATCAACTAATCTTTTATGAATGATTTTCTTAAAGACCTTATCCAGTTAACACTTAAATAGGCCGATAGCCTATAGCTGGTGGGTTTGGAATCTTTTTCCTTTTTATGAATCGGTATTACTTTTGATTTTTTGAAAGTACGGGGAATAGGCCATTAATTAAACACAATTGAATATTTTACTTAGAATTTCATAAAAGTAGTCTGGCATATATTTTTAGGATAATACTATTTATGTCATCTAACGCCGGGGCTTTATTATTTTTTAATAACATAATAAATGTCTTAACCTCAGTGGCATTTGTACGTTCAATATTATTACTACCAATATGAGAATTATTATCGAGACAATTAATAAAATCTGATACACATGTATCCAAAGGCGATGAGTTATTGATAGTAATAGTGTGTGAGCTACCAAAAGCATCTGCAATAACATTATCTTTTTCTGCACCAGTTTTTAAAACTTTATCATTGCAGTTAAGATCTGAACAAAATGAGTTCTTTCCCTTAAGGCTTTTGTTAATTTCCAGAATTTTTTGGATCCCATGGGTAGTTTCGAAATAAATCTCGACCACGACTCGTTTCTATCCTTCTTAAGGTGGAATTCAATTAGACTACTTAACTGCCTTAAGATACCGTTTAAGTGGGCTCTGCAAATTGGATCCCTACATCTTTGAAATTTACGTTTGAATTTATTTCTTTGAGCAATAAACATCTTAGAAGTATTTGAGATTTCTCTCTGCCAGGAGTTTTTCCTCAATTGAAATAAATTTATTTAGCAATAAGTATACGTTGCTAGGAGTACACTCTGTTTGGTCAATGTTTTGGCGTCTAATTTCACTTTCCACCCAAACTCTAATTGCAAGATTATACAAAGTTACAGTATTTAATTTATTTTGAAACTGTCCATAAATGGAAGAGGAAATCGGAACATGATCTGACTGTAAAATATTTGGGTGTGACTCTAAGTTTGAAAAAGGGATATTGAAATTAGATAGTAAAATGTCTACTGTAGGGGCTGGACCTGGGTAAATTTTGACCGAATCGGGTAAATGAAAATGGAAAATAAATGTAATAGTTTGCAAGCAAACAATGTCTGTAAAGCTCATTACCGGCTGTGTTTTTAGATACACAGTTTCAATGTATGTGATGTGCATTGAGATCACCACAAATGCAAGTCACAAGAGAAGTTTGTGAGTAAATCTAAGTCCGCCTTAAAGTCCGGAGTATAAATTGGATTATAAGCAGCAGTAAAAACTACAGGACGTCTATTAATAGTAACCTGTATAGAAATATTTTTAATGCTTTTTGTGTTAATTTTAGGTAATAACTTATGAACTATGTTAGTTTTTACCGCAATAAGTACTCCTCCCCCATGTGATAGCCGGTCTTCACGATAAATTTTGTAGCTTCCTATTTGTGATGTGGTCTTAAAAACGTCTCATTGAGCAAAAGTATATCAACTTTTTTGTCGTGAAGGGATTGCTCGAGCTGTGCAGCTACTGACTCGGTTGTTATGTCTTGAGCGTTCCAGTGCATAACATGAACATTGTATATAACAAATGTTTTATATGGCACGTTTAAGCATCATACCTAAGACTCTCAATTCTACAAACTCTGTTTGACATTTTTCCAATGCATCTACTGCATTAAAAAATATTCCCAATAGTTTATCATTGGATAACTCGTTGTTGTTGTCCCGTGTTTTGCTTTTAGTCACTTCAGAAAACATATTTTTCCCTTGGAACCGGGAGTCTTGAGCAATACCGTGCTGTGCTTGGCTCGATAGTTGTGGGAAATCACTCTCGTCTATTACATAACTACTGTGATGTCTTATACTAGTCATTCTAGTTTTTGCGGTTAACCTTTGACGAATCTCTAAATAATCTTTAAGACACGGGCATTTAGGGTCATCTGCCCTGTGATTTCCATTTCTGTAATTTTTATTTATACAGTTATGACATTTGTACACTATACTGCCATCAGATGAGCTTTTGTTTAGTGAACAATCAGTGTAATCGTGGTTACCCGCACAAGCTGTACATACCATGACTCTGTTGCAGTTTTTGGCTCTGTGACCGTACATTGAACACTTGGTACATTGTGTAGGACCTTTATTGGTCTTGAAAGGTTTTCTCCAGTAAACAGCAATGTTACAGCAAAATCTGATTTTTTAAATTTAACGCTTTGAAACGTGTTGCCTGTCAAATTCGATCAGATACAGTGTGTCATCTTCGTTTGATCTTTTGGTAATAATTTCTTTTACAGGAGTAATATTGTGTGTATTTTTTTAAATTCATCCATAATAGCTGCTGTCGTCTGTCGGAGTAAACTAAACAGCACCATCTTAAAAATCTTTCTATCTCTTACCTCGTGTGTGTAGAAATGCAAGTTGTTCTTTTTTATTTTTAGAGTTTCCTCGTACAGCGACATGGTGCTTGAAATTATTTTCGTTCCAATCGACATTCTTTTGAACATAAATTTCTCACCGATTAATCCTAGCACGTTAGAATCCACAATTATCGGTGGAATTTTCTTCTTTTTAACTAATTCTTCTTCATCTTCGGACAGCAGATGAAACCTGTTGCTTGTGTTATGCCTGTGGTTTATCTTGGGCATCTTAGACTTGGGACAATTACCCCAAAACTTCGTCATTTTTTGACCATTCAAAAAATATTAATTTATTTTATTTATTTAAAGAAAAAATGTGTAATTTTTATCCGCGAGCAAAAATGCACGTTGTTATCAACTCAAGGCAGTCTTGCCAGACGGTTCACTTTTTGACTTTGAGATTAGATTAAATTAACTTTAATCTTATTTCTGGTTTTTGGGTAGTCGACTATATGGTTTTGCTTGCTAGTTTAAGCGGCCAATCGTGGTGGTTTAATCTTAAACAAGAACTGTCAACATACACATGCTTCACATAAACAGTTGTTGAACCAATAAAAACAGAACAAAAAAGACAGAATTAAACAAAAAAAAAAAAAAAAAAAAATGGATTATTATTGTGGAGGGGAAGATTTTAGTGATTCCAAAATATATAAAAACCTTATTTCACCTCACTAGTTGTGAAATTCGCCGATATTCTTGAATCCACATTCATACCACTTGTAAAAATAGTTAATTCATTCAACACTCTAAAATATAATCAAATTCGCGCAATTTCTTCTTCTTCTGTAAAAACCCGTGTTGCTTAAAAACAAATTTGAAAGTTGCAAGAAAATGTTGCCTACCATTTTATGTTATCGAATATGGTAATAATACAGGGTTTAAGCCACCGCCCAAAAACAGATTACCTAAGAGAATAAAATAAGGTTTAATCTCAAAGTCAAAAAGTGGCTCTAAAAGTCAGTATGTTTGAAGTCTCTATATTACAGAATTTGTGTAGTTGTGTCATTTACTATATTAAAATCGTAAAATGATAGCTGATCGAATTAAAGTAGATGCGAGCTGTTACTAATAAAGCAGAGATCAATTAATATATGTACTTGAAGTTTTAATAAAATGAGTTGGAATTCTATTGTTAACTATGTAAAGTCCAATGGAGTTCATGTCTTCAAATATGTTGGTAATTGAATTGGTCTGGCAACCTCAAAGCAATGTGAGAGTCGTTATTCGTCTTCTTTTATTTTATATTCTTATTCATTCCCTTTGAACATTCTGCATCGTTAAGACGTGTTTTTACTTGTAACATATTTTATAAACGTTTCTTATCTAAATAAAACAGGTTATGGGCCCAGGACACAGTCCGGGTAAAGCGTAATCATAAAAGTGTTTAAAAGGGAAAAATGGCATCGATCTACCAAATTGAGAAATTGGATGAGAACAACTATGACAGCTGGTGCGTGCAAATGCGCAGCGTCCTTGTACACAGTGGTCATTGGAAGGTTGTTAATGGCACCCAAAAGAAGGAATCTGCTGCGGATGATAAGGCCAAAGAAATTTGGGTAGACAGCGACGAAAAAGCGTTGGCTTCAATAACGCTATGTGTAAAACCGGGTCAGCTGAACATAATAAAAAATTGTTTGACATCACATGACGCCTGGTTACGACTAGAAGAAACATACAAGCCTAGAGGACCCATCCAGAAAGTGTCGTTGTACAAGCGGCTTTTAAATCTTACGATGTCTGAGGGTAAGAACGTAAGTAAACATATAAACGAGTTTACTGAGTTAGCTAAGAAACTATCAGAAACGGGTATTATCATCCAAGCTGAATTACTGGTGATCATGTTACTCTCCAGTTTGCCTGGAGAATTCGAACATTTTGTTGTGGCCATTGAAACAAGGGATGACCTGCCGGTTTTGTCTACTGTTAAGCAAAAAATTTTAGAAGAAGGTAGCAGACATAAAGAAAAAAAATGATCGCGAAGAAGCATCTATAAATACACATGCACAACAAGCCTTTGCTATGAAACACTCTCGGAGAGAAAAGCATAGACATCAAAAAGAAGGAAAAAATAGATTTAAAGGAAACTGTTTTAACTGTGGGCAGGCGGGAAATTTTGCAAGCAAGTGTGACAAAAACAAAAAACAACCGCAGTTACTGCACGCAAGGCAAATGCCAACAACAAAAATGATGAAACAACGCGACTGGTGTCTCGACAGCGGTGCGACTGCGCACATGTGTTGTAGCAGAGAAATGTTTTCAAATTTCGTAGAAGTTGCTGAAGGCATTTTATTGGCTGGCAACAAGGAGATTGTCGCAAAAGGAAAAGGTGATGTAGAAATAATAAATATTGGTTTGAAAATAAAACTTCAGAATGTTCTTTTTTCGCCAGAACTACAGATGAACTTTATTTCTGTAAGCCGTGTTGTTGAAAAAGGGTTGATTGTAAAATTCAATTCCAAATTGGCAATAATACAACGTCCTGATGGTAAAGTAATACTAGAGGCTAAGAAGCAAGATAATTTATTCTTAACTGAAAAGAAAACTGAAACTTTATTTGCTGCCGGTAACATCAATCAGAAATGGCACAATCGGTTCGGTCACGTTAATAATAAATCGTTATGTGACATGTCCAAGAAAACAATGGTGATAGGGATGAATTTAGGAAATACCTCTTATGCCGCCCAATGTAGAACGTGTATGTTAAGCAAAATCCATGTAACTCCTTTTCCTCAAGAGTCCAAGACACGAACAAAAGACCTATTAGAACTGATTCACAGCGATGTGTGCGGCCCATTTAGAGTTAATTCGCTTGGCGGTTCTAGATATTTCGTCACGTTTATTGATGATTTTTCGAGGAGAATATTTGTGTATTTCATCAAAAACAAAAGTGAAGTTTTTAAATCATTTAAAATTTTTAAGCAACATGTAGAAAAACAAACCGGAAAAAATATAAAAACAATAAGGAGCGATAATGGACGGGAATTTATCAACAATGAATTTGACACATTTTTACAAAACGAAGGCATTGATAGACAGCTTACTGTCCCTTACAGCCCTCAACAAAATGGGGAAGCGGAGAGGGCGAATCGGACGTTGGTGGAAATGGCACGGTCAATGATGGTTCATAGTAGCGCTCAGCAAAGTTTGTGGGCAGAGGCAATTAACACAGCGGCCTATTTACGTAACAGGTGCCCAACTAAAATATTAGGCGATAAAACACCATATGAAATATGGTTTGGTAGAAAACCAAGCGTGCATCATCTAAAAACATTTGGCTCGTATGCAGTGTCCTTAAACAAAGCTGGTACAAACAAATTTGAGGCCAAGGGTAAAGACTTTATCATGGTGGGCTACTCTCAAGTAGCTAAGGCGTATCGATTATTTGATAAAAATAACCGCAACATAGTTGAAAGACGCGATGTGCTGTTTGAGGAAGACGTTTTTAATGAATGTAAAAGCGATGAAGAATCCACAAAAACTTCTGATGATTATTTATCCATCATTATCGATCATAAACAACCGGAGGTGGACGAGAATGCACCGTCTGCATCAAAAGAAAATTTTGTTGATTCAAATATTGTACCTGAAGAACCCTCAGACTCAGAAGAAGATGGTAGTGAATTTATTGGTTTTGAGACTGCCGAGGAGGGTGGACCTGAAATTGAAGAGGCAAGCATCGTTGAGAACAAAAATACAACTAAACCACGTGGCAGACCAAAAATACTTAGAACCGGTGAGCGGGGTAGACCGCGAAAGCAACAATCATTGAACAACTTAGTTGAGGAGAATGTCCCTACGACGGTAAAGGAAGCAATGAATAGTGTCAACGGTAATGAATGGTACGAAGCAATGTGTTCTGAAATGCAGTCACTCAATCAAAATGGTACCTGGTCACTTGCAGATTTGCCACCTGGGGCTAAAGTTATAGATTCTAAGTGGGTGTACACTATTAAAAGGAACAAACAAGGTGATGTTGAGCGTTTTAAGGCCAGACTAGTAGCGAAAGGATGTAGCCAGAGATTCGGTATAGACTAAAACGAGACTTTTTCACCCGTGGTAAGGTATTCAACAATACGATTGGTGCTGGCTTTGGCAGTACATTGGAAAATGCACTTGCACCAAATAGATATAAGCTCGGCTTACCTTAACAGTGACATCCATCATGAAATTTATATGAGACAGCCAGAAATGTTAAAGGATCGCAAATATCCGGACAAGGTACTCAAGCTTCATAAATCAATATATGGTCTAAAACAATCCGGCAGGGAGTGGTACGATAAACTCGATTCAGTACTGAAGCAAATTGGGTTTGAGCAAAGTAAACATGAACCATGCCTTTATATAACTACACTGAATGATCAAATGGTAATAGTAGCGGCGTATGTAGATGATCTTTTAATTGCTTGCAAGGAAGAAGCTCGAGTTCTAGAGGTGAAGAATATGTTGGCGAAAAACTTCCCAGTGACCGACAAGGGTGAGTTACACCACTACCTTGGAATCGAGGTAGAACGAGAGGGTAAAACAGGCACAATTTCTATATGTCAGTCCCAGTATATCAACGAATTACTCAAAGAGTATGGGATGGAGAATTGTAAACCAACAGCAACACCACTTGAGGCGAATCACCAAGTAGCATGTAGTTTGGACGAGTGTGAAGTAATAGACCAACATAAATATCAATCAATAATAGGGGCGCTAATGTACTTGTCTATTACGACGAGACCTGATATACTTCACTCCGTATAGAAATTGGCGCAAAGGAATACAAATCCACATGTTGAGCATATGCAAGCAGCTAAACGAATCCTGCGTTATCTTTGTGGTACAATTAAGAAGAAGTTGGTATACCAAGCTAGTGAAAATTCAATGACGGGATACGTTGACGCAGATCGGGCTGGTAATGCTCTCGACCGCAAATCGTTTACTGGCTTTATATTTTTTGTTGGGAACTGTCCAGTATCTTGGGAGTCGAGGAAACAATCTTGCGTGGCACTAAGCAGTACAGAAGCGGAGTATATGGCCATGTCTGATGCTGCAAAAGAAGCGATTTTCTTAAGACGACTGTTGATGGAGGTTGGTTATTCATCTGGCGAGTCTTTTGTACTAAATGTTGATAATCAGGGTGCGGAAAAACTTGCAACAAATCCCATATACCACAAGAGAACAAAACATATCGATATAAGATTTCATCACGTTCGCGAAGTCGTAAAGAACAAGGAGATAAGTTTGAAATACTGCCCAACGGAAAACATGGTCGCAGACATATTAACAAAGAACTTGTCCAAGACAAAGCATTTATACTTTATGAAGTTAATGAGATTTATATGATTATTTTTATTGTAAACGTCATTCACATTGAGAAGGAGTGTTGGTAATTGAATTGGTCTGGCAACCTCAAAGCAATGTGAGAGTCGTTATTCGTCTTCTTTTATTTTATATTCTTATTCATTCCCTTTGAACATTCTGCATCGTTAAGACGTGTTTTTACTTGTAAAATATTTTATAAACGTTTCTTATCTAAATAAAACAAAATATTATCCATATTGATGCTTTTATTAGGTCTACACATTGTCCCCAGCAGCTTTTCAGTGTTGTTGTAAATCGTTAGTACTAAGATTTGGAGATGCGCAAACCCCTAGTTTTGTGGGGTTTGGCAAAAAAAAAAATGCATGAGCCAAAAAATTAGGGAGGTGGAATGGGGTTAAATGGATCCTCATCGGGGTCAAAAGTAGGGGAAAACGAGACAAAACCCATGAAAAACTCAATAACTATCCCTGGGTCGCTCTTAGACTCCCACTAATATTAGCTTCCCTACATTTTTTCTGAACATACCTAACCCCTATGTTAAGGGGGTTCCCATACAAAGTCCTATTTTTTTTAATAATATTAGCTTCACCGCCTTAACTAGCTCCACAGTGCTCGTAGATGGGCCAAATGTATGGCCGACTAATAATAATTTTGCTACCCCAACATTCTTTCAGAACATGCCTAGCGTCCATAATTAATCATTTGCTACTGCAACACATGAAAAACAGTTGCACTGCAATTATGAACTCACGGCTGTCACTTATGAACGCTATGCATTCTAGTGTGGCTTTACAAACTGCATTTATGAAGGCTGCCACAAATGAATTCCGTAACAAATTTGTAATCCTTTCCTGCCTAGAGTGCATTATAAAAATATGAATAGCCTCTTATTAGCACTTAAATCAGTTTTTACACATACAAAAAGTGTTTCAACGTCTTTATCAAAAAGTCAATAGTCTTCGAATAAACGAAGAAATGATTTGAAACGTAAGAAATGATTTAAGAATGAAGAAATTCTGCCAAAATTAATAAGAATATCGCCAACTATTACATACAGCATTGGCCATAACTAAAGTAGCCCCAAATACGGTACAAAAAAATTAGAATTTTTTTTCATTAAAAAACTTTTTTATTTGTTGGTGGTAGGTTGGTTTATTCATATAAATAAACGTTTTTAACTTCACTTTTTAAATCATTTCAAATAAAAAAGCAAAGGACAAAAGTAAAGCACCTCCTTGTGCAAGCGAGAAAAACAAAACTTTAAAACTAATATTTTGTTGCAAAAAAAAACCTTAGTTTTTAATAACACACGCACAACATACCTAGAGGAAGATATTAAATTATTAATAGTATCTTATGATACTGCTTCTCAGGTTGTTGTTGCGGCTTGAAAAAGATCAGTTTTATTTCTACAATTATTCCGATTTACTTTCATATTAACAATTTCCCAAAGGTTCTCAATAGGATTGAGATCGGGGGATTGGGCAAGCCAGTTAAGAATTTCAATCCTATTACTCTGCAGCCATTATTTTTACACTTTGGAGGTGTGTCTGGTATTTCTTCCTCTGCATAGGGGTTGCCCTACGTTCTGTAGTATACCAAGTTACAGAAAACGATTCATAATTCCGTCAATGTGATGAATCGGTCGCCTTCCTTGACCAGAGAAATATCCCCAGACCATGATACTACATCCAGCGTTTGACAGTTGCTTTGCAGTACTTAGGATTTTGTATTTCTCTTTCGGTCGACGCATACGCTTTATCCCATCTGAACGCTAAACTGTTTCACAATTGGCTAGAGGACGTTGTAGGATAATTTTGTATTGCTTTCTTGATCAAAGAATCTTCATGACGTGATGTTTTACGAGGACGTTCTCCGCAATATACTGGCGATAAAAGTCCTGTACGCAAAATTTTAAATAAGCCGGGATATCACTGATCGATTTATTGAATATTTTTTGCTTATATCATGCCTTGATAGTCCAACCTTCCAATCCTCAATAATATTATTTTAAGCTGATTTGAGTACTTGTTTCTCGCCATTTAAATTATTTAAATTAATTGTCACTCTTCTGTTTATATGCCAAGTATAATATGATCACAATGAGAATTATACTTTGTGTTTGCACGTTGTGAATTGTTTTTAATCAGTGGTGGTGTTTATATGTGTTTGTATGTATGTATGTATTTCGTGGCCTGTTCAGGTATACGGTAATAAGTGCAATTTCTATAAGGCGGTGCCATTGTTTTGTCCGACTTGGTTTGTGGCTCTCTACTTTTTTTCAATTTTCAAAACATTTGTAGAGAACAATTATTTAATAATCTAATGTTAATATTAAAATAACGATATGAATTACAAGAACTATTTATAATACCTTTAAAAACGTTGTTTTAATAAAAAAATTTTGATTTACAAAATGTGTACTTTGGGGTGCTTTAGTTATGGCCAATACTGTAAATCTGCCAGTCTAATTACTAGAATGTTCCGATACTACCTTCATAGTGAACATAATTTAAAGCTATAAAAAATTCTTAAATAAAAATAACTAAAATGTAGCAAAAATTCTTTTAAAAAAAGTAGCATATTGTAATTCACTATTTGAACCCGAACCAATTTAAAGAAGTTGGTTGGCACGGGTTCAAATCATGACTTTTTAAACATGTTTATCATAACACCATAAATAAAAATAACTATTGACGGTATAAGAAAAAAATTTTAACATATTTTCATTCATTATTTTAATTTTATTTTTTCTTTCAAACTCGAATGATGTACTCGTATGTACGTAAGTAAGTAAACTAGTGCTATTCTAATAATTATCTTTTTTAAATTTTGTTAAATTTTTTATTGATTTGTCTGTAATGCGGTTGGACCAGAAGATAACGGGTTTGATTCAATATAACCTGCATATGATTTCTGATATAGAATCACAATCGAATTTCAACGACAAATGATATCAAAAATATGAATTTGGTAATTCATATTTAAACTGCTAAAAAAACAGATGGATTTAATTAAAAACATTTTTGATTTAAATATTCTTTTGCGTTTGTAAAATTTTACTGTTTAAGACAGAGAAATAAATATGAAATATTACGATGAACTCGCAAAAAAAATCTCTTTGCTCTCAATTCCATAAGCCGCATCTATGGCTTCTTTTGCGTAATATTTATCCATTTATCCGCGTCAAATAGTGCATTAAATTCGGTAGTGCGTGCTATCGACAATGCGATATTTCGCAAAACTGTGATTTTTTAGGATTTTTAATGAATTACATTTCCAGTTCATTTTATTGAATATGAAAAAGTGAATTTTTTATCTCTTAAGATCTTGTATTGGGGAAATTACGAAACTATGCAAACAAAATACAAATATGTATGCATGTACCATTTTCAAACACGTTACAGCTCGCGAACTATAATCGCTACGCCCCACAAATGTTTTGGGAATTTTCCTCAAACATTCCGATCTAAAATTCAGAAAAATTTTTAAATATATTTTTGTTTTGATGGGAACTGATTGTTTGAAAAATATTTGATGAATTGTGAACAACTCTTAGATGGATAAAGCAATCTAGAAGCTAATTATAAATTTGTGGAAAATAAATATTTGGAATACTTTTATTCAAAATACAAATGTATTTTATTTTTCTATTCCAAATGCAAAATAGTTTTTAATAAAAGTATTTGAAGTACAAAATTAAAAATCGTGAAAATGGTTAGGAATTTTCTCTTCGAGATTTTAATATTCTTAATAGTTTCAGTAATTTTAAATCAATTCTGCGGCTTTTCTTCATTTTCACGATTTAAATGATATTTTGTAAGTTTTTGGACTCTATAATTTTGGTGGTTTTTAGTCGTTGTTGGAACTTGCAATTTTTGCGATGCTCGCATATTTTTAAGAATTTTATTTTAGAGATTTTTTAAATAAGTTTTGCGACTTATTTCCAATATTGCAATTGAAATTTTCAGAATATGCGCTATTTTCGCGGGTTTTTGAAGTTTCGTTTCCAATTACATTTTAGAGCTTGATATCAAATTAAATTCTTACATCAAACTTTGTTTCCGTTTTATAGAAGAGGCAATTATTAATTGCAGAATAGTTTCTATAAAAACCGCGGTTTGAACCCGACTTCATATATCAAAATACATAACTTGCAAATGTAACATGGGCGTTAACTTCTACTGCCAATCACAGTGAAGCGAAGTTAATATTTACCTTGTTGTATTTTCTGTGGGTAATTCATATCGGTAATTCAAATAAAAAGTACTCTCTTAATAAAATAATGAATTTATCCAAAAATAATTTCTTAAATTAAGAAGAAATGGATAAACTCAGATTTGAACTCAAGCCATAAAAATCTCATTTCAATAGATATTTAAAAATATTGAAAAGCATTTGAAAGAAGACTCCTTAAGCCTCAATATACATACATGATTTGCACGGTCATAGGTTAGCTTCGGCACTGTGCACAGTGTCGACTTTTGACTGTTCTAGATATTTCTAATGGGTAAAAATTATTTGATTTCAACTCTTTTAGCTTCAAAATAAGTGCTCCCGTATTGTAATAGGCACTGTACACAGTAATACCTTTTTACCTTTTTTCGTAAAAATAGTATCTTTTGAAGTAATATTTTTAACACTTAAAAAGCATTTAAAAAACGACTTCTTGTGCTTCAAATGATATTTTCATAGGGCCTTTTTTACCAGCTAGACTACAATGACTATAATACATATTGTTCAAATCAGAAAGTATAGAAAAAAATACCACTTTAATATGACATGTTAAATTAATATTAAATTTTGTATATATATCACAAATACACATTTTTAAAATATTATTAATATTAATATATTAATGCTATAGATATTAATTTATTTAGTATATACGAGTATTTTATAAAACTAGTTTAATTTTTTTTTATTAATTAGTTCTTTTTCAAATATCTGTTGTGGCATTTGGTAGTTTACGTTTTTTGTGTACTCCGAAAACTTGTTTATAGTTTTTGCAGGTCTTCCTCTTTTGCTGTCAGAAGATGTATGCGGTTCTTCGATGTTTTCAAAAGTTTTTACTTCCTTTAACCAGTCTGAGTTCTTTTTTATAAAGATTTTCGTCGTACGTTTTGAGGCAAGCCGCCTTTTATTAATTATCAAGTAAACGAAGTGAAATTTGATTTTAACATCCTTTTCGTGGTATACTGGTAAATGGGTGTAGTTTTTTCACAACAGCCAATTTAAATACATTTTCATTATCTGAGTTTCTGAATAACACATTAATTACATTATCGCTGACCTACTACTTACTACCACTACAAAGTAAAAACTTAACTGGCTGCATAACACAATTGCGGTTTAATATATACCCAGATATAAAAAAGGTTCAAACTATTTGACTTGTACAAAAATTAACTAGATTATACAACTGCAGTTAATATTTTACGGAGTATAAAAAGTATTGTGCAGCAAATATGTTTAGAAAATATGGGCGAGACCATTTAGTCATTCTTATATATGCTCTAATTTATTTGTAAAAATTACCTAAATATAGGGTGTCTGAAAAACGGCAACTGCCGAAAGAGTAGGTCATCTGATGAACATTTTGTTACTTTTTTAATAAAAAAAAAGTAAACATACCTTTAAAAAAATAGCCAAAGAGTAATGATCAAATGCTAATGTTTCTGACACTTCAAAACTCTATAGTATATTTCTTTTCAAGATCATTTTTTATGCTTTCTAAAAATTGTCGACTTTGAGCATCTCCACCACCTATAATTTGTATTCAACTAAGGAAAAGAAGTGTTATTTAGTTTACTATTTCCACACTTATATAAAAAACTTATAATTTGGAACAAAATGATCGTTTGAATATGGACATAAAAAAAGTCAACATTTCGCAATTTCACTCACGGTCAAACTGAAAACTAACAGTGCATCAGTATTCATGGCAAATCGCGTAATCTTAATATTTCTCAGTAAGCTATGTTAGCATACAGCGAGAGCTTCTAAATAACTTTTATGTTGCGAAATAATGGGGGGTTCCACATTACCATCATATTCCACAATACCCAAAGCTACTTTAATAATAGGCTTAGAAGGGTATATTTATAGCTAAAATGTAACGTGAGAACGATTTTGAAATCATGTTCCCACGGCGTGTAGTAATGATTTTTTTTTCTAATTTTAGACAAGTTTTTTGGATCTGGTGAACATATTAAATTTGTGTTTTCTAAGTCGATATATAATTAAAGCAAATGAAAATTACCTTATCAGTTTTATTGCAAGGTGTAAACCACATTTTCATAAATACTTCCGTTACTAATTTTTGAATGCCTTCTTCATCATTTACCCGTCTTATCATTTTGACGCAAATTTCTGGTATTTTTTTAAAGTCCGGATATTCTATACATATGTCACGAAGTATTTTTATTACACGTTTTCGCACCGATACACCTGTATCCTGAAATAAAAAGTATTGTTAAATTTGCAAAATATTACTTATCTAAATCATACCAGTATTCGGGTAGATAACATATCATAATACTGATCAATTAACTCCTCGTTACTCAGAACAAATTTTCCAACTAAATCTACAGCAGCTTCTCGCACAGATATTGCAGCATCTAAAAATTTTTGATTGACACCCATTTGCATATCCTTCCGTTTCAGAACAAATGGATCCACTTCTACTATATTAGCTAAGCACTTCATTGCTCGTGTTCTTACTGCTATCGAGGGCTCACTGTTTAAAATATAATAATCAGTAAAAATAAATCCTATTATTAAAAATAAATACTATAGTATCACAGACTTACTTGACGACCAATATAATTTTTTTAAGATAACCATCAAAAGACTGACTAAAAGGACGTTTTGTTGCTAAATATTGTGCGATAAGATGAGCATTTGTATAATCGATGTAAGTTTTAATATGTTGTGATGTGTGATTATTATCGGTTAAAGTGGAAAACGGCTTAATATTGTTTATTAAGTAACTTTTACGTTCCTCAAGTACATTGAATATCTCCAAATTTAGTTCTTGATCTATAATCCCCGAATCACGATTACTTGTATTGCCAGCAATATTATCGTCTCCGCTTTCATTGCAACTTTCACTTTCTGATGATCCGGATGATCCACCTATATATAAGGATTGAATATGTACAAACATCTATTATCAAAAATAATTATTACTTATTATTGTGGAATATCATACACATTCCTTCTCTTTAATAGCAAATTTTCAAGATTACAAAAAGGCCCTAAGTTAAAAATATCGAAATTGACTCCTGGGGTGCGATTCTCTATTCAATTTTAAAGTTAGTTGATTTGTTAAAAATATTTAACAACAAAATTAACGTCAATGTTATTCAGTAACTTTTTAACAATTACGTTTACCTCTAAGTCCTGTAATTACTTCAACATTTTTTTTCATTGTTTATTTCAATTTCAAAACTTAAATTTTTTAAAAAAGAAAATGTATGGGTAATCTACATGATTTTACAATAAACAGTAGACATACAGAGTGGATTGGCTCATTAAAACTACTTTTTCAACATTTTTCAAAATATATCTTTTAATATATGTATTGGTTATTTTTTCTTTATTTTAACATACATTTAATTTATTTATTTATTAATTTATTTAATGTGCGCGAAGATAAATTCGTATTTAACTAGCATAGTCACGGAGAAATTGCGGAAACCTTCTAGCTTAACCCAAGGACAGTATACAACAACCGTGCCGAAAAGTAGGAGCACAGTACAATTTATTCATCAGACTAGAACCGTCAAAAGTGGTAAAATCAAACAAAGAACGCTGATGAGATGGTGTAGCGTCCTCGAAATCAGTACTGATCCGTTCTGCTAGTCTGATGAATAAATTGTTTCAAATAAAATAGTACTCTCTTAATAAAAAATAATGAATTTATCCAAAAATAATTTCTTAAATTAAGAAGAAATGGGTAAACTCAGATTTGAACTTAAGCCAAAAAATTTTCATTTCAATATAAACCTTAAACAGTTCAAAAATTACGTATAAACATTAATTAAAAAACTTTAGCAAAAATTTAAAAAAAATATAAGTTCGCATTTGAAAATCTGAATTTGTAATGCTATGAATAAAAAACCATCGAACAAAATGGAAATGTTGCTTTAAGAAATATTTAGGAAATATAATAAGCAGTCTAATGCATGTAATTAAGTTCAAATCCGCTAAGAACTGCTTGGGTTAAAGACAAATTACTTAAGCAAAAATTTTTTTGGGAAAGAAAGCATCTTTCCAAAAAAAAAAAACAAGAAAAAAACGAGTTTAGAGACCATTTCCCGTTCATAAATATTTAAGTGTTATACACCAAAATTCTTGATTTTTAGAGTAGATTAAGAAAATCCATGTTAATTAAGGAATTTCGAAAAAAGTATAAAACTGAGACGGTCTACTGTACAGCTTGGGCGGGTAACCACGACTACGCTAATTGTTCACTAAACAAAAGCTCACCTGATGACAGTATAGTGTACAAATGTCATAACAAATAAAAATTACAGAAATGGAAATCACAGGGCAGATGACCCTAAATGCCCGTGTCTTAAAGATTATTTAGAGATTCGTCAAAGGTTAACCGCAAAAACTAGAATGACTAGTATAAGACATCACAGTAGTTATGTAATAGACGAGAGTGATTTCCCACAACTATCGAGCCAAGCACAGCACGGTATTGCTCAAGACTCCCGGTTCCAAGGGAAAAATATGTTTTCTGAAGTGACTAAAAGCAAAACACGGGACAACAACAACGAGTTATCCAATGATAAACTATTGGGAATATTTTTTAATGCAGTAGATGCATTGGAAAAATGTCAAACAGAGTTTGTAGAATTGAGAGTCTTAGGTATGATGCTTAAACGTGCCATATAAAACATTTGTTATATACAATGTTCATGTTATGCACTGGAACGCTCAAGACATAACAACCGAGTCAGTAGCTGCACAGCTCGAGCAATCCCTTCACGACAAAAAAGTTGATATACTTTTGCTCAATGAGACGTTTTTAAGACCACATCACAAATAGGAAGCTACAAAATTTATCGTGAAGACCGGCTATCACATGGGGGAGGAGTACTTATTGCGGTAAAAACTAACATAGTTCATAAGTTATTACCTAAAATTAACACAAAAAGCATTAAAAATATTTCTATACAGGTTACTATTAATAGACGTCCTGTAGTTTTTACTGCTGCTTATAAATCCAATTTATACTCCGGACTTTAAGGCGGACTTAGATTTACTCACAAACTTCTCTTGTGACTTTCATTTGTGGTGATCTCAATGCACATCACATACATTGAAACTGTGTATCTAAAAACACAGCCGGTAATGAGCTTTACAGACATTGTTTGCTTGCAAACTATTACATTTATTTTCCATTTTCATTTACCCGATTCGGTCAAAATTTACCCAGGTCCAGCCCCTACAGTAGACATTTTACTATCTAATTTCAATATCTCTTTTTCAAACTTAGAGTCACACCCAAATATTTTACAGTCAGATCATGTTCCGTATAATCTTGCAATTAGAGTTTGGGTGGAAAGTGAAATTAGACGCCAAAACATTGACCAAACAGAGTGTACTCCTAGCAACGTATACTTATTGCTAAATAAATTTATTTCAATTGAGGAAAAACTCCTGGCAGAGAGAAATCTCAAATACTTCTAAGATGTTTATTGCTCAAAGAAATAAATTCAAACGGAAATTAACAAAAGCCTTAAAGGGAAAGAACTCATTTTGTTCAGATCTTAACTGCAATGATAAAGTTTTAAAAACTGGTGCAGAAAAAGATAATGTTATTGCAGATGCTTTTGGTAGCTCACACACTATTACTATCAATAACTCATCGCCTTTGGATACATGTGTATCAGATTTTATTAATTGTCTCGATAATAATTCTCCTATTGGTAGTAATAATATTGAACGTACAAATGCCACTGAGGTTAAGACATTTGTTATGTTATTAAAAAATAATAAAGCCCCGGGTTTAGATGTCATAAATAGTATTATCCTAAAAATATATGCCAGATTACTTTTATGAAATTCGCAGTAAAATATTTAATTGCTGATTTGTTAATGGCTTCTTTCCTCTTACTTTAAAAAATCGAAAGTAATACCGATTCAAAAAAAGAGAAAAGCTTCAACATTACCCACATTACTAGTCAAAGTTTGCAGAAACTGCTAAGACACATACAAAAAGGCTTAAGGGTATTCAAAACAAAAATTTGAAAACAATTCATAATCTACCCCCTATATTCCCAACGGACTTACTACACAATAGCTGTCTTTTAATGAAAAATGCAGATTGTCTAATTTTTAAACAATAAGACATTTACTAACCAGTCACTGAAAATCTTTTGTTAAAAAGAATCTTACTAGCGATTGTTTTACCTGTTAAAAGAAATCTTACTAGCTTTAATAGTTTTCTTATTCAATTATTAGATTTCATTGTTGTAGTACGTAAGTAAAATCCCAAAACATTGTACCTTATTTAGCTTATAAGATTCATGAATAAAAAATTTAAAAAAATACATATCGAATTAATTTGCCTCTCAAATAATTTGACGTATTATTCTGTTTATTCATTTTATTTACATATATGTTATTTCAATTATTTGTTTATTCACACTATTATAAGTCACACGATCAAATTTTAAATTCTCTCTCACTTTTTGTACCAACACACTCACACTTTTAAAATTTTACGAGAATTTGCTTACAAATTTTCATTCAATAGAGTGTTTCAAATTATAGTCAAGAAAACACTTGATTGCAGTTTTGTTCATCCGAATTGTAAATTTATGGCATCTTGCTAAAAAATTTGCTTTAAATTTGCGTGCAGCCTACGTCACAGCTTTCAATTTATGTATATGAATTTTGGCAACCAGTATGTGTAAAAATCTTGAATGAGAATTTAAAAATAATTTGATGGTGAGACTGCAGCGTAAGATGTATCAAGGCGAATACGTAGCAGGTGCTCTCGACAGCTTTGCTGATTATTTTTTGCTCCTTGCATCTCCTTGCATTTGGATCTGTTTTATTTGTCAATATTTGTTTATGTTTGATTTATATATACTGGTATGTTCTACATTCCACTTTGAAGTCGAATTCGATTGAAATCACTTCAGTTTAAATTTTTAATGTTCTGCATTCTTCTTTTTACATTTGAATTTCAATATTCAATACAAATATTCTCTAGTTTTCCACAGAACTTGAAAATTTAAAAGTTTACTTTTAATAATTAATTTTCGCTAATTTTGTAGAACATGCCTGATAGTGTTTGACGTTGATTTTGACAAAGAAAGCAGGTATTTTTCAAAGCGAATTGAGGCGAGTCTACCTGTTATGAATTTGCTATGTATATGTATATTTTATTTTTAATTTGAGGACAAATTTCGATACATTTGAAAAAAAATTATAGATGATACTAATTTCATTATAATTCAAGACGGTATTTTAAACTGAAATACCTACAACTAAGGTAATTTCCTCTCAAAATTTTGTACGGCGAAGTACATAATTCTATATATAATTGCAGTGTGAATTACGAATGAGAGTGAATTACGCATAAGTCTGTATTGGAAACATACTATGAGAGATTAAAGCAGAGTTCGCTATTTTCATTTAAAGCTAAAAAATACAGAATATGCACAAAATATGCGTTGCAGTTGTAAATACAGTAGTTGCCCAATAGTTAAAGTTTAGCGCGGGAAAACAACACTCTGAAAAAATTAATTTTTCAGAACAAAATCTTTTTATGGATACAATTCCGAAGTTTTTTGCGAATTTATTGTTGCAATAGTTTGCAGACAAGTTGCGCAAATTTACTGTGTTTACGAACGCAACCATGTTCTTACCTTTCCGATGTTTTTGTCGGTTTTTGCTTTTTTTCCTGGAAGCATATGTTTTGTCGCCATCAGCCACCCGTCGTCTCTGGTAAATGATATCTCTGTACCATTGAGCCAAATAAAAGTGTCGAGCATAATCCCATATTAAATTTTCTTCTTGAGCATTAACAGCTAAAAAATCTAAAAGAATTTTTTGCAGAAATTCCGTCCGTTCTTCTTCCGGATCTAGCTTAATTTTGTTCTAATAAATAAAAATAGTTATTATATGCTTTTCAAAATATGTATATAAACATCGTACATTAATCATCGGTAGATCTCCTTCCCGTTCTTGTTCGATTTTTATAGATTTTATCATAGAGTCAATTATATTTACTTTGCATCGGGACTCTACAGTGTCTTTTCGTAATCGTGATGCGACAATGCCTAAATAATCCAAAGATACCAAGCGAATGCTTTGTTCTATAGTTTTATCTGAGACATATCGTACTAACATTGTTCCTAATAAGGAAAGCAATAATTCAGAAGCCGGCCACTCAGGTTTATTTACAGTGGACAATAAATCGTGAATGAAATTTTCGAAAAGTGGTCGAAAATCAGTCTCGTTCGAACGGGATTTGCATTTATTTAAAAAGGTTGTAAGAAAATTGCCTCCAATACTTATCGCTACGTCATATTTTTTTAACACAATAACATCTACGTTTGGTTTTTTCATTTTACATGCATCGGTTTTCTCACAATTATTTGACTTCGAGTATTCGGCTGTGCAGAGCGAATCTGGTAAAATTGTAGCGCACTGAATTAGCTGTAAAACTAAAGCCGTAACCATTTGAATATTTCCACCGTTATTTGTTAACTTGAATGGACGTAAATTCCTTTTGGAAGACGGTAGACGATCGATAGATGATAAAATATCTCCAAGAATGCTACTTCGAATTTTGTCGTAATGTTCCTTTCGAAATATCTAATAGAAAGTGGTAAAATTAATGTAAAAAATTAATAATTTATGGAAAAATGCACATACAGTTTCTCAAATAAATCTTTTCAACTCTAATTTTTTTTTTTAATTTCGTGTTCAAAAACTATACTTTTTATAGTTTTTTTTACGCCCCCACATGCATAACGTCTAACTAAATTCTCCAACAAATATTCAGACATTACTTGCAACAAAGAAATAGTATTGCGTAGTTGTAATAGTATCAAATAAATGTTTAAAGATAAGGATATAAAAAGGGGGATTTTTATGGTATGGAATTGCATGTGAGGTAATGTGAGAGTTATTCTACAAATAATTTTCCAAATTACAACGGTGATCGCTCTACAATTATTATCATAAATTTGGTAGGAAAACGTAGTAATTGTTGTCGAATAAACGTTACTCAAATCCCTCACAATGCCGTCAAAAAAAAAACTTCCAACCGCTAAGCACGAAAAAAAGCTAACACATCCTTTTCCACCTTATTTTTAAAATATATATTTGCAAGTATGCAATATTATCTGATGTTTTAGTTGTAATGTGGCATGTTTCTTAAGAAATTTGGCGTCATGTCGTTGCAAACAAGCTAAGTAACGGGCTAGACAAAGAAAATGTGCAAGCAAAATTAAATTGTAGTTGAAACTATTTATTAAGAGTAAAATTTAAGTAAAAATTCTTGCTTTTAAAAGATTTATTCGAAAAACTGTATTTGTTTTACTTATTTATTTTAGTTTCTAATATACAGAGTCGAATAAAACAAACGCACAGACTTCTGCATGTCAGCAAATGGCACAGAAAAATTAAAAAAAATGACTTTTTTAACATATATAAATTTATTGCTCATTAATATACAAAAATGATAAAAAGAATAATAATAATAATAAATAATGAAAACATTTTGTTTTGAAAATTACGCCAAAATATAGCGACAAAACTAAAGCACATAACCTTAGCTGTTCACTGCTTTATTTGGTTGTAAAAAAATACTAATAACGAGTGTCGTTAGTTAAAAAAACCTTATTTAAAGAACATTTTAAGAATGCCGCCGCCGAAATGGCTTGCCATAAGCAAGTAAAAGAAAAAATATTTAGTGAGTATAATGAAGGAGAACCAGTGACGCGCATTGCAAAAAAAAATTGGTATTCACCATAGCGTAATTTCTCGAGCTATAAACCGTTTTCGTTCTACGGATTCTTTAACTACCATACATGGTGGTGGTCGACCACGGAAAACCGTCAAACGCGAGGACATGTCCATTATTAGAATTATAAAAAGTATTATTTTATATCAGCCAGGTCTATTGCAAATCAACTGCAATTAAACATTACGCCCAGATCCATCCAAAGACGAGCTGTGAAATGTGGCTTAGGAATATATAGAAGCGAAAACCCGTTAATTTCTCAAAAAAATAGGCAAGACAGCCTTGATTTTGCAAAAGAAACATGTAAACTGGACTATTGCTAAATGAAAAACTGTGCTCGTTTTTGACGAATCGAAATTTAATCTAAAGGGTTCTGATAAATTAGAGCTAGTGCGTAGACCAAGAGGCCAGCGCCTTAACCAACGGTATTCTAAAGGCCAGGAGATGCACTGAGGGAACGTACCGGTCTGGGCATGGTTTTTGGTCATCTAATCGGACCAAACCATAAGGTAAACGGCATAATCGATCGTTTTGTCTACAAAGAGATATTACAAAATAGTATGCTACCACATGCAGAGGAAGAAATGTCACTAAAGTAGGTAGATATATCAGCAGGATAATTTAAATTATTGATCGTCATTTAACACACACCTCGCTAGGATGACAAGTCAGGACCGAGCGGTCAAAGGCTGCTGAAACAAATCGGAGCAAAGATTTATATGGAGCTATACGTAAACTAACAAAGACTTCACTTCTTAATTTGACTTTGTTCAGTTCGGATCTTTTTCTCTTGTAAATATTTAAAATAAACGTTTTACATACATTTGAAACGGTATTAAATTATTTAGCAACAACTACAACAGTGGCGACGAGGATTTGTGAAAATATTTTTTTCTTCTTGTAATAAAAAACGTGGAATGTCTACCTTGGAAGCGGTCGTGTCAAAGATGTTGACCCAACAAATGGAAACTGCTAAACGCCAGCAAGATTTATTAGATAAAGTTGCCAATTTTTTAACAAATCCTAGCGGTGCAGCGGTACCACAACCTCCAACACAAGCAGAGCACGAGAATCTAATGGACGTTTTAGCTAAGAGCATCGGTGAATTTCGCTACGATCCCGAGTCTGAAGCTTATTTTACAAACTGGT
Source organism: Gymnocheta viridis (assembly GCA_956483585.1). Taxonomy (NCBI): domain Eukaryota; kingdom Metazoa; phylum Arthropoda; class Insecta; order Diptera; family Tachinidae; genus Gymnocheta; species Gymnocheta viridis. The sequence goes on from OY101444.1 coordinate 41,567,623, forward strand.
ATAACAGGTATGAAGTGTTATTCGTCGAAGACGCAAAGGCTCTAGATGATGCATCCAAAGTCAGGATTCCCCGAAAGCTAACTCAAGATGTATACAAGTATTAAAATTTTTTGCTACCGCAAAAGCCTCAAGATTTAAAGTTCGCAGACACCTTGAAACAATTAAAAGCTTTGTGTGATTGCAAGGAATCGTTGTTCAGCATTCGCTACAATTGCCTAAGGATGCAAAAAGATGACAACGAGGACATCATTATGTACGCCGGCAGAGTGAACAGGTGATGTGAACTTTTTCAACATGCACAAATGTCAACTCAACAATTAAAGTGCCTTATTTTTGTTATTAATCTATAATCGGCTTCATATACAGAGATACACAGTAAGTTAATATCAATGCTAGAAAGTACTTCAGACATAACGCTGGAGAAGCTCACAACAGAAATACAACGCATGGCGATACTCAAAAATGACACCAATCTAGTGGAAACGCAAACACCACAGGTAAGATCTTTAAAGTACAAGAACAACAAAGTAAAACGTCGCGTAAAAACCGAAAATGTAAAATTCGGTTCAAACAATAACGAATTTGATGGCCCAAAGCGTCCATGTTGGCAGTGCGGGTCTATGCATTTTTTTAGGGAATGTACCTATACTACGCATAAATTCAAGACTTGCGGTCAAATCGGTCATAAAGAAGGTTATTGTGGATGTTTTAAAAAGCACGGCACATTCACAGTGCTGGATTTACGCTTAGGCCCGTGAGGGCCGGCGCCAAAATTTAAAGGAAAAATTAAAAATAATGTAAGGGCAATTGAAATTCGAAAATTAATTTTGCCAAGTTTTGCTTTAAACGAATACGAAATTTCTATTAAATTATATATGTTAAGTAATTCAATTGCTGAATTTACTTTTTAATTGGTAAGTCGACTTAAATGGTTATCGATTCTGACCAAGATTTAATAAAAAAATAAAATCATATTCTCAAAAAGAATGTGTACCTAACTTTTTACTTTGATGATACATTTACACAGTGATGCAAGCAGAAATTTAACAAAATCCCTACATGTCTCGAAAAAAATCCCCTTTTTCCCTACACAAAAAAAAAACGTTCCGTAGATTTTTCCCTACTTTAAAAATTCATTGAACATTTTATTTGCATTTTTAAAATTTGGACACATTTATATCGCCAGGTACAAAAATTTAATTTTACAATAAGGATGCGCAGTTCTCACAAGGTTAATCAAATCTTAATTCTGAATGCTTAATAAAATTTTGACCACATTAAAAAAATATGGGACCCCCGAAGATAGAATAAACCAAGGGGTTTTTTTGTGTCGAAGAACGCGTTTAAATAATTAAAATATATTAATATATCATTTTAAAAAGTCTTAATTTATATATTAAACATAAAAATCAAATTTGTTTTTCTTTTTTCATACAAAATCTATTCCAAGGAAAATCAGACATTTCTTTGCCTTTCGCTGTCTCTAGTTGTTATTTACCGAAAGATGTTTTCTGTCTGTATGAAATATATTTAATATTTAATAATTACACTTCACTTTTGTGTGGTGTTTTACGCAATTACACCGTAATAAAAAGGAAAAAAGCAAAGTATTAAAAATTCCCTATATTTTCCTCAAAATGCAAAGTCTGTCCTCTTTTTCTTTCACTTGAAAGTTTCCATTGATTTCCCTACAAAAAGGGTAAATTCCCTACTACTGGTAACACTGCATACACATATAGCTAAAATAATTTTTTTCACTGCTTTCAAAATCGCTAAATTTGGCGGGAAAATTGCAAATCCTCAGCCCTGCTCACAAGGTTTTAAATAATATTTTTTTGAGTATGCCTGCTACAAAATGTTCAGCTGAAGGATCTTTTACCACCCTGAAAATGGTAAAAAAACTATCTACTTGCAAGTATGAACCAAGATAGACTTAATGCTCTTGCATTATTGTCTATAGAAGCTCAATTTATGCAAGAAATAAACTATGAAGATATAATTGATGTTTTTGCCCGAGCAAAATCCCGAAAGACCAAATTAATAGAATAGGCGCCGATTAAAAAACTTAATTGCTTATTTTTTTTTAAATAGTATTCATATTAAAAACTTATATTTAAAGTTATTTTTATTTTTAACAAAAGTTTTGTTTTTCTGTTTTAACTACATGCATATGTATTTTAATTTATTTTATTTAAAACCTCAAATTTTGAAAGAAAATTATAAAATTCGGAACACATTTTTTTGACACACCCCACCCCATCATGTGTAAAATTTTTTCCATTTATTGGTTAAAAATTATAAAAAAAATTGTATGCGTGCATAAAATAATTGAAATACATATTTATAAAAAATAAGACCGATATGAATCTGCTTTGAATTGGCCAAAAGATTGGAATAATAATTATAAGCAAATTAAAACAAATATTTTATTTCCGAAAACGTGTTCAAATTAAAAAATCGGTCCATTATCTATAATGTTGTTAAGAAAAAGGTAAGATAACTCATATAACTTACGTAAAATAATTATAGCTTTAAACAGTATCTAAATTAATAAAAATGTATACACGATAATTTAAGTATTTAAAAAACCTATGTTTTTTTATAATCACTTATATATAATATAAAAGGGCGGCATATTAAAGAGAACCTACGGAGGAAGCGCTCCTAAATCCGCCACTGCACATTCAAAAACAACTACAACAGTGGCAACAAACATCAACACAAACGCACAAACACAGCGCCGACAAAAACAATAACGAACGCCGTACAAAAATTGTGGCGGCGAGGACGCCGAAGTTTCAACAAAATGTCAGAACAGTAACAAGTCACCGATGTCAAGCCGATGTCCCGATAATATCAAAATCGAACTGGATAAAAATCGGAAAACCGAAATTGCAGCGCTTTATGCAAAAAGTATTGGATGCGTCAAACAACAAAATACCCGTTAATGGGGAATTTACTACTACACTACGACACAACAATAAGGAACACACAGAAACAATTTGTGTTACAGAGTTGGAGAATTTAAACACATTCGGCACAGATTTGATAGAAAAATTCGGCTATTGGAATTGTAGTTTAGAAAACATTTGCAAACATATTTTTGCAGCAGTCATTGATTGTAATAAAATTTTAAATGAATTTCCTGAACATTTTTCGATGGTAATTCAGGCCAAAACTGGCCATTGCGACAAATTTAAGGTCACGTTGTTTACAAAACCAAGCAGTACAGCTAGAAGGCCGGTACCATATGCAACGCTACCAATAATAGAAACCGAATTAAAAATACTAGAAGCCGAAGGAATTATTACACAAGTCACACACTCCGAATGGGCGACACCAATAGTCGTTGTACGTAAGTCTAACAGCAGCATTCGCATTTGTGGAGACTACTCAACAGGGCTGAATCAGTGCATGGAACCTAACTTATATCCAATACCACACACAGATGAAAGTTTCGCCAAAATGTCAAATTGCAAATTTTTTAGCAAAATTGATCTTTCGGGCGCGTATTTACAGTTCGAAGTATATGAAACATCAAAAAAGTTACTAACCATAACAACACATAAAGGGTTGTATTTGTTTAATCGTTTGCCTCCGGGAGTAACATCTGCACCTGGTAAGTTCCAAAAGGGTATGGACACAATACTAGCAGGACTCGATGGTGTTTTAGCTTATGCACGAAAATTTTACAAAGGTCACAGAAGTCATCAAGCGTTTTCACGATCACGGTCTAACAATAAAGTGGGAAAAATGGGATGTATTTCAAACTTCATTTAACTACCTGGTCCATGTAATAGAATCAGGTGGTATCCAGCACGACCCTAAAAAGATCGAAGCCGTATCAAACATGCCACCCCGGCAAAACATTTCTCAGCTTCGCTCCTTTTTTGGTGCGATAAACTATTATGGCAAATTCATCAAACGAATGCGTGACCTACGACAGCCTCTAGACAACTTATTGAAATCCGAATCAAATTGGAAGTGGGATACGAAATGCGAGGTAGCTTTTCAACAATAAAAGAAAATATTAATATAAAATTTACTCTTGATACCCTACAACAGCAAATTACCCATATTTGTGGCAGCAGACGCATGCATGGTTGGACTTGGCGCACAAATTGTTCATGACATGCTTGACGGAACCAGAAAAGCATTTTATCACGTTTCAAGAGCGCTGACACCAGCAGAGCAGAAGTATAGCCAAATTGAGAAAGCTTAAGCATTAGTTTTTGCATGCACAAAATTTCATCGCATGATTTATGGCAGGAAATTCACGATGTGGACGGACCACAAACCTTTGATCGCAATTTTTGGATCGAAAAAAGGTATTCTAACCCACACCGCAAACAGGTTGCAGCGGCGGGCTCTCGTTTTAATGGGCTACGATTTTCAAATTCAATACGTAAACACTAACAATTTCGAAAATGTCGATATCCTTTCACGCCTCATAGGAAAACAATCGCAAGATGACGAGTTTATTGTAGCAGCTACACAAACTGAAGAAGATTTTAATTTCATCATCGAGAACAGCATTAAACATCTTCCAGTAACACAAAATATGGTACGTATAGCAACGGCAAAAGACACAGAGTTACAAGAGTGCATATCGACATAGCGGGTCTCCTAAGAGGTAAATACTATTTAGTGGTGGTACTCAAAGTGGCCTGAGGTAATACAAACTAAAACAATTTCATCAAGCGAAATCACCAAATGTATGCATGAATTTATTTCGCGATATGGTCAACCAAAACTAATAGTATCGGACAACGGTAAACAATTCACCAGTTCAATTTTTAAAAAATTTTGCGAGGGGAGAGGAATCGTACATATTAGAACTCCACTTAATCATCAACAGGCTAATGGGCAAGCAGAGCGGTTTGTCGAAACAATAAAGAAAGCCCTGGAGAAATCATTTTGTGATGCTATTCCAGATGATAAAGAAAATCTGTTACAACTTTTTATTGCAATATAGAGCACACCAAACCCAAGTGCTTCAAGTGGTAAGTCACCTTCCGAAATATTTATCGGTAGACGTATTCAAACAACACTAGATTTGTTAAAATCAAATCCAATCGCAAGTGACATGCGCAATTTAAGTATGGAAGATTATTATAATAAAAAACACGGCGCTAGTGTACGCACTTTTAATGTGGAGGGCAAAATTTATGCAAAAACCTATTATAAAAATAAAATGTCTTAGGTGCCAGAAGTAGTCGAAAAGGTCGGCGTAGTAGTTTATAACGTGCTGATTTCGACAGGTCGTCGTAACACACTCATAAGGTCACATATAAACCAACTCCGATAACGTTATATAAATGAACATAAACCACAAATAACTTATTTTGACTTCTACGGAGAAGATTCATTGTCACCCGACAACGGCAGTGAACAAACGAATACATGACAACAGTTAGAAGTGGAACCGCCTAGTCTCGCTATTGAAGCCGTAGAGCCGAGGAGGTCAACAAGACGACGTCAAGCTCTAAGATATTCGCCTTTCTAAAAGATATGTTGGCAAGCCATAAACCCTTAAAATCTAGCAACATTATCCATTTTGTATTTTCTCGTTATTCTCTTAACAATTTTAATCTTTACTTCTTTATTAACTTCACTTCTTAATTTGACCTTGTTCAGTTCGGATCTTTTTCTCTTGTAAATATTTAAAAAAAACGTTTTACTTTATATATACATACATACATTTGAAACGGTATTAAATTATTTAGCTAAAACGATTAGAATTGTAGCAACAACTACAACAACACATGATCAAGAACTGTACGACTGCGAATCACATGAGGTAAACCAAAATATCACCTCGGAATGTCCCTCTCTTCTCGAAATATGTAAAGCCATAAAAGCATGAAAAACAGCGTATCTCCAGGCCTGGACAATATCCCTCCCCAATTGCTGCTGCTCGATCCAATGAAAAGTTCAAAACTACTGCTACCTCTCATGGATGGATTTTGGTCTTCCAATTATTTACCAGATTCACTCTTGGAAGGTGTAATCATAAAAATACCAAAAAAGGAGACTTATCAGAACGCAATAACTGAAGGGGTATCAGTCTTTTGAATATGCTGCTAAGTGATTGGCCACATCATAAAGAAAAAGCTTAGTGATGCAAACTTTCTCGGTATGAGGAAAGAAAAAGCCAGTAGCCGCTGTGAAAAATCCTGTGTTGACCATGTCAACCGCCTCAGAATAATTGTCGAGCCGTCCGTTGAATAGAGATCTCCATTATATCTCCTTTTTATAAATTTTGAAAAGTCGTTTGACACTCTTAACCATACAGCTATTTGGAACGCGCAAGCCTGTAAGGAAGTTCCGCAGCAGCTGATATCTCATAAAATCTCTTAATGATAATGCAACCCCCAGAATATTGCATGAATATGAATTATCTGATAAGATAAACATCGGTAAAGGAGTCCGACAGGGATGTGTGCTCTCGCCATTTCTCTTTAATATTGTGCTAAATGTCATTATGCAACGAGCTACAACATCCAGAAATGGAATTTTGTGGGCCTTTGAAGATACTGTCAGCGACGAAAGAAAGTGTACACCCCTGGTTTCACATATAGAATACTTTATTTACATATTAAAAACTTAACTTTTTTCCACTTCTAGTATCATTAACAAAAGCTTGTATTGTGCTCTTACAATATATAAACAAAAAACAAAATTAATTCAAAAGCATCAACTACAGTAAGAACAAAATCAAATACACTCCATTTTTTACACGTCAAAGTTAAAAAGAAATAGTGTCTAATACTTTGTTTGACATCCCTTGTTTTTTAAAACCGCTCCAAGCCTCCTTGGCATTCACTATACCAATTTTGGTGCTACTTCTGTGGAGATTTTGCACCACTTTTAAGGAAGATATCCTTTAGAGAGTCCTTACTAGTAATATTTAATTTCCTGATCTGTCTATCTAAATGCTCCCACAGATGTTCAATGCGATTACGTCCGGTGACCGTGGGGGTGGTCCAGCTGATTTTGTGTACGATACAGCAACCATTCGTTGATAATTTTGGAGGTATGCTTACGATCGTTGTCCTGTTGGAAGATAAATGTTTGGTCAAGGTTTAACTTTCTTACGCTGGGTTCCAAGTTTTCTTTTAAGATATTCAAGTAGTCGGTTTTTTCATCAAACTCTCAATAAATACTAGATTTAGGTTTTAAAAAACAAGGGATGTCAAACAAAGTATTAGACACTATTTCTTTTTAACTTTGACGTGTAAAAAATGGAGTGTATTTGATTTTGTTCTTACTGTAGTTGATGCTTTTGAATTAATTTTGTTTTTTGTTTATATATTGTAAGAGCACAATACAAGCTTTTGTTAATGATACTAGAAGTGGAAAAAAGTTAAGTTTTTAATATGTAAATAAAGTATTCTATATGTGAAACCAGGGTGTACACTTTCTTTTGACGCTGACAGTGTACTTGAAGACCTTGACTATGCTGGCGATATTTGTCTCCTGACACATTCACATGCTGGTATGGAACATTGTCTATCAATCCCTCACGGCTGGTCTAAAAATAAACATCGGAAAAACGAAAATAATGCGCCTTTTCACCGAAAATATTACCCCTTTTCACATTGGTAGCACACAACTTGAGGAGGTAAAATTCTTTTGCTATTTTGGAAGCATAATTGACAAGAAGGCTGGCACCAGCGCAGACATTTCGACGCGTGTAAAGAAAGCAAGGCGAGCATTCGGAATGTTGACTAACGTGTGGAAATCGTCCAATATTGCACAAAGAACGCAGCTCCAAATCTTTAACTCCAACGTAAAGTCAGTTCTACTATATGAGTGTGAAACATGGAATGCCGCCAGCTCTGATGGTCAATCTATTGCAGTTTTTTACCAACAACTGTCTTCGAAGACTTAAATATATTGGCCAAACACAATCTCCAAGTCTCGTCTTTGAGAAACAACCCAACGAATTCCAATACAAACAGAAATATGCAAACGTAAATGGAAGTGGATAGGTCACACACTTCGTAAAGATGATAATGATATTGCCAAGCAGGCAATCAAATGGAATCCCCAGAGAAGCAGGCGTAGAGGACGACCTGCTCATACATGGAAGCGGCAGATTGATGTGGAGTTGACGAGAGTTCGTAAAAGCTGGAGGGAAACTAAAGTCATTGGATCCGACAGATCCGAATGGAACGAACTAGTTACGGCCCTATGCTCCTTATAGGAACAATAGGAATTAATATATAAATATTATGGGATAGCTGCAAAAATAAGAACGACATTTTCAAACAGGCAGAAATCGCATGAAAAGGCATTTTTAAAAAGGCTTTCTCTAACTTAATTGAGTCAATGTCGCGCAAATGTGCAGTAATTTTGAAAAATAAGGGATACGAAAGTATATTAAAATTTATATTAGTTTAATTGAATATGTGCTTTAATTTGTTCGCGTAAGGATAGCGAATACATGAGGGCGCATCAATAAGTCCGTGACTTTTCGAACTTCGCTCGTAGTTATATGAAATGCAACACTGTTCCCATCAAGTACCACCTGTTAATATACTACTGTAGTTTACTGACTTTCGTTGTGGTCGCACATGTACAAATGACGCTGAACGCTGAACCCGAAAATTAGGAAAAGTCCACGATATGGTGTTGGCCGATCGAAGAGTGCGTGAGATTGTTGATGCCATAGGCATTTGATATGGTTTAAGAAAGTTGTCTGCAAGATGGGTGCCGTGTTTGCTCTCAATTGCCCATAAACACGTGTGCAGTCTCAATGGCAAAACTCTATGAATTGAGCTACTAATTGGTACCTCATCGGCCATATTCTCCGGATTAAGACCCAAGTGACTACTTCCTATTTCCAAACCTAAAGAAATGGCTCGGTGGAAAGAGATTTAGCTCCAACGATGAAATTATTGACTAAACAAATGCCTATTTTAAGGACCTCGAAAAATCCTATTTTTTGAAGGGATGCAAAAACTGGAGAAACGTTGGACTAAGTGTATTGAGTTAAAAGGAGATTATGTCGAAAAATAAATTGTTTTGCAAAAAAAAACTGTGTTTCATTCAAAAAGTCACGGACTTATTGATCTATCCTCGCATATTGCTAATTATTTATGAATATTTTATTTTTAAATGAAGAATATTGTTAGTTTTTTTATTCTAGTAAGCATGGTGTATAGTTTTAATAAATCATTAACAAAAATCAAAAATCTATCAGTTTTAAAATTTCATTGAATTACATTTTAGCAAACACAACCCCGTGCTTTAGATTTGTCTGACGCTATATGTATGTGCGAGATGCATGTATCTGCATATTTATAAAAAAATCGTTCAGAAAACGAATTTAAAGTTTTTAATTTGCTTCCCCCTCAATAGAATAATAAAATAATGTTCTTCCCTCAAGATGTCAGTACGATATTTTTACACAAGACGAAGAACGATACACCGTTCTAATTACACCAAGCTAAATAAAATAAAATTAAAAAAAAACAATATTTTTGTGTTATTTTCGGTTTAAATTATTACTATTTTTGAGATTATTTTGATGTTTTTTATTTAAAAAAAATTGAATTTAAAATGAATTGGAATATATGAACAACTTGTGCGCAAATATATTACTAATGCGCACAAAGTTGTTAAGAGCATCACTTGTAAAAATTTGTGATGCAATAATATATTATCAGCATCGCAACGTTACCAAGTATAAAACACGGTCGTAGTATCATAGTGAAGATACGCTCAGAGAAAAATATCAAAATAGTCATATACCGCCATGGACAAAGAAATAGCGCACTTCATTGTGATTGGACGAAATTTTAATTAATTCAAAATAGAAACTTAATGGATCAGCTTATTGTGCAAAAAAATATGAAATTTATTCCTCTTTTAATAAAAAAAAACATGAAAAGGAACTTGTTTTGATATTAAATTCTGTGAAAAATCCACTAAATTTATTTTTCTCACAATTTTAGTTGGATAGCTAAATAGCGTACTCATCTGCAAAAGCAAAACTGTCATAAGAGTATGACTAAAGCCGATTTGCACAATTACTTACTTTTTTAGTACTTCGTCCTTATTTGTAACTGTTTCACAGCAGAGGAATATAGTTCCACGCATTCTCTATGCCTTTAAATAGATCATCACAATTCTTAAACCTTTGTCAAACTTGTCTTAACACGGTTCCACAAATTTTTGATTGGATTATGGCCTGGGCTTTGTGCTGGCCAATCCAGAATTGTAATGTGTTCTTTCCAAATCCAATTTTATATCACCTTTACAGTATGTTTGGGGTCGTTATCGTGCATGAATATACAGTTCAAGGGCATGGTTCTCTTGAACTTCTTAAGATGTTAAGATAGCTAAACTTATCCATATTTCCATATATTCTTACTATTGGACCAACCCCATTCCAAGAAAATAATCCACAAGCCTTCAAGTTTCATCCGCCGCGCTTTACGGATTTTTTGATATAACGAGGATTAAATTATTGGTTCTTTTCTCGATGAACAAAAGTTGGGACTTTTTCATCAATAAAAAAATATTTTCCAAAATTTTATGTCTTCGCCTTTATGTGTACTTGCTAAAGTCAATCGCTTGAAAGGGTTAAGCTTACTGTTTCTGGCAATAGCCCTATCTTCATAGATCGTAGTCTTCCGAGCCGGTTTTTTTCGCTCATTCTTCTTGTTCAGTTAATTTATGTCCGCAGTAACACTCTTAATGACGTTGTAAATAATTTTTCTGGAACAACCAATTATTTCCGAAGTTTTTGTTTGTTTTGTGACTTTTGGATACAGGTCCCAAATATCTTCTTTTTCTCAATTGAGCAGTGAGGTCCTCTACCCATTTTTCTTTACAAAGCGTGAAAGAAGTGTAAGTTTTGTAAAATATAACAAGAGTTTTCTACAAAAAACTGCATTAAATATCCTTGTGAACAATTGAATTATAACTGCGCTATTTCTTTGTCCAAGTGCTGAAACCACATTCTGAACAAAACATCATAAAAATAATTATGTAGAAAGTTAACGAGACTTTTCCACAGAATTTAAAGAGAATTCAAATGAAGCAAAATAATGGGTTACACACATGCTTTACTAGGGTTTCAGTTTTGAAGACACAATGGGTGCTGTAGTGCACTTTTCAAGTGAGCTATTTCTCTGTCCATAGCTGTATAAGCTTCAGTTCGCAACTTCTTTGTGGTTGTATACATTCATAAATGCAATAATTGCAATATGAAAGTTTTGCGTTCGAAAGTCACCATTTGGCAGCACATTGCAACCCAAACAAAATTGTAACTCTTCTAAAAAGTATGTACAATTAAGTCCATAACACTGTAAATACAAAAATAAGGGTTTAGTTTTTCAATACCGTCATCACAATAATTCTATATCGCGATAATTATAAAACTACGGCTTTTGTTCAATATTGCAATGATCGCACTTTAAAACAAAGATCGAGTCAATTTTGGGTGAGTATAAAATCCGATATAATCCATTTTATATTTTACGCATGCCCTCTCAAGTAAAAATTTTGAAAATTCGTCCATAATTGGCGAAGTTATGCGATAATCAATATATCGGGCAGCCAATTTGTCCATCACTTTCAATTAAAAGTTTTTTATGTACGATATTTAATATTACGGGCGGGCTAATTGCCCGTCATGTAATTGTAATTGTGTAATGTAGATTCAAGAAGCTTTTGAAGAACTAAAATCTCTAATTTTGTTAAAATATAAAAGACGAAATACACTTTGTGTATGAAAAAACAAACAAAATAAAAAGTTGTGATTTCCGAGTCATAAAGTGTTGCGATAATAGAGTCCATGATATTTACAATATAAAAAATGTGGCTGTTGCAATAGGCGAGTAGTTGCTATAATTGAGGGTTTCACATATTTGAAGAAATATTCTAAATTTATATTTACAATATTCTGGCTGATGTTTTTTAGAAAAGTTTCGTTAACTGAGTAAAAAATGGAAATAATTTTGTGTTGCAATAATCGAAGAGTTGTGTTCGTAGAGTGTTGCGTTAACAAAAATGGCTGTGTAATTGCAATTCAAAATATAAATAAAAGTGGATATTTTTCTATAATGGATTTTTTACCATGCGATCAAAGTGCAGTTTGGATTTAGAGAATCTGCAAGCACTTAGCAGCAGTTTTGTAATTTTTTTTATCAAGAATTTTTTTATGGAAAAACAGTTGCAGATTAAATTTAGTTTTAACTTAACACACCAACAAGACTACCAATTCTTCCATAAATAACAAAATTGTACCACTGTTGCTCTGATCAGACCAAAGTGGTATTTACTTTCTTACATGCGACTCTGCAATATAGTACATACATGAAATTTTTTAATTTCATATATTCGTATAACTAATAAAATTGTAACTCGTATTAGCTATATTAGTGACCGTATTAACGTTATTTAAGTCTACATAACTAAGCCGATTTCAATGAAAATGAAATGATTTTTAGAGCGACGAATCCAAATTTTATCCGTTTGGATCAGATGGGAAGAAAAATGTATGGCGCCCTACAAATCGAATCCTTGTTATACTCTGAAAACTTTAAAGCATAGAGGCAGTGATGTCAGCGCATAATTTTAAAAATCTCTAAGTTTCTCAAAAAAAAATCCCTTTTATATAAATTAAGTTTTATTCCTACAGCCAAATTTGTCCCCCTACGTTAACAATTCAATGATATTAATTACAAGCAATAACATTTTAAACAAAAGTAAATTTTAGTAGTTTTTAATCCAAAGTGATTATTATTTTTTGGCTAATGTTCGTAACATTTTTAGTCAGAAAGAATTGGAAATGAGACAATATTCCAAAGGAACAAAGGAAAATTTTAATGTTTCTAATTGCGATTTTCTTCAGCAAATACAAAATAGCGTTAAATTTTTGGATAGGCCATATATGAAAAAGTTGTACAATAACTACTGTTTTCGAGAACCCAAAGAACGTTTTGCAACAATAAAATAGTTTTGTACAAATTTCTAATTTTAATAACGCCAAATATCCGTGTCAAATTGATTTTTAGTATTCATTTACTTTTTTGAACTTGAAAAACTGCGTCGAATGTCGCAAATTTGTTTCAAAACAGTTAAATGGTTCGAGAGATATCATCAAAGCAGTGTTTAAATCAATGAATTATCCTTTACAACACTGCAAATCAAATGCATTGTCAATTTAAACTTAGGAACACGTCTTTGCTTTGCATCATTAAAATAACAGTGGCAGCAAGAAAAATTATGTTGGTAAGTTTTTTACATTTATGTGGTGAAAACCGCTCCAGGAGCCACATAACAAATACTTTTTTGTTTTAAAACGAAGGCGTCCTCCACTTTTCCTCCATTGTTCATAAAAATCATTGCCTATTTAAATAATGCGCTAGTTGCGTTTATTTGCATTTTAGCTGCGAAACAGACGACTTTAGGAATGCCGATTACTATTATTCGGTCGTAAACCCGTATTACCCGTAATTGAAGAAAATGTAAAAACAACAACAGCTAAATTCTGTTTTTGGAAAAACAAATATATAAATTTGAGTTTGGTAAAGTAAGAAAACAAAAACAATTGGTTGATTATTGAGTTCTTGTTACAACTTTGATATTGTTTAAACTTTTCATTTGTTTTAATGAACGTTTAATATAATATCTCCAGTTGTTCTAAGAAATATTTGGGTAAAGTTCCCTGATGATCTGCATTAGCAACAGTAAAATGCGCATAGGAACAAGCTATACCCCTCAATAATCAATTGCAATCTGTTTTTAACAAAATTGTTAATGTTTTGCTGAATAAGTAAAATATTAATTTTGGGAAAAAGTGCGAATAAAAATTTAAAACACTATAATATATAAATTTGAGTTTTTTATTTACAATTAATTATTTAGTATTAATTTCTAACATGCTTTTTCCGAAACTAATATTTAACTGAATTAGTAAAATATTGTTTTCTTATTCAAAATGCATTGAATTTAGTTTTTCTTCTCCCGTATTTTTTATTTCCCGGGAGATCGGGAAATAAGTTTAAATATCCCGCTCGAACAAATAAGTAAAAATATATACATTTTTAATTTATACATATGCATGTGTATGTTGCAGTCGTTCCTAGACGGTGAACATATAAAAAAATTTGGAGCTATACTATAATTCATTTGAAAGGTTTTAGTTATTTTTGCTCTGAAAAGTACAAATAGCATTAATTATAGCGAAAACTTATCTCTTGAATCGGAAAAATTTCTTTTCTATTATGTTTTTCGAATTCAAAAACCTCCTTTTACAATAAAATTCGACTCAGTTGATAGATATTAAAATAGAAACATCTCAATTATAGTTATAAACATAATTTTGTTTTGAAAAAATTAATAGTTTAAAACAAATATTTTTTATTTCAATTATTTTTCCACCGCTGTATTTAAAATTTAATTAAGGATGTTTAGCTTCATTTTAATTATAATATAATAAAAATCACTTACCGTAGTAACTAGCTCCAAGCAAACAAACTGTAATGTATCGATGTTGTCAACAAAAAATGGTTCGATTGCAAGAGTAGATAACGGAAGTACAATAGTATCTACAAAAATGCATTTGTCAAATAACATTACAAAGACTTTCATCAACTCAACAACTTTAGAATAAAGTAGATGAAGATTACGGTTGTGGTTTTGAAGATTTTTCGATTTTTTTCTATTGTCGTTCTTTTTCATACTTTTTACGGTGTATACGGAATCATATGATGGAAAAATCGTTTCCCTCAGTTGAAATTGAATAAATTTAATTATAAGAGATATATTATCCTCTTGCAAAAATTTCAAATCATTCACCGTTGAGTATATGTTACATATAAGTAAACAAGCCTCAATTGCATTCAATATTTTTTCCATAGCTTCATCGTCAAATATTTCATCTTCATCGTCCTAAATGTTCAAATTAAAATAAGAATGAAAAAATTTCAAAATGCAAATAAAAAATCGTGTACTTACTGGACCTGCAGAATAATTTTTTGCTAAATAAACGTTTCGCATAGCGTAGTTTATTAGCAATGTTAGTTTATTTTTGGGTATTAAATCCAAAACATTTTTGGCCTTCAATTTTGCTACATCATTGCTCATGGTAGTTAGCATTTTGGCAGAAATGCATTCAATATTTTCATCAACATCATCTGAAAGAATGTTTTATTTTATATAATTTAGTTTATGATAAATTAAATATTTTACATACCAGACTCAAAGTTGGGCGATTCTGTGTCATCTAACAGCTCAATTATTTGTTCCATATTACGCATAAATTGCTGATATGTTTGTGAACGCAAAACATCATCTTTTGAACATTTAGGAGTATGTACAGTTAGAGTACGCTCAACTCTTCGTACTTTCGGTTTAGAAACTATAGACAAATAATTAAACATTTTTGATAATAATGTATTATTTTATTCGAATGTTCTTCCAATTACTTTTCGAAAAGTTTTTGTTTGTTGTGCTTAAGCTAGTCTATATACTTGCGTTGCATTGGTGCTTCGAATGTTTATGTGTCTTTTTGTTTAACTTATAATATTTGTATACATATTAAGTAATTCTCATTTAGTTTTTTGAGAGTTTTTGTATAAACATTCGCAGTTTGGAACTTTTCGGGCTTGTAGACTAGCTTACCCACAATAAACAAACACTTTTTTAGGAAAAATAATATTAAAAAAAAGTTTAAATTACAAATCTTGATGAGAAAATTTAATTTTTAACCGATGTAGAGTAGGTTAAGCAAAAATACATTGCTATTTTTAGTCACGATATATCAACATTAAAACTATATTTTAACTTTGGGTAAATAATATTTACCAAACAGAATATTATACAGCTTGAGCACGTTCTTCATGACAAAGAAGTTGAGATATTTCTTCTCAATGAGAAATTTTTAAAGCCATCTCCAGCCCTCTGCAGTAGACATTTTACTATCTACCTCCAATATCTCTTTTTCAAACATGGAGTCACATTCAAATAATTTGCAGTCACATCATGTTCCGATTTCTTGTTCGATTTATAACTTTGTATAATCATGCAGATTGGCCAGCAATTAGAGTGGGTGAAAAGTGAATTTAGACGTCAAAACATTGACCAAACTAATTGTATTTATAGCAACGTAGATTTATTGTTATTGTTAATAGATACCATCTAGCACGATATATTGTTATTCAAACTCAATTCGTTAGTTTTCCAACATCCTATTTACAACAAATTACACAAAGTTTTTAAAAGAGCCGTACATTTGTTGTAAATGTTGAAGGTGAATTTTCTAGAGAAAGATCAATCCCAGCGGTTCATTATTATAACCAACACTTTACTCTTTATATACATACGTTTGATGTGGAGGTGCACAAAAATCTTTTACGTGCAGTGAAAAAGTTTCAAATGCAATAATCAAGACAATACAATAGAGCCATATATATTTAGCCAAAAATATTTAACAAGGAAAAATAAAAGTAAATGATAATAAAACGTAGGCCTATTATATATCCATATAATAATTCACCAAAACGTATTCACACATCAAAGATAAGATAAAATATCAAAAACCAAAATTTTAAAATAATTCACTATCTTCCCCTAAATTCCTTACAGTCCGTACTGCACAATAAATTTAAATAAAAAAAGAACGCGTTTGCCAATGACATGACGTTATCATTTAATGAAAAATGATTGTCTAATTTTTAAACAATAACACATTTAGTAAACAGTCACTGAGAATCTTTTGATAAAAAGAATTTTGATAGGGATTGTTTCACCAAATGTTATTATAGTATTTCTAAAGTTTGGAAGAGGTTTTTATGATAAATTTTCCTTAAGACATTGTTAATAATAGTTTCCTTATTTAATTATTTCAGTAAGATAAAATAAAATCTCATAACATTGTACTTTGTTTAGCTTATGATTTGTGAATAAAAATTTAATCTTAAAAAAAGATATAATTTATAGTTATAAACTGAATTTTAAGCGGACGAAGTCGCAGGTATTTTAGTAGTTCATGCGATTTTAACTAGTCGATCCTATTCTGTTTTAAAATCGATAGAGCAACATGTAACGATTAAGTACATATATGACTAGAAAATTGTGTTCCAAAGAAAAATGCGGTCACAAAACAACCGGCGTCTAAACAGAGGTATGGATAGACAGAAGGGCGGACATTCAATCCGAAATAAAAAATAATAATAAAGGAACGGGACCAGTCTGTAAGTGCACTTCTGGTCAGAAAATATAAATTTTATACTATTTAATTTTTAAATTACTCGGGTATGTGATGGATGTGATTTTGAAAACAAAGCATTTTTAAAGGCCATTTTTAATACACCTTTCATAATTCTTGAAATAAAATTCTTCTTAGTAAGTACTTTTTAATAAATAAATATTATTAAGAAACACCTTTTAAAATGGTCTCGTTTTCGAAATCAATTTCCATCACACACCTGATTGTTTTCTCATGTACATAGTGATTTTGAGTATTTTGTTTGCATTGAGAGAAAGAGAAAAAATTCTTAATAATTAAGGTCGCCATTGGCATACATTCGCAATGGATCAATACAAAAGTTGACAGCAATAAAAAATTCGGAAACCTTTAAAATATCTTAGTTTTCTATTTAAATTTCTTGTTTGTTCATTCGAAACTAACGTTTAACCACATGCAACATGCATGTAAAAGTTGTTAAAACAACTATAAATTTTACGAACATCTGAAAATTAAAAGGTACATTTCAATTACATTTTAAAAACGAAGTTAATCCTACGTTTCCATATAGTAATTTTTATTAACGCCAATGTGAAATTCCTTATTAAAAAGAATATTTGTCAGCGTGTATTTCGAATTTGGCAGTTGTGGCAATACGAATTGCTATGTGGAGGCGCACAATGTTGTGAGACGGCCAAAATTAGTAAAATGGAATGATTGAAGCCTTAAATGTTATCATTCTATTGAATAGTATACACTCTGACTAAGAAAA
This sequence comes from Gymnocheta viridis, assembly GCA_956483585.1. Taxonomy (NCBI): domain Eukaryota; kingdom Metazoa; phylum Arthropoda; class Insecta; order Diptera; family Tachinidae; genus Gymnocheta; species Gymnocheta viridis. The sequence goes on from OY101444.1 coordinate 41,585,601, forward strand.
TAATTAAATAAAAATGTTATTTTTAGCTGAAGTTATAGAGCTTCAAAGTTGCACTTTGTAAACAAGTTGAATATTTTTTTTTAAATAAGGAAAATTCGCATGTGCTTTAAAGGTCTAAAAAAGTAAATTACATCGATTTAGGTAAAATAAATTTAATAAATTATTTAGTCTAATATGATTTTAATATGGCAACGATATTTTTAATTTGAAATATTAGTAACAATAGGAATACCGTAATAATAAAGACAATAACAATACAGAAATAATTTTTCTGCAAAATCACAATTTTTGACAGAAACTTAAAAAAACGTCTCGATATATCCCGCAGAACTCAATTACTACAATAATAAAAAAAAAAACTTCAGGTGCGCCTAATTGCAGCTTTTAAACTTATTGCATTTTTTTAGTGTCAGTCATATGAAAATACACGTGATTTTTTTAGTTGTTGGATTGAAGTAAAATATTCACCCTTATTCCATTTACCGTCGCCGTCGTCGTCATCGTTATCAATTTCATATCAACATCAACTTTTATCGACGTCGTCATCAATTCGATACAAAACTTTTATTCCATAACAGCAATGCAACTGTCAATTGTTTATCGTTTTTTGAAGCACATCTCTAATAATTTAGACAGATTTGTTGTTTTTAAGTTTTTGTTAAAAAAGTTCCTGGATAACTTTAAAGTTAAATATTTTTTGTTCCTGATTCTGATCCGAATGATGAGGAAAAGACAAAAAACCGGTGTTGCAAAGAAGATTAATAAGGCAGAAATCAAACATATTTCAATTACCTGATGAAAAGTAAGTAATAAATTAAAGTTTTCTTTCTATTTGCCAGTAGTTAACTTTTTTTGAAAGGTTCCTTTTTTCGCCTGAATAAGGATGCGTTCAAGTATGTGCTGGAGACTATAACACCACATTTAAAAGTAGGAGCCAGGTCGACACATATTTCGAATAGAGATGAGCACCGCTCACGTGATTAGCGTGTGATGATGATCGTGAGCAGTTTTTGGTTTCAATCACGTGAGCGTGAGTATAAAAAACTTATTAACGTGAGTGAGCGTGCATGAGTAGATTTTTGCGTGATTGTTTCGTGATTTTTTCGATTTTGGAATTTTTTTTATATTTTTAATTGTTACGTTTTTTCAATTTTGTCATGAAGACATTCATAAAACGTTGTGCCGGTATGTATTAATGTACTGATGTGAATGAATGAGTCAAAGTAGCAGTATAAGTCCGAGTTTCGACAGGCGAACATTTGGAAGAAAAACATCTGCAATTATCTTTCATTTTTTCATTCGCGTTCACACAGACGAACAAGACCTAGAAATTTTAAGTTTTTAGAAAAAAAGCTAAAGGTCTTCCAGTTCTGCAAAAATTGGTTAAACAAATACTGTGTGTACCATCCAGCTCAGCTACAAGCGAAGAACACTTGAAGGGATGTGAAACAGACTTCACGGGGAAAATGTTGACAAAATTTTATTTCTGCGTAAATTTATTTATCTATTATATATTTACGCTAAATTACAAGATCCTACTTAATCTTAATATTTTACACAGATTGCTTATGAGCAATAAAATTTATGATTTTAATCAAAATATTTTAAATATCTGCATAATTTTAAATTTCACTTCAGAACTTTAAAATCAAAGAAAATTTATATTTTCTTAAGAAATTTTCAATTGTATTCAATTGTCAAATTTAATTTTAACTGCAAAGTTTGAAATCGCATGATACATATCGTCACCTAAAATGCAAAAAATCGTCATCAAAAAATTTAAATTTGAGTTTTTTATTGATTAGGATTTGTTACATCATATTACATACGAGTATGTGTGCAAAATTTCAAGCTTCTCTCAACAAAAACAAAAAAGTTATGACCCAAATTCAAAATAAGGTTTCAACAAGTAATTGATTTTATTAAACAAAAAACGTATCATCAGTGCTGTCAACTATTTACATAAAAAATACGCTGTCCATTTGCTCAAAATTCGCTAGAAAGCTAAAGACCGTGAAAATATTATTTCAATATCTCAAACAGTTCCACTTATGAATGATGTTACGTTATTTTGCATTTTATATGACGATATTTACTTACATATGTGTAAATCCTGCGTGACGAACCCTACATTCGTACGCGTTTTCACATAAATATATGAGTGACATTATATTTTTTTCTAAAATTTCATACCTAATTTCAATGTTTCGAAAATAGTAAATACAACATTTTTTACTAAAATTGAAGTGAATTCAATGTATAAATATATGGCTTTCGATCGAGCATTCTTCATTAACACTAAAGTAATGATATGATTACCTAAAAATTGTTAATTTCTAGTATGAAATTAGAAGATCTGAGGTAGGGTTGGATTTGATAATAATTTGTGCATAATTGATCGTTGAAATACGTTTATTATAAAACTTATTATTGCTTATTATTTATTTATTTATAAAATTATATATCTTGTCTAAAATTAATTTAAAAAAAATAAAAAATAAGTTGGGTTGATTTCAAAATATTTTGGTTGATGGACTGTGTCTGGTCCTTATCCATATATCAAAATTGAAATATTGTATTTCAAAACTAACAAATTGTTTCAGAAAAGTATATTTCTTAGTTAAACATAATTTTCCTCTTTTATTGCAGAATTTTCTAATTGTATATTAGATTTTTCGAATTGCATTCAGAAATAATAATACTTTTTGTGAGGTTGTGATTTTTTTATGAGTTTTTCGTGAGCGTGCGTTTTCGTGATTGTGGCTAACTTTTTTTCAACTCACGTGAGCGTGAGTGAACGTGAGCCAAAAATATGAGGTCGTGCATGAGTGAAATTTTTTATCGTGAGCGTGCATGGTGTGAGTGAAGAGTCACTCACGATCCCATCTCTAGTTCGAGCTCAGCTTCAGGCAAGTCATAACATTCAGCATTTTTCAGATATGCACTGGTATGCCATTGTATTTGTTGTTGTTGGACTGTTTAAGTGACGAAGGCATAGCACTGGCCACTAGAGGACATCACAGCGCTCCTTCGTCGGTATTGCAGCAAAATCGCCGGAGAAGTAAAATAATTAATAAAACATGGCTACACAGCATAAAACACATTTAATGCGCCTACTTGACATCAGAGGCGCTGTAACACTGATCTAAATACTAACATAACGCGCAATATTAGAGTTGTAAAAATTAAGCTTTCTCACTTTCACCATCTGTCCTCTCTCGCTATCCCTTTCACAAAGAAAGTTGGTAGGCATACTAATTGCCTGAGTGTTACTTTTCTTTAAAAAAAATCACGTTTAAAATAGAGCTAAAAAGAGCTAAAGAAGGAAATTTAAAGAAAAAAAATAGGGCTAATTTTTTCATAGCTTTCCAGTAACTTTCAATTATTTCGATATTTTCCATAATTTAAATAATGTTTATTTATTTATAATATAAAAATATTATTTGGTTCATTTATGTAGGATTATTATATTTACTTGGTTTTGTTTTTTTTTTTTCAATAAATAAGAACGCGAACAATCAAAACGTCTTTTCAATTCAGTGTTTTATTAAGAAGTAAGAATCAAAATGTAAAGTAACAAACGATCAATATTAGAAGAATAGAATAAACACAAATTGGGGTTGCCATCGTGTAATAATTTCAACAATTTAAATAAAAAATATTGAATCAATAACAAAATAAAATTATAAATACTAAAGGGTCACAAATCAAAATTTTCCAAAATTTACTTTTTTGTCATAAATGAATTCACATTTCACATCTCTAATTACTTAAAAAATTCATTCTCATCCCTATCTTCTTGAACTCTCCTGAAAATTTAAGAATTTTTAGTTGTGACCCTTTAGTATTTAGGGTGCGATATGTATATGTATATAACTTAAACGAAAAACAAGAACTTCTTACACTATAACTATACAGTCTTATGAGGGGGAAAAAGTTCTTAAAACTACAAAAAATAACAGCTTTTCAGAAGTATCTTAGGTTTACACATCCTTATCAAATTTTTTTAACAACATTTATTTAACATATGACGTACAGAAGTGAATTCATGGTGTTTAAAGTAAATATGTTTTAATTTATTATAGTTATACCACTGAATAATACGCGCTTAACTTCTGCGTTGCTAAAAAGCAAAACTAAAAATTTCATCACAAAAGTTGACAATTCCCTAATAGTGTTTTCATTCATTGCGTTTCTGTACCCAAAAATATGAATCCAAAATTCTGTAGTTGGCTTTTGGTTTGTCAAATTATTTTGGCATTGTAATTCCAAAAGAGTCATCTACGATAAAATTTGACGTTTCTTCTCTAAGATTTTTACAAAATTTGCCTTTTGTAGTGCTTAGAACAAAGTGAAAATAACTCTCGTATGCTTTTTCTAGTCATTATTTGTATAAATACAATTTTGAAATCACATTCAACCGAGCCACCTAGACAGTGGCAGATACATGGAAACACACATGAACACTGATGATGGGAGTGTATCGGCTCTCGAAAAACAACGTTGTTTCTGTTCTCCCGTGTAAGTTGAAATTAATTAGTGTTAAAATGTTCCCTTGTTCCTTTCGAATATTGTCTCATGTCCCATTCTTTCTGGAGTGAGGGACATTCTCTTATAACAGGTAACCACATTGTGAAGTGTGGTGAATAACATTTAAAATCAATAATTCAACAGACACAAACGATTATGATGTCAAAAAAGTATTTGAAGAAGTACGTGACGAACAATAAAAAAATAAATTTGAAAATTAGAAAAAAAAAATTTTTTAATTATTGGCGCAAGCTTGCGCAAACTTTTTTGGGTCTAAAATTAGACGTTCTACATTTTATTGTGGTATAAAACATAATTTATACATTTGCTACTTAACTTTTAAAAACCTTTTTCTTTTTTTTACAAAAAAGTGGATTTTATTTTTTTTAATTTTTAAACGATTTGTTTCAACATTAATATTTAAGATATTTTTTTTAATATCAAAAATAGCTTTTGCTCAAATCTTATAGTGAAAAAAAGAAAATCAATGTAATAATACCTTTATTCATTTAGCCACAAGAAAAATATCTTATAAACATCTTGAAACCGAAAAAAAACTTTAAAAGCGCATATAATTTTCTTCACTTTCCGGATTTCAGCAGCAGCTCAGAGCTACAAATAGCAACATAGTCTCAAAAATTTAAATTTTGTTGTGCATCGATCTGCGTAGTTTTTAAGATTTCTTTAACCCTACGGTCCATAACCGGGTACCCGGGTACTTTTTTGAACTTTAAAGTGCTGCTGTTCCTTTATTATTGAAGATATCAACATGAAACTCCGGATCATCAGAGATTTCGGCTAAACTTAGAGACTAGAAAAAAGTTTATCAAATTTGGTTAAATATATTAACTAAAAAATGAGTTTAATGTTTTTGCATACAGGGGTCCATGACCAGGGTACCGGGGTACCTTAGTGCAAATTACCTTATATTTCAAAGAAAAAACGTTTGTTTATTTTTATTTTGTTTCAAAATGTTTATTGATGTGTAAAAAATGAACTGTAATTGTTTTTTAGTTAAATTATTTATATTTTATTCATTTTAACTCATTTCTAATATTTGATGTCTTATGTTGAGTCATTGTTGAAACATGGAAAACATTTTGATATTGTTTGAGTATGTTGATCGCAAACTGGTTTCTCGCAAACGTTGCAGACTTTTCTCGTCTTTCTTCTCCTTTTGCCTGGCAAAGAAGCGCACAAATAGCAGCATCCTGTTATTGGCTTCCTGCCATCAGTAGAAGCAGCCGTAGAAGTAGATGGTTGCTCGGTATAGGTTACCGTTTCCACTGGTCTTCCCAAAAAGCTCTCAATTGCTGATTTGGTGGAAAAATGGCGCGTTACTTGGCGATTAGCTACTCTTTCTTCTATTATTGACGCACACAAATCTCTAGAAAGATTACGCAAAAAGCGTTTTCTCCGTGTTGTTTGATATGGAACAGTTCCGTTATTATCATAAAATATAGTGTATGCCGCGAAAGCACTAACATCGAGCATATTGTACAAAAACAACAAAGGCCACCTTTTTGTGTGTCTCTGTGTGGTATACTCCCGAAGCATCTGGTCCATAACACCCACGCCACCTTTCGTTTTGTTATAAAAATTGATTATTTCTGGTTTGCCGTTTTCTTCTACAGTTGCATCATCATGCAGAGTCGACAACAATATTACGGAATTTGTTTTCCTCTGTTTGTATGAAACCATAGTCACCTTCTCGTGGAAACCAAATTTGCTTGTCCCAACGGTCCACCTCTTATCGTCTTTCATTTCTGTTGGTATATAGGCTTTGTTTCGCCGCAGTGTTCCAACAATGCTAAATTTGACGGATATCAGCTACTTTGCCAGTGGCAGCGTCGTAAAAAATTATCCATGGTGATATTACGTCCGCTATTGTGGTATGGCCCAACCAAATCTCTGACTACTCTTTCGCCTACACCGATTTCGCGACCACTGTCTTGTTTGCCAGTATATATTTTAGCATCGCATATCCACCATACCTTAATCCCGTATTTCGCAGGCTTCGATGGAATATACTGGGTAAATTTTGTTCTGCCGCGGTACAGATACAATTGTTCGTCGATTGTTAAATTTTCTGTAGGCACATAACAGTTGAGATGTAAAAACTAAGCGTTTCTAATAATCTGTGCATATATATATTATTTTATTTGAGCATAAACGAAAAAACTTCACTAGGGTACCCGGGTACTGGTTATGGACTCCCGTTCGTCCAGGTGGTTATGGACCGTAGGGTTAAATTCATTTATGTTTGGCCAGTTTTTTTGGCTCAAATACTCCTCTATGCATCGTCGCAATTTCGCAGTTTTATTTTTATTTACTTATTTATTTCAATCCGATACATAGGAAGCCTAAAAGCCTTATTATACATGTATCTACAGAAAATATTTTAAGTCACTTAAAGCTACAAAATGTAATTTTTTTCTTAATGAACAGAATAAGTCTCAGTGGGTCCCCAGCCAGACAATATTAGCAAGAAGGAACAAAAATCTTTAATAATAGCAAAAATGATCCAAAAATTGCAGGCGATATGTAAATTTGTTCTCATATTATATTCGCGAGAAAACCCAGTTCAAAAGCATTCTTTTATAGATAAAAATTGAATATCAGAATAGTCTCAAAGGGGATGGTAAGCTATTTCAAGCCCGGCAAATTCTTACTTTAAATGACCATTCAAAAATAGAGAGGAATATACGAGGAATTTCAATCTGAACATTACGCGTAGAGTTAATAAACGAAAAGTTATTTAAAAGAAGTGTAGGCTGCCCATTTTAATAACTTTCTAGAAGTAAATAAGCAAACGTAGTCTAGGAAATTACACTCAAAAAATTCACATATCGTTCTTTCGTACAATTACATTTGAAACAATTTGGAATTTAGAAATCAAACAATTGTAAATATTATTTAAAAATCCTTGAAGAAACTTTACATGGAGAAAGCAAAATATTGGACTAATAAATTTGACTGTTGACTTTGTTTTGAAGAAGTTTTTTAGTAAAAGAATGTGATTAGGTTCCTGTACATCGAATACGCAAAAAGAGTACTTAACTGTAGCGTAGATGCAATAACGATTTGTCAGTCGACGGCAACCAGTTAGCATAAATTAATTATTTTTCTTTACGATTTTCCTTATTCTCTTCTTACCTTTGTCTCTCATTTTCTCAACCGCACTGACAAAATCAATTATATTATACGAATAAAAAGCATTCATTTTAATTCACAATAAAATATTTTAAAATAAATTTAAGTTATTATTGACATCCCGTTGTCGTGTCGTTTGTTATATTTACGAGTATTTTTTTCAGCAGTGGAAAATCGTCCTGTTGCCGTTGTATGTTGATTTCCTAGATATATGGTGGGATTTACGGAGTAATTGAAGTGAAGCTCAAACATTTTTAAGTTTAAATAAATAACCAAATAATAACAATTCATATCGATCGTCTAAAATCCGCTTTAGCAGACCAAATATTTATGAAAATAATGTTGTACAGAAAAGTAAGTCAATTAGCGTATCAGTATTTAGGTTTTTGGAGGGGAAGTAATGTATATTGAATTTGCTTTGTTTTGTAATTAACTTTCAGGCCCACGAAGTCAAAATTTTAGAATTTAGAAAGAACGAATAAGTGTGACTGGCAGTAATTATATTTTTATTTAATCTTTTTATTATAATTGTTGTAATACGTATTGGTCTCACTCTAGCAAACCAGTAGTTGAAAAGACGAATGAATATTTAATTCAGTTCAGCAACAAAACAAAACAATGTGGTATACGAAATAGCATGTAAGGGAAATTATAACCAAAACTGTGACTTAATTTATATTGGCACAACAAAAAGAAGTTTACAAACAAGAATATGCGAACACAAAAATGATATAGAGAAACAAAAAGAAACAACAGCACTAGCAAAACATATGATCAACGAAAAACATAAACCAGACTTTGACAGAATAAAAATATTGGACATAGAAACAAAAGAAAAAAAGCGTTACACAATAGAAAGCTTACGTATACAACAGAAAATTAACAAAACTATGAATCAAAAAGAAGACACCGATAATATCAGTTCCAGTTACAGAGTTGTGATAAAATAAAACAAAAAGAAAACCACTGTGATACTATTTTAAGTTGTGTGTTTAATTTAATTTCATGTTAAATGTTGCAATCATTTAGATAGAATTTAATGTGATAAATTACTAAATAATTGTAAGTTTATAATATGTTTGATGTTTTCTATTTTTGTAATATGTAATGTTTTTAAATTAAATAGACATAAAAATCCCCTGAAGATGTCAACAAAAAATTGACGAAATGTTGGGAAGAAGATGTAAAAAAGTTTTTTATTTACATAAAAATAATTGGCCCAATTAGCTTATTGGAAATAAATAAGAGTTCAGTAATATTCAAAGTATTTATTGATAAAATAAAATAATCATTAAGTATTACAAAGTTGATGAAATCAAAAACGTGATTCCTTAAAGGTACAAAAAATAATAAGAATAAAAAAAAATAAATAAAAAAATGAGTAATGACATTAGTGATTTATAAGTAACTGATATCGAAGATGCAAATTGAAATAGTCTAACATTTGCCCTAAAAAACGTAAGCACTACCTTTGCTTAGGGTTAGTGTGACTTAACTTGATTTTTATATCACAAAATGAAGTCAATTATACCGTAAAATGCTATTTTTATATTATTTTTAGTTAATGCGAACCCATATTTAAAAAAATATTAGAATTAAAGAAAATGCAAATTTAGTCTGTTAGTGACGTTTTTTCGGCAAATATTTGGCAAATGTGACCGTACCTTAACACTAATTATAATTTTCATTGTAAAAGCTTCAAGAAAGTAAACATTGCTTTCCCTTTTAAAGATATTAATAAATTCAAACATAATACATATTTTTTGATGTGATTTCTTAAGTTTCTTCAGTTTATTGTAAAATGTTACGACATGGACTAATTTATTCAATACTCAGTCATCGTCTACCATTCAAAGCGTACGGTTGTTTTTTTTTTTTTTTGTTTTGTTAAGTACATACTCATCTACATAAGTACATTTTTCACTTTGTTTTCTTTATTCGCTTTCTTTAAACCGCGTGTTTATTCATTTAAATTTAACATATTGATTGCTAAGTAAAAAACTCGAAGTATTTGAAAATACTTGCAATCATGGCTCCGGGGCCTCCGGACTACTTTGATAATCCTTCCATAAACCAAACGAATTACCAAACCTACCAACACCGTGTAACAACAACAGAATAACCCAATATACGTACTAATTACATCTAACGATCCTAACAAACAATTACCGCAAAAAGGCACATTTGTTATCAAAAAATGGAGTTGAAAGTATTATTACCGAATTTGACTCCATCTCTTTACTACGCGACGGTAACGGTATTTACTCGGTAGTGTCCAGAAACGCAGAAAAAGCTGCGCTGCGAAATTTGCCAACGAACTTCTCACAAAACGTTTGAATGTAGAACGACAAAACGAAATGATTCTGCAAACGTAAACAAAATAATACAAGACACACAGGAGCCAACTGAAAAACTTATTAAAGCCGTCAGAATAAACAATGTTGCCGCTCAAGCGTTTATTGACTAGCAGTGATGAAAACATTTTTTCTTAAAATTTGTGATGACATGAAATGTGAAACAATGTTGAAAGGATTTGCAGGAAGTGAATACATTTGTGATTCGAAAGTTGTTGCAGACGTCCAAATGGACGACGCAATATGTGCAACAGAATTTTTCATTGTAGAGGATTCCATGATACCTGAAAATATCCTTATTGGTAGAGACTTGCTATTTCGGAAAGGGAAGCGTACAATTATAGAAGGGGATAAGTGCTGGGTACAAGATGTTAATGCAATTGAATCTCAGGGAATTTATACACCTGCTGAAAGTGAACAATTGGTAATGGTTTTAAATAAACATAAGAAGTGTTTCACTGAAAATAAGAACGAGTTGGGAAAATGTAAATTGGTGCAGATGGAGGATAAAACTAACCAGCATGGAACCAATACGTACAAGACCATATAAAATACCATTTGCTAAACGCCCTATTGTAGCAAATATCGTAAAAGAACTTCTTGAATATCATATCATTCGTAAATCTGATTCGCATTACGCCTCCGGAATAGTCCTTACAGAATCGAAAAATGGTGAGCACCGTTTATGTGTAGACTACCGACAATTAAATAAAATAACACTAAAAACGCTATACCCTATGCCAGTATTGGACGAACAATTTGCTCAACTTTCCGGAAATGGTTACTTCACCACTGGATTTGCGAATGAACTACCACCAAATAGAAATTAAAGAGGAATCTAAACGGTTTACAGCTTTCGTCACCTTTGATGGTCATTATGAATATAACCGGATGCCTTTTGGCCTTGTAAATGCTCCGGCTGTATTTCAAGCAGTTACGGACCGTATCATAGAGCGTATGAAACCAGGTGAAGTATTTGCTTACCTGGACGATGTTATAATCCCTAGCGGAACCGTTGAAGAAGGAATCGTACGTTTGGAGAAATTTTTAGATATTCTCGCAGATTGTGGACTTACCTTACGTTTAACAAAATGCAATTTTCTGGCAGAAGAGATTGTTTATCTTAACCATACGATAAATAAGAATGGAATCACGCCCGGAAACGAAAAACTAGTGCCATAAGAAATTTTATTGTGCCGACTAATACTACTGAAGTGCGTCGCTTTCTAGGTTTAACGGGGTTCTTCAGAAAGTTTGTGGAGAACTACTCTATTTTATCGAGACCTCTTACCGAACTTTTACGGAAAAGTAATTCGAATAATTTTAAACGGGGTGATTCGCAGGATCAGGCGTTTAAAAGACTGGTTGAAATTCTTTGCAGCAAGCCTGTACTTGCAATATATAGTTTATCAGCGCAACACGAAGTACATACGGATGCAAGCAGTTTGGGGTTGGCCGGTGTTCTGCTGCAATCTACCGGTGATGGCAAGTGGCACCCCGTGTTCTATTATAGTAGACATTGCTCTGATACTGAGGCAAGGTATCATAGCTACGAGCTAGAAGTATTAGCCATTGTAGACTCTAGAGCATTTCCGTATCTACTTATTAGGTAAACATTTCCGGTTGGTTACGGATTGCGCAACAATTACGAGACTTAAGGCGACTAAGGAACTTCAACATAAAGTTGCACGGTGGCTGCTAAAATTATATGCTGTTTGATTGTGAGTTTGTGCATCATGAAGGGTCTCGTATGGCTCACGTTGACGCTTTGAGCAGAGCGCCCGATTTACCAGAGGTTGAACCCGAACCTGCAGGATTCATCATGAACGTGAAGGTGGGTAGTGACGACTGGGTATTATTAATGCAACTTAAAGAAGAGAAACTGATGAACGTTATCAAAATTCTGCATAAAGGAATTGAATCGGACCAATACACGCAAATAAAATCGGATTATGTAATGAAAAACAATCGTCTATACCGTGAAACACAACAGGGACCGAGACTTGTTATCCCCCACGCGGTACGATGGCGAATCGCAAAATATTGTCATGACGACGTAGGCCACTATGGATTGGAAAAAAGCCTTGAACGAGTAATTTGAAATTTTTGGTTTTCTCGGATGCGAAAATATATGAAGGAGTAACGAAGGGTGGAAAGCTCGAAGGTAATCTACATTACGGCGATTTGGAACCGTTACCTTTCCGTCAAATGCATGTGGATCATTTGGGCCCGTTCATTAAGAGTAGCAATCTCCGACGCTTTCACCAAATATGCAGTCATCAAGGCCGTACGAAATACGAAATCTGTTCCCGTTGTTAATTATTTAAATGAACTGTCTAGCTATTTTGGTTTACTTAAGCGCATAATCTCCGACCGTGGCACGGCTTTCACATCGAAGATTTTTGAACAGTATTGCAATGATAATGGTATCCAACACATTAAGAATGACGTACGTGTACGCCGAGAGCAAACGGGCAGGTTGAGCGACTCAATCAAACTGTCTTGTCATATTTATGTACTACTATGAAAGATCCAAAGGACTGGGATGTAACTTTTTTTTTTTTTTTTTTTTTTAAAAAGAGAAGTAACACTCAGGCAATTAGTATGCCTACCAACCCGTAGGTGTGTTACCTTCTTTGGGAAAGGGATAGTGAGAGAGGACAGATGGTGAAAGAGAGAAAGCTTAATTTTTACAACTCTGATATTGCGCGTTGTGTTAGTTTTTAGATCAGTGTTGCAGCGCCTCTGATGTCAAGTAGGCGCATTAAATGTGTTTTAAGCTGTTGTAGCCATTTTATTAATTATTTTACTTCGCCGGCGATTTTGCTACAATACAAATTACAGTGGTCAATGAACTCTCAGAAGAATGCAACCTCGGGTTTCAGTCCAAATGAATTGATTTTTGATTATAAACCAATTGATACAGTGTACAATTGTATTGTAGCCGCTGTACAAGATGATGAAGGTTCAGTTATAACAATGAATGAAAAAAGACAATGTCGATTGAAAACATCGAACGGGAACGACGACGATGGAAGAAAAGGTTTGACGAGAAGACCTACCTCGTACAACGAAGGTGATTTGGTGGTGATTGAAAACGAAACCCCGGCAACCGGTGAGTCACGAAAGTTGTTACCCAAATATCGAGGTCCATATACCGTGACACGTGTACTTGGCAAGGACCGATACTTAATTGAGGATGTGCCAGGTTTTCAAATGACGAGTCGCAAATTTTGCTGTTTTCAGTTCTGACAAATTGAAAGGATGGTGCAATGGTTCCCCCGAACTTGATGATGATGATGAAGTCGAGGACGACTTGATTTCAGGAGTGGCCGAACTGTCAAGATAGAGAAACCCTAAATAAGCACAGGGATGTTTGGCAGTGACTGAACATACACAGAGAAGACGAGTGGCGTGCTTTTTGAAAATTTTAACGAGCATTCGACAAAAGACAACAATATTGAATTCTTAATAAATAAAGTATATTTTTATTTTTTCTTAAAACTTAAGAAACGTTTTATTTCGTTAAGGGCTATCCTTTGACATATATAAAAAAAATATCATAAATAAGGGATTAAATCAGAGCCGATAGCTAACGCTGCTAGCGCTCTCTAATCAAATCTAGTCTAAGAATTATATTCCTCAAGGTTAGACACATTAATAATAGCAATAATAATAATATTCAATACTCTGTTGTATTCTTTAATTTAATATTAAAGATATAAGTTAGGTTTATTTTTTATTTACTTGAAATATATTTCCGGTGCGATTATCGAAACATAATTATGGGAACAAACTGAAATCATGCGCTTTCAAACAAAAAATAATTTTTAAAATCTGTTCACTAATGATTCGAGTTATGCTGAACACGAATCATAAGAAAATACCGGCGAATTCATAACCTTCTCCATTTGTTACATTCGGTTAAAAATATTCATTTGTGTTTTTCATGTTTTCAAATTAAGACATGATTTTACCTTGTAAAACTATTAAATAAATCATTGGATTGTAAAACAATTTACTTACATATTTGTTCAGGTAGAATATCATCAACATACATGGGATGTTTACGTTTTTGTGCCATTTTTTCGTGTGCTTTCATTATATTAAAAGTATCATCTAAAACTGTAGATTTGTTGTCTCCCAAAGCTTTATCTGATTCTTTTTCCACCTGAATTTGCTGATGTATTTGATCAGAAAGCACTTCGACTGGTTCACTCTTGACTGTATCTGTGGAATCTGATTTTAACAAACACATCTTTTTGGCCAACTCTGGTGACGTTTTTATAAATTGTTTAATACTTTGCTGCATTATATGTACATCCTCGGGTTTTATTCGATTGATACGTACCAAAAGACGCGATTTGTTGCAACACGGTGAAGATTTTATTATAATAGTTGACTTTTCGTTTGCAACTTGTTTTACGATTACCGTCTGTGCTGGTGCAGTGCTATTAGGACTACAAGTCTCATTTACGTTTTGGTGAGAAGAATTGGGCAATTGTTTCTGCATATTTAAAACATTTTGAAATTCTGCTTTAACGGGTTTAGTTTTTGGGCATGGGACTTCCAAATTATTTAATTTATTCTCTATGCCACCATCAATTACTTTATCGATAGTTTGATCTTTATTAATTGAAAAATTATAAGGAACTTTGCTGATGTTGCTACTAGAATTATTTGCTTCTAAATTTGTTGATTGATCAGGTTCGGAATCGTAAATATTTTTATTTGTTTCACTTCCGCAAGAATGTAAATTGTTTTCTTGTTGTCTTTCATGTAAAGAACTGGAATAAAAACACATTTGAAAATTTATATTGAATGTTTTATTTTTTAAACTACAGTTAAAAGAAATACATACAAATTTACATTACTAAACGCAAAAATCTCTTTGTGTACAGTAGTGCTTTACAACCCGGTCGTGTACGTAGTCAAGTTATTTACTCATCGTGTTCTCTTTTTTCTTCAAAAATAAACTTTGTTATACGGGATTAATTATTAAAAGGCAAACAACATCATCGTGAGGAAATTATTTCAAAATCCTGGATCCTGATTCATCGCCAAAACAGAAAAACAACTAGTTATAAACATAAAATGCTGTAACTAACTGTCAATGTCCAAAAAACGTTGTTATAAGAAGGAAAATACCCCCTAATATGTAATATTTGTATAACATATCCAGCGAACGCACAATAAAAAAGTTCTTTTAAGGGGTAAATTTTTATTTACAAATTTTATAAGCTTAATAAGGTATAAGTTATGAGATTTTACTTAAGCGTACTACAATGTGATCATTTTATATTTGAATTGGTTTGAGTATTTTCTTAGCACTCCTGCCGATATTCAACGAGCATTAAAACGCCCTTTTTGAGAATGCTAAATAAGCCGTATCTTAATATTACCTGTTCCACTAGTGCCTGTGCTACTGATTTTGCATCCACAGATTCAATGGGGAATGCAGTTATATATTTTGTCAATTCGCATTGCATTGTTAGTATGTACCTGAAGTTATTAGATGGTCATAGAGGCCCAACTTTCTCCATTATTATGTCTTTTGTGTTTTTTATTTGTTTATACTTTGTCATGAATCATATGTTGTTAGCAAGGCGTATTTAACCAGGTGGTAGCATTACAGCAGCTGACTATTTTTTGTTTTGTTTATGTTTTACGTTGCGAATGTCAAAATACATACAAAATACTTTTGTCTTTTTTAACTTTTTTCTGTATCTGTTTTCTTTGTTTTATGGGTTATGTTTTTGCCATACGCAATGAAACTACACAAACAAAAATGCCTGTTGTTATTGTATTGTTGTAATTGTTTCACTAATACTGCCGCCTAGTTAAATACACCTTGGTTGTTATATAGTTTTTAACCATGTTGCTCATATTTGGAAAGTGTTTTCCTAACTCTGAAATATCTACTGTGTGGTGAGTTATGAAATTCTTTTATTAATCTATATTGTTTTATGGCTGTTCACTTCTTTTGGCATTTTATATAATCGATATCGATAATCTTTCATTTTTACATTGTGTCCAAACTCAGTTTGGACATTAATTTTTAAGAAAAGAATTATCTTGCACTGAAGTTTATTAATAATAATAATTATTTTTTTAAGTATACGATGCAAACTTGGCAGTACTTAAAATTGTAGTAATGTAGGCTTAAGACTTCCAGTCCGTTAAATATTTTTTTGTCAAATCGTGCGATACGATGAAAAATTTCGTTTTTAAACACTCACTTGCATTTTACCGATCATCCTATCAACACCTTAACTTGTATTATTGTCAAATACTTACCTCAAGAATTATAAAGTAATATTAATTATAACAACCCAATAAATTTAAAGTGAATTATATCCAAATTTATTTTCCCAAATTTATTTTCGTTACTACCATACCCCGAAAGGTAAGAATTGTTCAGCATCACGAACAAATCATATCAGTTGTCCTAATTTCTCCCCCTCTTATCTAAACCCTAATTATATTCATCCGAGAACGGGTGGCTATAATTAAATTCCCCTCTGTAGATTGGCTACTTACTGTCCCTCTTGGTCATCTGCCAGGGTGAAATTAAATACAACCAGGCGTGTTGTATTCACATTGTCATATTTTTCTTTTAATTTTTCGGCCGTTATATATATTTAAATATTTCGTCATTATCATATAGTACGTACCTTTTAAATTTTAATTTAATTGATTTCAGTAAAAGTTTCTCCACAAATGTTTTTGAACATATTGGATTTTCTCTTTTATTACATATAATATTATAATTTCTTTCCTTTGATTTTTTATTTAATTTTTGCAGCTTTTTATCATATATAAATTCAATTCTTTTAAGCTTCTTGATATTATTTACTGCCGTGCATTCCCATATAGGGAGATGATTAGTCTCTTTCCGAGATATACAATCTTTTTTATTTTATTCTCTATGAACGTTCATTTTTTTTTTCCTTTATTGTTAAACATACTACGAGGTATTGCCAGAGTTTTCTTTTTCAATTTCATTTCCACGCGCGATAGAGCGTCTGCGTTTGTATTAATCGCTCCCTTATATTTTATATCAGTCATAATCTGACAGTTCAAGTCTAATTCTTGTTAATTTTGAATTATGTGAAAATTGAGCAATAAGTGGTCTGTGGTCTGGGACGACAGTAAATTTCCTACAATATAGATATGGCCTAAAAAATTTTATTCCCCAATGAATACCCAGTAATTCTTTCTCAATCACGGATTTATATTTTTCATGCTTATTCTGCGTTCTGCATGCATATGATATGGGCAGATCGTTTCAAATTTCACACTGCGAAAGAACTGCTAACAGAGCCACATTTGAGGCGTCTGTCGGTAAAATGAATGGCTCGTCAAAATTCGGATATCATAATATAGGCGGGTTTTTTAATTTGCCTCGTAAAGTATCAAATGCTATTTGGCACTCTTCTGTCCAGTCGAAAGTTACATTTTTTCTTAATAAATTATAATAATTATTAAGGCAATTGCCGTTCTGGCGAAGTCTGCAATGAAGCTTCCGTAATAATTACAGAAACCTATGAACCGTCTCACATCGTCCGTTTTTTTGGAATAGGATGCTGTTCAATCACTTTATATTTTGTCGGGTCGGTTTTTATACCATTTTTTGTAATCAAATGTCCCAAATACAAAACTTCAGGTTTCAAGAAACAATATTTCACTGGATTCAGTTGTACTGTTTAGTCTTTCCAACACTTTGATGAGGTTTTCATTGTGGTGCTTCAAACTGCATCCAAAAACAATAACGTCATCAACGTACAAAAATGACTCTGATTCCAAACCTAATAAAGCTATTGTCAACATTCTTTGAAAGCTGTTAGATATTTTTAATCTAAATGGTAGTCTTGTATATTGGAAGTGACCATTTGGTGTCGAAAATGCTGTAAGTGATCTTGAAAATTGATCAAGCTCTTTTGGTGAAATAAACATATCTAAAGTGGAAAAGTTTTTAGCTCTACCTAATCTGTCCAATACATCTTCAAGTCTAGTTAAAGGGAGTTTGTCATTTATTATATTATACTTTAAACGTCTGAAATCTACAACCAAACGTCATTTCTCCGCGTCGTGTTCTTCTTTTTTGTATTAATAGTAATGGAAAATTATATGGACTAATTGATGATTCCACTATATTCTTGTCCAACAAGTTTTGCACCTGTTTATTTATTTAATTTAATTGTCTATGGCAGTCTGTAGTTTTTGATGTAAGTGGAAGTGTTATCGTTTAATTCAATGCTCTGTTTATAAAATTTGTTTAGTTAATGGTTCGTCTTCGAGATGAAATACTTCTTGATATCGTCTCAGCATATCACATATAACTCTCTTATTTTCTTCTTCAAGGCTTTTTAAATCTATTTTCTCTAGCAATTTTCTGAATCTTCTGAAATTTTATCCTAAATTATTAATTATGTCAGCACAATCCCACGAAACCAATTTTTGTTCAATAGTTTAATTCAAAACGAATGAACTCCGTGGAATTTGCTGACAATACACAAAATAACTTATTCAGTCAATGTCATTAACTAAATTTCATTCTTTACTTCTTTTTATTTTTCAGTTTTGTTTACTTTATATTACTACAGAGCGTCAAACAGTAGTGTGCACAAATTTAGCACATAGTGATGTACCAATTAGTGATGTACTAATAAATGAATAAGAAAACTATTAATAACAATTTCTTGAGGAAATTTATCACAAAAACCACTTACAAGGTTTAGAAATGCAATAACAAAATTTGGTGAAACAATCACTAGCAAGATTCTTTTTATCAAGGCAGTTTACTAAATGTCATATTGTTTAAAAATTAGACAATCCGCATCTTTCATTAAATGACAGTCATTTAGCTGCAATTTTGTGATTATATGAAGGGTGTAAATTTGAGCCTTTTTCGATCGCACGCAATCTGAGCTGAGTATACTGCTGTTTTGTTACCTTGAAATCCCGAAATACGAAATACTGCAAGCGCTTCCTCATTTGGTGTTGGTATGATTTTAAGGATCCGCTTTGCTCTCCCTGGACTATCGGAAAAAACTTTTTGAATGATATCCACTTTCGTTAGTTGTTTCGGTAATCGCAATTAGGAGAGCTAACTATCTTTAATATTTTCACATCCGACTTTTTCAGTTTTCGCCTCTAAGATCTATCGCTACATTTATCTAGCGATTTTTGTGGTCTTCCACCACTAGTTATTACTTGCAGTTTCCGAAGTTATTTGGATAGTAAGTTCACCTTGTAACCATTTTGCAAAGCACATATAAAACTTACTTTTACTTCAATCAACTTCCTTGAAGCGTTGTTTCAAGTTTTTCACAAAAGCAGATACTTTTTCACTGCTGTAAGAATTTAAATTTAATTTTTAAAATATTCTTCAGCCAATTCCTTATAGCTGAAACTCTCCATATTTTTATTAAGCTGAAAGTAATGTATTTGTCAAACGGCTATAAAACAAGGCTTGCAAAAATTTATCAATATTTTCGAATCAAATATTTGTATTAAACTAAAATTTATTTCCAAATTATTCTCCTCATATACTCAATATAAAATTTTCAAAGCTAATCTAGGTTACCTACTTAAATTCTTAATTTTCGAATAAAAATAACTCCTCAGCTCGCTGAGGAAGCTTTCTCACTCATTGTGAGAAATGATCTTTGAAATGATCGTGAGTTTATATGTAGGTATATCTTCCCAGCAACCTGTCCTGTCTATATTAAAAAATCAATTAACTATAAAAAATTTTTGGAAAAAATCAACATAGTACGTTCTGCTACCTGCGATTTCTTATGATTGTTTATTTGGAGTTTACCATATTCGGATTTGAATATTAATCTCCATTTTTTACTTGAAAGTTATATAAAAATAGGTTTGCCATTAATATTTTTTTGTTCAGGTTGTTCTAACTTGGTAGTCACATGATCAAATTTTAAATTCTCTCACTTTTTTACCACATTGTCACATTCCATAGAGTTTCAATTTAGTCAAGAAAATAGCTGATTGAAGTTTTTTCATCCCAATTTTAAATTTTTATTTTATTTATAAGGTCAATAGATTTTTACATCCTTACTGACTAAATATGAATAACAAATATAGAACTATATATAAAAATAATTGATTCAACAATTTGATATAAAATAAGAACATCTAGGACGGCTATCAGAACACCACCACCAAGTTTTCGCATACGATCATTTCTAAATATTTGATATTTGGAACATAGAATTTCATTGTTGATGGCATCTTGCTAAAAAAAATTTGCATGTAGGCCACGTCACAGCTTTCAATTTATGTGAATTTTGGCAAGCAGTATGTGTAAAAATCTTGAATGATGGTGTGACTGCAGCGTAAGGTAAATTTACCAGCTATTTAGGCACATTTTTTTATAATTTTTAAGTGTTTTCATTAAATTAAAAAAATTGCTCTACATGCTGGTCGTGGCGGGTGCAAAACTATACATAGGCTTAAAGAAGACACTTTCATCTTTCTCTGGATGGTTTTCGTTTTTGGATCCCTTTTGATTTTTCAAAAGTTATACACTACTAAACATCGAATTTTACGAAAATATGGTGGTTTAAAAAGAGTGTGGGAAAACAAACAAAACTTTTCGCAAACGTTTCCTACGACAACACAAACTTTAAAATTTTTTCAATCGTTTTGTACATGAGCAAAACCAAAACAAATACTTTTTAAATGACAAAGAGCGCAAACAAAACAATTGGCTTTTCACTCATCTGCTTGATTTAATATCCCGTTGAAATCGTACAATTGGCACCAAAACAAATGCTCAAACGTATTTTTTGAGTGTTTCATTTCGTTCGTCATTGTATATAACGAGTAAATCAATCAGCAAACGTTTGCAAACATTTCGCCTTAAAACTTTTCCATTTTGCTCCCATTATCTTCTTTTTTTACTGCGTACGTTTAAATTAATGTACATTTAGTGCTCACAAACAAAAACTAAATGGGACAATCGTTTTCATTGTTTTTATTTTGTTTTTGTTTTACTCATTGGAAAGAGCAAAACAAAACAAAAGCGAACGTTTCGTTTTGTTTATTTTCTTACTCTGGTTTAAAATGTAATAAACTAAGTTTACTTGCATATCGTGTAAACGCAAAATTTTTTCAGCATACGTATGTTTAACAGCATTCGCTAACAATACCAACAAACGTATGTTGGTAATTTTAGAATATCGTGTAAACAGCATATTATTAGTGCTTAGCAAATTTTCTGCGTATGATGACAGATATGTCATATGTTGAAAGGCGTATGCAAGCTTTTCCAGCATATGCCAAATTCGTATGCATATGCACCTCATGCCTAAGCACAATCATTGGGAAAATTGAAATGTTTAATATCATTTAAAAGTCGACGAAACAATAAAAAATAGAAAAAGTCACCCACATTGCAAAAAACGCGAAATTTCGCAAAAAGTTAAAAATTTTTAAAAAGCCAGAAATTTTTTTAGCCATGTACCCGTGTAGCCTGCTGTCGTGTACTTGGTAAGTTTTGCAATAGCTAGTGATATTTCCTTCGGCGACATCATATATGTTTATTTTTATTTTTTATTTATATTAATAAATTTTATTGCAAAAATTATACGTATAAGTACATAAATTGAATAATAATCTCAGAACAGCGTGCAATTTTCAACAAAATCCTGGTGGTATAGGGGCTAGGTGCGGGGAACGGATACCTTCATTACAAACTAATTATTAATACTAGCGACTAAGAATATTCACGTAAATTTGATTAATCGTTAAATTTTGAATAAAACTTATAAATCCATCAACACTGTAACGAATGTTGAGAATAATAGTGTATACAAGAAAGCATTATAATAATTTTTAATCGACTTCGAAAAAGAAGGAGGTTATGATTTCGTGTAATTTTTTTTTTTTACTTTTTTTAACCAATTTTAAAAATTATTTTTGTTTTTGTTTAAGGGTTTCATTTGCAATTTGATCCCATACTTTTTTCGAAAATCGGACAGGCGATTTAAACGACCCAAATATTGAATATTGCATTATTCATCCAATTGCTCGAAAGGGTTTGCTTCCAGTTAGCTTTGTATAATTGTTGGTTGGATCTTTGCAATCAAATCGGATTTTTGGCGACATTGTCTTCCCTTTTACACGAAGGAAGTTTTCTTTGCAAAGTCTTAATTAAGCATGGGGAAAGACAAAGTGATAAAGTAATTCTCTTTTACTCTCTCTCTTTCTTTCTGTCATTCTAACAGCAGAATTAAGACTTTTAAAAAAAAACTTTCCGTGTCTCAAAAAAATAAACTCCAGAAGTCGGATATAAAAATCAATAATTTATACTTATAAATGTTACTTTTACGTGTATGGGTGTAGCGAAGCACACCGGGTGTGGCTAGTATGTTATAATTGTTGCAAAAAATTTCGTTATTTAAAATGTTTCTATGGAGTAATGTTTTGGTGAAAACAATTATGTGATGGCTAATCCAAAATTTTTAATAAATAAATCAGATAATTTATTTTTAATTGCATTAACTTTCTGATATACAATATTTAATTGATGATCAAAGGAGTGGATTAGTTGTTTAAGTTGTGAGTTGTATTTGCAGGCAATCGAGCAATATTTGTGGGTCTATGATTATCACGTATTATAGTGAATGGTAAGTCGATTTCAATCGTAGTCGAAAATCGATTTTCAATGCCAAAAAATTATTTTTTTGTAGTCGATTTTTCATTACCAACTTTATACTGAAATCGAGTTTTGGCGCCGATTAATCGAATTGAGAAAAACGCGCAAAGAATGATGTTTAAAATATAGCTGTTTTGCACCATATACATAAACTAATGTAAGTAATTAATTTGATAGATAAAATTAATAGTGGGACCGCTCTATAAAGATTACAAAAACACATTTATTTCAATGCTCCCACACAAATTTGTTGTTTTTGTAATTGTTAACACCAAAGCGAATGGATACCAGGTGACATTATTAATCCAGATGATTATCAACTGACTAAACCAAAGTGTCAATCTCTATATGAAAAAACTAAACAAAAACTTTTTGTGCTTGCATTTAACATGACTGTTTTGCGAATGCTACTTGTAGTTGCACTTGGAATTAATTCGCTGTGGCTAACACCAACAAAATAAAACCACTGAAAAAAATTGTTAAGGGCAACTCTAATAAACAACATATAGTCTGGCATCCTTCACAGACAATGGTGCGTTCTGTCTAAAATTTGAATTAGTGTCTTTTATTATAGTTGTCTATATTTGCTTGCCTTAGCAACATTTTTAATTCCTTTGAAAAAATAAAACTTATCATTACACCCTCGTTTTAAAAGTACAACAAAAGTGGCGACGAGAGGAAAAAAACTGAAAAGACAAAACAAAGATCAATTGTTGAATCAATGAAATAAATATAAAAGATTTTTCCAAGCTTTAGGTCAATTTATATAAAAAAAATGTGTATTATTTATTTTTTAATTATTAAAAATATCGATATTATAATTATTAAAAAAAAGGTCGAAAAAATAAGAGAATATTATCAATGAAATAAACGTGAAAAAATCATGACCGACGACAAAATTATACAATTTATGGAGCAGTAGACAAAGATGATGAACTATCTTGCTAGGCTCTTACACAATCAAGAGTCATCAACAAACAAGCACCTCATGAACAGCGTTAATGGAATCTCTTACACGTTCCATGACAGACAGACAGACCTTGTCTACGATCCTGAAAACGGACTAGTTTTTAAAGCATGGTATAATCGTTTTATACATATCTTTGAAAGAGAAGCTAATGATCCTGAAGAGCAAGATAAAGTTGCACTACTGGGGAGGAAAATGTCGGATAAAGTTCACTTACGTTTTAAGAACTATGTTTTACCAGAAAAACCATCTCAGATGACTCTCAAGGCAACGGTGGAAAAACTCAACAAACTGTTTGGCAAAACAGAGACTGAAGTTAGTCAACGTTTTAAATGTTTGCAGTTCACAAAAGGCGCAAATGAAGATTTCCGAGAGTATGCAAGCAGAGTGCATCTACAGTGTGAATTATTTAAGCTCAGTGCAATGAAAGTTGACCTATTTAAATGCCTAATTTTTGTCTTGCGTCTTAAGGCAAGTAAAAACAACGTCTACTTAAAGTACTAGATGACGCAAAGGATTCCATGAATCTAGATCACTTGGTAGATGAAACTCAACGCATCTTAGACTTGAAGACGGACAACAATTTGACTGAGCACGAGTCAAAAGTTGTGTACGCTGTTACAAAACATACAAAAAACAGAAGCCTTCCTGAAACACCATGTTGGCTTAGTGGAGCGTCATATTACTTTAAATTCTGTACCTACAAAGAACATAAATGCTCAGCATGTCAACAGGTAGGGCACAGACACAATTATTGCAACAGTGCCAAAAATGGTTACAAACCGAAAGCACATCATGTTAACAACGACAAAAATAGCTACAACAAAAACTACAAAACTTACAAGAAGTTCAACAATACAAGGTCTAAGTACAACAGGAATGCCGTGTTTTCTACAAAACAATTGCAGTTCCAACAACTAAGTAAGTATATTGATTTAAAAATTAATGAACAACCTGTACGCTTACAGATTGACACTGCCTCTGATATATCAATCATATCAACAACAACTTGGGAAGCCATTGGTAAAACCGACGCTTTTAGTACTGATGATTCAGCAAACGACGTTAACTTAAATAAAATCAATCTTTGCGACAGATTTAATTATGTTTCAATCGCAAATATAACAAAAAATCCAAATTGTTATATAACAGGTTTGAAAGAATTAAACGTCATGGGCATAGATTGGATAGAATGTTTCGAACTTTGGGAAAAGCCAATATCAGCGTAGTGTCGTCAAATCAATTTTACGGACTACATGGATGAACTCAAAACGAAATACAAAATTTTATTTGATAGTTCATCATTAGGACTTTCTACAAAAACAAAAGTTCATATACAACTGTTACCTAATAGTAAAGAAGTATTCATACCGAAACGACCTGTACCCTACTCTGTTAGGACCGAAATAGAAACCGAACTCAACAGACTCGAAGCAACGGGTATTATAACTCCTATCAACAAGTCTAAATGGGCTGCACCAATCGTTGTTAGCGGAAAAATTAGAATTTGCGGATACTACTCTACGGGTCTTAACAACAGAATAGAAACAAATCAATACCCTTTACCAACACCTGAGGAAATTTTATCCGACTGCCATGACAGTACCGTATTCAGTCACTTGGACTTATCAGATGCATACTTACAAGTTGAAGTCAACGATTAAAGTAAAGACTCACTTACTGTTAACACACATAAAGGTCTTTATAAATTTAATCGCCAACACCTGGTATAAAATCAGCTCCAGGAGCATTCCAACGTATATGTGCAGGTATCAATAGATCAAAAGCATATATAGATGATATTATGTTGTCAAGCAAATCCATTTCGGAACACAAAATCAATCTTGAAAAATTATTACAACGCATAGAAGTATTCGGATTCGCATTAAATTCGAAAAATACCAATTTTTCAAATCACAAATAAAATATTTGAGGCAAATTATCGACAGTCAAGGTATACGGCCCTGATAAAATACAGAACCATACAGAATCTCAAGTAGTGCTGGCAAATTCTACTACTTTTCATTACTCAATAATATTCAATACTTTTCATTTGGGTACTCAATACTACTCGATACTTTTAACGATTTTTTTTAATTTGTAACGCATAGTTTTTATCTGCAAATTGAAGTAGTTTCTTCAAAAACTAAATATAGATCTTCAACTATTATTGGTTTTGTATGTCTTTTATTATTAAATAAAAATAAATGTAAAGCTAACTTTTAATTTAACGTTAACAACTTAAGAAATAATTTAATTGTTCTAAAAAAATTATTTAGTTTTAATTTGATTAAAGAATCTTACACCTAGTTGTCTTTTTATACAGTGATGTATTTTTATCCACTATTTTAGCCACTCCTCTTGCTTAAAAATACAACTCTGAAAGTATCGAGTAACTACTTTTGAGGCTTGAGTAACAAAAAAAAGGAAATACTCGATACTCGGTACCCACTACTAAATACTTTGCCAGCACTAATCTCAAGGTTCCCGAAAATATCACAGAAGTAAGGTCTTTGTTGGGTTCCATCAACCATTATGATAAATATGTATCAAACATGAGCAAGCCCTTAGATGATTTATTGAAATAGGATCAGTCATTCAAGTGGTCTCAACAATGTCAAAATTCTTTAGATGAATTTAAAAGAATTTTAGAATCAGAGTTACTTCTTACTCACTACAACCCAAATTTGCCAACACACGTCGCAGCGGACACGTTTTTCCAGACAACAGCATCAAAGCGATACAACACGTGTCCAGATCATTAACACCGGCAGAAACAAATTACAGCCAAATTGAGAAAGAAGGCCTCGCACTTGTATTTGCTGTCAAATGTTTTAATAAAATGCTCTTTGGGAGGAAGTTTACTCTTCACACCGATCACAAACCTCTACTTAGTATTTTTGGTACTAAAAAAGGTATCCCAGTTTATACCGCTAACCGTTTACAACGGTGGGCACTAATTTTACTTACATACAATTTTGATATAAAGTACTAGTGTACACTGGATTTCGGTCATGCTGACGTTCTGTCAAGGCTGAAAAAGCACCAGACGAAATCATTACCGCATCGATTTCAATGGAAAATGATTTGAGAAATTACCAAGATGAATCTATATTAACTCTTTCAATTTCCCACAATATGGTAATTCAACAAACTCAAAATGACGTAACCCTGCAAAAAGTTCTACAGAACATGAATCAAGGTTGGCCTGAAAGTAGCAAAAAATTAGATTCAGCATTGCTACCCTTCTATAATCGACGACAGTCACTTTCACAAGTTAACAATGTCATAATGTTCAATACAAGAATCGTAATTCCAGACATTTATAGAAACCGAATCCTCAAACAGCTTCATAGAGGACATATCTCATCGGAAAGAAGCAAATCTATTGCTAGAAGTTACGTTTACTGGCCAAACATTGACAAAGATATCGAAGATTATAATAGAAAATGTTCACTGTCAGCTCAACGCTAAAAATCCCGTGAAAAAAAACCTTTGTTCCTGGCCTTTAACATCAAACCCACTTGAACGAGTGCATATTGATTATGCTTGGCCCCGTAAAAGGAAAATATTACCTGGTCATCGTAGACGCGTATTCGAAATATCCCGTAATATATGAAACAAACGAATTACTGAATTTTGTTCTCAATTCGGCAATCAGTGCAAATCGTTTCTGACAACGGTACTCAATTTTGTTCAGAAAATTTCGAAGCTTGGTGTAATAAGCGAGGCATTCAACACACAAGAACTGTGAGATTTCATCCTAGGTCAAACGGGCAAGCTGAAAAATTCGAAGACACGCTCAAACGCGCTTTAAAAAAATCCGATAAGGAAAGAACGTCCATTGAGACACTTCAGACCTTTTTAGAAGTATATCGCTCAACTCCAAACCCTAATGCACCAAACAGACTTTCTCCGGCAGAGTCGTTTATCGGACGTAAAATGAGAACAATTTTTGATGTTCTATTGAAACCAGTACAAACACTACGAAACACTAAAATAGAAAACCAGTATAACAACAAACACAGAAAATTTTTCAAAAAAACCTCTTATAAACTTTGAAAATGTTATAATGAAATTTGGTAAAACAATCGCTAGTAAGATTCTTTTTAACAAAAGAATATCAGCTACTGTCTTCTTATTGTTTCAAAATTAGACAGTCTGCATTTTTCATTAAATGACAGCGTCAGATCATTGGCAAACGCGTTTAACTTTTTATGTTTATCTATTGTGCAGTAAGTCAGTGGGGAATCTAGGGGAAAGATTATGAATTATTTTTAAATTTTTGTTTTGGATAATCTGAAGCTTTTTTTTATGGATCTTAGCAGGTTTGTGAAACCATGCTGGACTGCCGTAAGTCAGTATCGGCCTAATACACATATTGTACAACAATATCTTATTTTTGATGTTGAGCTTAGACCTCCTATTAAGTATGGGGTATAGAGCACGTCCACACTTTATAGCTTTATCACAAATGTAATTCACATGTTGTTTAAATTTTTTTTTATCTAAAGTGATATTTAATATCATCTTGGATGGGAATCACGTTTTAGTAGGAATACGTTTTGGTGATTTATTATATGGGAATATAATAGCCTGCGTTTTATTATCATTTACTTTTATTTCCCACTTATTAAAATATTTTGTGGTAAGGCTCTCTTGCATTCTCTTGATTATTGCATTTGAAAGTTTTCAACTGCATATAAAAGTACTGTCATCAGCATAAAATGCTGCTTCCTGATTTCTATGCACCTCAACATCAGACGTATACGAGTAGAGTGAAGGTGATAGTACTGACCCTTGTGGCAATCCCGCTGAAATTGTTCTTTCTGTCAACACACACAACAAATGTACGGATCTTTAGGAAACTTTGTATAATTTTTTGTAAATACAATGGGAAACCTAATGAATTAAGTTTGTATAACATCCCATTGTGCCAGATGGTATCAAAAGCAGAGTGGGAACATAAACAAAACTTTTCGCAAACGTTTCCTACGACAACACAAACTTTAAAATTTTTTTCAATCGTTTTGTACATGAGCAAAACCAAAACAAATACTTTTTAAATGACAAAGAGCGCAAACAAAACAATTGGCTTTTCGCTCATCTGCTTGATTTAATATCCCGTTACAATCGTACATTTGTGAACAAAACAAATGCTCAAACGTATTTTTTGAGTGTTTCATTTAGTTCGTCATTTTATTATGTACAAACAGAAGTAAAATGCCTCGTACAAAAAATGATTTGTTGCGTGTTTTTTGAAAGCGAAAATGACAAAAATGTTATTTGCAAAAATGAAAATTGTAATAAATTATTAAGTGTATATGCTGGAAACCTGGAACGTCATTTGAAAACGTTTCATCCTAGTATTTATGACACGTATCTTAAAAAAAGGTGGTGTTTTTAATATATCAAAAGATGATACAGTTAAACTTTCTTGTACAGTGAACAAGAAACATATACAAAATGGCTTTCATAGAGATGTTTACAAATGTGGCAGACCTCTCCGTTTGGCGGAAGACCGGCCGTTCAAAGTTATTGCGAATCCTATACTTAACGTTCTTAATTTGAAATTAAATAAGCACAATATTATGGAAAATATTGCTGAATTTTCAGTTAATTTAAAGAAAGAAATAAGTGAAGAGCTACGCGGAAGAATAATTTCGTTGAAAGTTGATGCAGCCACCAGGTTATCTGTAAGTGTTCTACGTATCAGTGTACAATATATCAAAAACAATAGTGTAGTAATAAAAACACTAGCAATAAAACAATTAACTCAACGGCACACAAGCGACTATTTAAAAACTATTATACTAGAAGTTCTGAATGATTATGACATAAATTTAAATCAAGTGGTCTCCATAACAACGGACAATGGAGCTAACATGCTAAAAGCTGTTAATGATTTAAATGAAGGTATAAACAATAGTTTAGATGAAGTTTGTGGTGAAGCTGATTTAATCTGTATGGAATCAGATTTATTGGATGGCATAACTAATATCCGACGTGGAGCCCACACTCTTCAATTGTTCGTGAATGATGTGATGAAGTCCGCAGACATTAAAGAAAAACTTGAAGTCATCAGAACGGCTGTAAAAAAACTTAGAACACAATCATACCTCAATTTGCTAAAAAGCGGAAATTATAACATGCCAATATTGGACAATATTACGAGATGGAACTCTAGATATCTTATGGTAGAAAGATTCATGGAGCGAAAAGAGTTCATAGAGGTTTTGAAACATGAAAACGTTTCTTTTGATGTATCAAGCGAAATATGGGCTTTCGCTGTTGAGTTTTTAAAAGTGTTTAAATTGCTTTATATAACATCAAAAAAATTACAATCAGAAAATCTGATATATAGTGATATCTATATGTGACACGCAAAATAGAAAGGGACCTAAGGGTAAAAACCGGTTTTGTTCAGGAGAGCCATTTTAAAGATTTAAATACGTGTATCTTTGGTGTACCATCACATCATAAAACGCGCATATCTCTGGGAGGGAACACTTTTGGGGCATGGGATCGGTCTCATTCGATGCTCAGATGTTGTCCACATAAAAAAAGTGAAAATTGATTTTTTTACCCTTAGGTCCCTTTCTCTATGCGCTGTCACATATTGAAATTACTAATATAAAATTACAGCTGTAAAATCTTCCGAATTCTGCCTTAAAAAAAGTTTGTCTGGCGCCTAATCTCTGTCCAAGAGCAAAGAATTATATACACGTTTATTATTTCTGAGAGGTAAAATTATTCACATATCCAAAAATCTATACTCCATAGCCCTAAAATATCATTAATACTTCACAGAACATGTTACAAATACCAAAACGCAATCACCGGTGACGAATAGTTGCATAACATCATTAATTTCATCTGCACCTTCCCCTACATCCAGCAATACTGTGGATGCCCTTGAGGAATATTTCAAGGCTTTCGATTAAGTTTCAAATAACGAAACTTTTACAACGTTCAATCAAATCGAACATGATATTTTAATCTATGAGAGGCAATGCCGATTGGGGATCAAAAAAAATATTATAGATTTTTCGGATAAGCAGAAAAATGCTTTAACTGAAATAGCTTACGTGGTATTGGGAATACCATGTACTGAAGTAAGCGTTGAGAGACTTTTTTGGCCCTGAAATATATACTAGCCGATCAGCGTAATAAGCTAGGCTCTACAAATTTAGATCATATTTTACTAGTAAAGTCGATCGCCGATTTTATTTATGATTAATAGTTTCAGTTTTTAATTGAATACAAATTTTTCCTGTGTAACACTGCTTTAAAAAAGGTACATTTTTTTAACAAATTGTTTTTATGAGACGTGCTAAACCAAAAATCATTTCGGCCTTTGACCAGATACCGGTACATTGTATTTTTCGATGTTTAAATCGCCATCCAGAATCAAAGGCTAGCTCGATTGAAGTGAATTATATTTTGTCATTTTGAATCAAATAGTGGACAATCGGCTTTGATCGGATAAAGGTTGAGTGATCAAAGTTTAAATTTTATGAAATTTTTAACGTTTTTCACAAATTTTTGTTAGTTTGGAACCGGTTTTGTATCACAAATAATAATAGAATCTTTAGTTGTTTAATTTTATTTAATAGCCTATTCAATTGAAAAAATTTTAAGCCACAATGGCCTGAAAATGCTATAATGAAAAAACGAAAACACTAAAAAACATTTACTAATAAATGCACTAATAAAATAACAAAAAATAACATATAAAAAATAAATTTGCTAGTAAATTTAATTGGTCTTATTTTGTTTTTTTATTATAGGTATGTAGCATTTTTAGTTTAAATTTTTGTAATCGAATGGAGTATTAAAGAAAATTATTAAACAATGGATTTTGTTTTGTGCTACAAAATAGCTTCCAAATTGGCAACAGTTGGTGGCAAACATAAAAAATTTCTTTAAATTTAAATTTCGACCCATTATAGCTCATTAATTTTTTGTCTTGTAGCAAACATTTTTTTAAAGCAGTTTAATCCTTTTAAATTTTGCATTTTAATTTATGTAGGTACGTACATATGTACATACATTTGTACATATACATATGTATATATATGTATGTAGGTATATACTTATGTAAATTTTTTAATTCTTTGAATGAAATTCTTGAATACTTAGCTATTGCGCTGCAATTTCTTGAATTGCTTTTTATTTTAACTTTTTCTTATTATTATTATTATTATTATTATTATTATTATTATTATTATTATTATTATTATTATTATTATTATTATTATTATTATAGCCTAAATAAGCTTAAATAAAAGAAAACCTTACAAAGTGTCTTTTAATACCTATTACCCAAAAACAAGAGTTATGTACATACAAACATATCGCGCTAATACATTATCTCCTGTCACAGTAAACAAATTATAAGTATGTACAATAGAAATGGAGGTATAATGAGCGAATCAATCTGCAAACGTTTGCAAACATTTCTTGAAACTTTTCAATTTTGCTCTCATTCTAGCTACGCACGTTTAAATTAATGTACAGTTAGTGCTCACAAACAAAAACAACACAAAACTAAATAAAACAATCGTTCTCACAGTTTTTGTTTTGCTCATTGGTAAGAGCAAAACAATACGAAAGCAAACGTTTCGTTTTGTTTATTTTCCTACTCTGATCAAAAGCTTTTTCTATATCGCGAAAAACAACGCGATTTCTTTTGTTATCTTCAATATAATTTACAACTCGCTTTAGTTGGTGTACCGTAGTGTTCCTTACGGAATCCAACTGTTGGTGCT
Source organism: Gymnocheta viridis (assembly GCA_956483585.1). Classification (NCBI taxonomy): domain Eukaryota; kingdom Metazoa; phylum Arthropoda; class Insecta; order Diptera; family Tachinidae; genus Gymnocheta; species Gymnocheta viridis. The sequence continues at coordinate 41,618,061 of OY101444.1, forward strand.
TAATAATATTATTTTGATCTGCAAAATCAACTAATCCTTTATGAATGATTTTTTCAAAGACCTTGTCCAGTAAACTTAAAATGCTTATCGGCCTATAGCTGGTGGGTAGTTTGGGATCTTTTCCCTTTTTATGAATCGGAATTACTTTTGATTTTATGAAAGTATGGGGAATAGGCCATTAATTAAACACAATTGAATATTTTACTTATAATTTCATAAAAGTAGTCTGGCATATTTTTTAGGATAATACTATTTATGCCATCTAACCACGGGGCTTTATTATTTTTTAATAGCATAGTAAATGTCTTAACCTCAGTGGCATTTGTACGTTCAATATTATTACTACCAATAGGAGAATCATTATCGAGACAATTAACAAAATCAGATACATATGTACAAAAGCGATTGGTTATTGGTAGTAATAGTGTGTGAGCTACCAAAAGCATCTGCAATTGCATTATGTTTCTCTGCACCAGTTTTCAAAACTTCATCATTGCAGTTAAAATCTGAACAAAACAAGTTCTTTCCCTTTAAGGCTTTTGTTAATTTCCAGAATTTTTTGGATCCCAGGGATAGTTTCGAAATAAATCTCGACCACGACTCGTTTCTATCCTTGTTAAGGTGGAATTCTATTAGATTACTTAATTGCCTTAAGATACCGTTTAAGTGGGCTCTGTAAATTGGATCTCTACATCTCTGAATCTACATTTGAATTTATTTCTTTGAGCAATAAACATCTTAGAAGTATTTGAGATTTCTCTCTGCCAGGAGTTTTTCCTCAATTGAAATTAATTTACTTAGCAATAAATCTACGTTGCTAGGAATACACTCTGTTTAGTCAATGCTTTGGCGTCTAATTTCACTGTTGGCTGAAGTAGTTAGCGCGTTGACTACAAAGCAAATAGTGTCTTAGTATGCCATTGTGTTTGTTGTTGTCGGAGTGTTTAAGTGATGAAGGCATAGCACTGGTCACTGAACAGTACTGGCAGCAATTGATACTGGTGTATGCTAGCGGACATCACAGCGCCCTCCTTCGTCGGTATTGTAGCAACATCGCCGGCGAAGTAAAATAATTAATAAAATGGCTACAACAGCTTAAAACATATTTAATGCGCCTACTTGTCATCAGAGGAGCTGCAAGACTGATCTAAAAACTAACACAGCGCGCAATACCAGAGTTGTAACAATTAAGCTTTCTCTCTTTCACCATCTGTCCTCTCTCACTATCCCTTTCCCAAGGAAGGTAACACACCTACGGGTTGGTAGGCATACTAATTGCCTGAGTGTTACTTCTCTTTTTTTTTAAAAAAAAGGCTACTGTATTTAATTTATTTTGGAACTGTCCATAAATGGAACATGAAATAGGAACATGATCTGACTGTAAAATATTTGGGTGTGACTCTAAGTTTGAAAAAGGGATATTGAAATTAGATAGTAAAGTGTCTACTGTAGGGGCTGGACCTGGGTAAATTTTGACCGAATCGGGTAAATAAAAATGGAAAATAAATGTAAAAGTTTGCAAGCAAACAATATCTGTAAAGCTCATTACCGGCTGTGTTTTTAGATACACAGTTCCAATGTGTGTGATGTGCATTGAGATCACCACAAATGAAAAAGTCACAAAAGAAGTTTGTGAGTAAATCTAAGTCCGCCTTAAAAGCCACAGTATAATTTGGATTATAAGCAGCAGTAAAAACTACAGGACGTCTATTAATAGTAACCTGTATAGAAATATTTTCAATGATTTTTGTGTTAATTTTGGGTAATAACTTATGAACTATGTTAGTTTTTACCGCAATGAGTACTCCTCCGCCATGTGATAGCCGGTCTTCACGATAAATTTTGTAGCTTCCTAGTTGGAGCTTGTGATGCGGTTTTAAAAACGTCTCGTTGAGCAAAAGTATATCAACTTGTTTGTCGTGAAGGACTTGCTCGAGCTGTGCAGCTGCTGACTCGGTTGTTATGCCTTGAGCGTTCCAGTGCATAACATAAACATTGTGTACAACAAATGTTTTATATGGCATGTTTAAGCATCATACCTAAGACTCTCAATTTGTCAAACTTTGTTTGAAATTTTTCCAATGCATCTACTGCATTAAAAAATATTTCCAATAGTTTATCATTGGATAACTCGTTGTTGTTATCCCGTGTTTTGCTTTTAGTCACTTCAGAAAACATATTTTTCCCTTGGAACCGGGAGTCTTGTGCAATACCATGATGTTCTTGGCTCGATAGTTGTGGGGAATCACTCTCGTCTATTACATAACTGCTGTTATGTCTTATACTAGTCATTCTAGTTTTTGCGGTGTCTTTGTCGTATCTCTAAGTATTCTTTACGACACGGGCATTTAGGGTCATCTGCCCTGTGGTTTGCATTTCTGTAATTTTTATTTGTACAGTATGACATTTGTACACTATACTGCCATCAGGCGAGCTTTTGTTTAGTGAACAATCAGTGTAATCGTGGTTACCCGCACAAGCTGTACATACCATGACTCTGTTGCAGTTTTTGGCTCCGTGACCGTACATTGAACACTTGGTACATTGTGTAGGACCTTTATTGGTCTTGAAAGGTTTTCTCCAGTAAACAGCAATGTTAAAGAAAAATCTGATTTTTAAAATTTCACGTTTTGAAACGTGTTGCCTGTCGAATTCGATCAGATACAGTGTGTCATCTTCGTTTGATCTTTTGGTAATAATTTCTTTAACGCTTACAGAAGTAATGTTGTGCGTACTTTTAAATTTCTCCATTATAGCTGTTGTCGTCTGTCGGGGAAGACCAAACAGCACCATCTTGAAAATTTTAATATCTCTTACCTCGTGTGTGTAGAAATGCATGTTGTTGTTTTTTAGCGTTTTCAAAGCCTCTTCATACAGCGCCATGGTGGTTGAAATTATTTTAGTTCCAATCGACATCCTTTTGAACATAAATTTCTCACCGATTAATCCTAGCACTTTGGAAAAACTCACGTTGGAATCCACAATTATCGGTGGAATTTTCTCCTTTTTTAATAAATCGTCTTCTTCATCTTCGGACAGCAAATGAAACCTGTTGCTGGTACTCGGCCCGTCGTTTATCTTGGGCATCTTGTATTTGGGGCAATTGCCCCAAAAATTCCTTTTTTTGACCATTCGTAGTCAGTCAACAAGATAAATTATTTAAAATGAAAATTTAAAAATTTATTATTAATCCGCGAGCAAAAGTACACGTTGTTTACAACTCAAGGCAGTGTTGCAACATCTTAAATTCCTTTGAACAAATAAAACTCCATTTATGTATAATATTATTAACTATTTTTTAATTATTAATATTTGTTAACTCTTATTATTATACCCTCGTTTTAAAAGTACAACACAAATCTTAACTGATAGTCGTCAAATTCTTGTGAAAACAAAATAAAGTAAAATAAAAAAATTGTAAGTCGGTGTATCATAATAGGGAGGTCTTCTGAAAAAGATAACATTTATATACATATATAACATTTTTGGAAAAATGCCACCGAGCCATGTTTGGCACTACTTAAAAAAAACTTAAAATGGAAAAAAGTGCAGGTGCTCTATTTGTATTAAAGAGTTCTATTTTTGTGGAAGCACATCAACTTTGGCCAATCGTCTACAAAAATGCCATAAAATTTCTTTTGCTAAAAAAGGAAAGAAAAACAACAAACATTGATATCGAAGAAATATCAGATGAGTGTGAACAAAACAAAACAATTGATTCCGGTTTAAAAGTGGACAAAAGGTCTACTTTAATTTTATGTTAACTTATATCGCTCCTTATATCGCAAACAAAAAAAGTTTTTTATTGTTGTTTTCAATATTAATTACAAAAGAAACTTTCTTAAGAATTTACTGGGACAGGCAGTTACTACGAGTAAATACAATTTTAAGTTTTATTTAGAATTTGAAATAAACACCAAACAAGACATTTTATTTAAAGGGAAGAAAAAATACAAATCAACTATAAAATAATCGGTTAATTAATCAGAACAGAAAATGGTTTATCGAAAAGTCGAAAGTCGATTTTCTGTTTTTTTTTGCCATTCACTAACGTATTATAGCGTTGTAAGGCCAAAAATTTGGATCAACGACATGATCAAAACATCAAAAAGCCACCATGATCTTAAATTTTATAGCCATAATGTCAACATCATGGTTTAATTTATTTTTTATGTAGTATACAATATCATTGGTTGAAGTTTCATAGGCAAAACGCGAGATAAATATTAATTTCTTAGGAGATATCACAATTAAAGGACGAGGTATATCCTTATTAGTTGTAGCATAAGTTGTCTTCGCTGTAATTCATAATACGGGCAACAACTTAAAAATTAACAGCTGCTTGAAAGTTGAGTTGTAATTCATAATAAGAATTTCACAATTATCAATTTAGTTGTGAATCATAATAGGGGCAGTTATTTGTAGATGGTGGTTGAGTAACCACGGATAACTGACTGGCAGAAACGGGTATTAGCAGCACTAGACTGGGTTTGGCCTGAATATTGTGGCGTATGCATAATTAAACTGGCTGTCAAATAGTGGTTCAATGTTTAGTGGTGAAGCGGCAGCAACTTTCAATGTATTATTATCAGCTCAGTGGGGATGAATCAGTTAACCCATCATTTCCTTTAGAAATTGACGTTTTATTTAAATTAGATACAAAATTATTTAAATTTGGGTATTTAGTTAATAGTTCGCCAAAATTATTAAGTTTACTTTGTAGTTCATTGAATTCTGCATTAATTTTGTTAAACTCCTCCTTTTAAAAGATTTAAACAAGTCCAGAGAAGGCTTTTGGTTGAATCGTTTAAAGCGTCAGCATCACGAGGTTTGCGTCCGAAACATTTTATGAAGTAGTGGCCAAGTCATAACCAACATATTTAAGCGTTGTTATGTCAATTTTTACTTAGGTTAAGTTTCATTTGTGAAGCTCATCGCAGCACTACGTGCAATAATTTTTTAAAACAACCCTTTACAAGATAAGTTTTATTTTACATTTTAATAAAGAAATCATTCTCTTTTGATTGAATTTAATAATTATTTATCCATTTATATACATATATATATATATATATATATATATATATATATATATATATATATACATATGTATATATATATATATATATATTTATATATATATATATATATATATATATACATATGTATATATATATATATATATTTATATATATATATATATATATATATATACATATGTATATATATATATATACATATGTATATATATATATATATTTATATATATATATATATATATATATATATACATATGTATATATATATATATATTTATATATATATATATATATATATATATATATATATATATATATATATATATATATATATATATATATATATATATATTTATATATATATATATATATATACATATGTATATATATATATATATATTTATATATATATATATATTTATACATATATATATTTATATATATATATATATATATATATATAAACGTATTGAATAACTAAAATAAAACTATGTAACAAGTAACTTGATTTTGCACTAACATTGCTGCAGTGAAAAAAATTAGTCTTTTATTTCTTTTTGAACACATCTTTGTTATACATATATTAAAAAAAGGGGGAAATTATTCTGGTTTTCGCTATCAGATTTTAACAGCTTTCTTTATATTTCAAGTAAACTTGAATTATTTGTGGCCAAATGCAATTAAATTATTTAAAGTATTGTGTAGCAAAGATGTTCAGAAAATATGGGCGAGACCATTTTTGGATATTTTTAGATATGCTCTGTTTTATTTGTAAAAATTACCTAAGTATCGGGTATCTGAAAAACGGCAGCTCCCGAAAAAGTAGGGCGAGATGAAAATTTTTTTACTTCTTTTAATAAAAAAATAAATATATCTTTAAAACAATACCAAAAACGTAGTGATCAAACGGCAATGTTTCTGACGCTTCAATTCCAAGCGTATTTTTGAACAAATTTTTTGTCTTTCTAAAAAATTTTCAATTTTGAGCAGCTCGATCAACTACAATTTTTATCCAATTAAGGAAAACGTTCTTGAATTTGGTTCAGTAAGCAGATCTTTATACGATGTATATATGCAGTTCACAAAATTTTGTCATAAAATTTTCTATTTTTGGCACGGGTATCGGAAAAACAAAATAAACCCTTTTTATCTGGAGACTTAATATTCGTATAGTGGAGAAGCCAATGATATTTATGCCACTGATCAGTGACATGGTGCCACAGGCATGTCGGATCTAAATATATCAAATAAATCTTCACTTTTCCTTTTTGATAAAAAAGTTTCGTCTTTAACCGGAGAGTTATATGGACGAAGAAGGATTTTCAGAATTGCATGTACGTTTCTTAACAAAAGCATTGATGATAATTTTCTAATTTCGAATATCGTTCACGCAAGTGAAAATTCCTAAATTTAATATACGAGTAACAGCCAATCTTAAGATGTCACTGGTATTCGTTCTTTCGTACAGTACATTTAAAATAAAAACGAATTCTAAAATTTTGTTTTTGTTTTAAATGTAATTGCACGAAAGAACGAATTCGTGTGACATCGTGGGATTAAATAGCTGTGACATATAAACATACAAATATTTTGCCAAAAAATCAAAAAAACACAAGTTTAATTATTTGCGGTTTTTTTCTTTTCCCTAAGTGTATTAAAAGTTATCTTAATACACTTTGTGCATCTTTATTGGAAAGGCGCCGTTAACAGTGTTTATTTATTGTTGGCCACAAATATGTAAGAAGAAAAAAACAGATTGTTCAACAATTTGTATTTCTTGAAATAAAAATAGAGATTTCGTTCTCTCATATGAATTAAAATTAATATATTTCTTGTGATTTTATTCATTTACAACTTTAATCGGATATACGCTGAAACACTTCTCCAAGTCGAATTTTATCTGCTTTGGTCATTGAATTTGAAATATAATAGGATTTAGTTCCCTTATTAAAATAGCATCTCACTTTCTAATTTTTATAACATATAAACTAGAATTAGATTAAGTAAATTTTGTTAAAAACGCTTATGTAAAATTCATTGACAGTAGTTGTTGTGCTTTTTCCACATATATTTATCCTCATTTGCATATTTTGTTGGGAAGCTGTGGTTAACATTCATTTGTATTTCACATGCCTTTTGTATGAAAAACAAAAACAAATTTATTAAATTTTTGAGACTTTGTCTTAGTTTTTCAACTAAATGATTACTTGTGCGTCGGGTCAATCTCAGATACTCAGGCTTAAGGGTGGAAGGAGGCATTTACATTCCTCAATTTCATCAGAGGATACGCTTTAAACAATTAGATCATTGTAGTATAACTCATGCCGAAATATCGGCCATTAAAACGGCAGTTAACTGGTTAAGGTACAATAGGGTTGGTATATAGGCAGGATATTCGTATATGTTCCGATAGTAACGCTGCACTGAATGCTCTATCGGGTGTTTATACATCATTTGAAAAGGTAAAGGAATGCCGGAATATAAAAATAATTTAAATTGTAGCTACATGTTGAAACACGTAGGCGTATAAGATTTTAGCTACAGTATGCACTTTGTATGGGTGTAGTAAAAACACTTGAAAATAGTACACTTTAGCAAAATTTCACATGAGATATCTGTTTTGTGACCGTTTTATTTAGAATTTTAAATCATAAATATACAGGTGTTATATATCAATGGACAGGATTTTAATATTTTGTGTGAACTTAGATCATTTTTAAAAAATAAATAAGCCTTTGGATTGAAAAACCTAAAAAATTAGCCATTCGTAAAGGGTGGTTAAATTGTAAGGGCCGATGTTGAATGTGAACCACACCTAAACGCCAAGTTTTTTTCCGAATTTTATTTGACATTTCTCTATTTCAGACTTACTCAATTTGAACCATGGAGAGATACACAATCCAAGAACGTGTTAAAGTTATCCAGACTTATTATGAAAATGGGCGTACAATGGGGGTACAATCGCAAAAATCGTGGAAAAATTCGAGCAAACCGGGTCTGTAGAAGATGTGAGAACACCAGTGCATGCTCGTACAGCTCGTACTGCAGAAAATATTGCTGCTGTTCGCGATAGTGTGGCTGAAGAGCCGTCCACCTCAACTCGTCGTCGTTCCCAACAATTGCACCTCTCACGCTCGTCGTTGATGAACATTATGCATAAAGACTTGCATTTACACGCTTACAAGGTGCAATTGGCTCAAGAACTAAAGCCTCTTGACCATTCCAAACGTCGCGACGCGTCGTGAATGGGCAGAATGATGGCAAGAAATGGCAACAGTGGATGATCAATTTTCGAAGAAAATCATCTTTAGTGATGAGGCACATTTTCACCTCAGTGGATTCGTCAATAAACAGAATTGCCGCATTTGGGCGAATGAGAATCCAAGTGATTGTCGAAAAACCAATGCACCCACAAAGAGTGACTGTTTGGTGCGGTTTATGGGCTGGTGGCATCATCGGGCCGTATTTTTTCCAAAATGAGGCCGGTCAGGCAGTTACTGTGAATGGTGTTCGCTATCGTGAGATGATAACGAACTTTTTATGGCCCGAATTGGAAGATATGGATGTGGACGATATGTGGTTTCATCAAGACGGTGCCACTTGCCACACAGCTAACGAAACAATGGCTCTTTTGCGCAACAAATTCAATGGCCGTGTTATCTCACGTAATGGCGATGTCAATTGGCCGCCAAGATCATGTGATTTGACACCGTTGGACTTTTTTCTTTGGGGTTATTTGAAAGAAAAGGTGTACGTCGATAAGCCAGCAACAATTCAAGACCTAAAGGATCAGATAATTCGGCACATTAACGGCATAGAACCTCAATTATGCCTCAGCGTCATCGAAAATTTGGACCATCGGATGGAGGTGTGCCGCCGAGGTCGCGGCGCCCATTTGGCCGATATTTTGTTCCATACATAATTGAGTAATACCAATACATCATAATAAAATAAAATTACAATAATTTCCTAAATAGTTTGTGTTTTATTCAAAATTAACATCGGCCCTTGAAATTTAACCACCCTTTATTATCTTCGCATATATTTTTCTAGATTTGAAAATTCATTATAGAAATACATTTAATAATCGTTTGAATTTTTTTAATATAGAAGGATTGCTATGTTTTTTAATAAATAATGAAATAAAAATTAAATTTAGTACAATCTTCATGCAGGTATATTAAATGCTTCTGAAAATTTGACTATTTTTAGTAAATCTGCTCTCCTCGCCATATTTTTGACCGGGCGGGTAACAATAACAAGTCAGATTCATTGTATGAAATATATCTAATGTAATTTATAAAAAAATTAATAACCTATTTCTGATTTAAGAAAGTAAACCTAAGCGAATGAAAGGCACACGCTTGAATTTGAATCAATTTGGATTTCTCATTGGCACTCACTTTCATTCTCATTAGCTTACGTATGTACGAGTACATATGTCAATAAAATACACCAAATACTTTACCGCCGGGTGCTACAACTGACGATAGAAATAGCGGCTTGTATAAGCCCGTTTCACTAAGGCTCTTTTGGTTTTCCCTATTTTTTTTAGTCCGTGACTTTAAATCTGCTCAGGTCTAGAGCAAGTTCGGGTAATGTGGTATGAATACCTATTTTTTATTTGACTATAATTCTTTGAAGCTTAATTCGATTCGAACAGATGTTAGCTGGTATTCTGCTACAGATCTTAGGTTTACATTCAGGAAAGTGAAAGTCTTTGGAGCACAAGTTTCAGAGACATTTGAGAGAAAGTGAAAAAATCCATAAGCCAGACATTGAACAAAGAACGCTGATGAGATGGTGTAGCGACCTCGAAGTCAGTACTGATCCGTTCTGCTAGTATGATGAATAATAAAAATTGTTCTATATATAGTACTCTCTTAATAAAAAATAATAAATTTATCCAAAAAATTTTCTAATAAAAATAAAAAAATTAGAATAAATAAATGGGTAAACTCGGGTTTGAACTTGAGCCAAATTAATCGTTTCAATATATACAATTTCTATTGATGTTAAAAAAAACTGATGATTCAATTCAAAAGCTGGATAAATTCAGAGTCATTTAAATAAAAAAATTATGAATTTGCTCCTACTGTTCCAAAGTTATACCCTTTTTAAGCTTGGTACTCATTTTGTCAAATTAAAAATATTGTAATGTGTTTACCAGTTATGCATTAGATTTGTTTTTATGTTAGATATTTAGATACTAGATATTCTTTATGGGTAAATATTCCCGCTACACTAACCCGTGAACAGTCTAAAGTTCATAAATTTCTTCATTCGACGCACTTTCGTGAGTCAATAAAACCATTTGGTGTTACTATGTTAAAAATAATTTTTCCGAAAAATCCAAGCCAAGAATCTCTTGAATCGCTGGACCGATTTTGGTCAAATTAATCCTCAGGCTTCAAAATACAAGATTTTCACGGTCATAGGTTAGCCGCGGCTCTGTGCAAAGTATCGGCATTTGACTGTTCTTATTACAAACATCATAAATTTAAAAGTAATAAAGATATTTTAAAAATCTATAAAGCATTTCAAAGGTAACCGCTTCCGCTTAAAAATAAGTAACCTGCATGACCATAGGCCCACAGAGGCAATATGCACAGTGGTTTTGTTCATTGGAAAAATCATAATTTTTGAAGTTACCAAGATATTTCTAATAGCTAAAAATCGCTTGAATTTTAAATCCTTCAGATTTAAAATAATTACTCCCGCATTATGGTAGGCACTGGGGACGGTGACACCTTTTGACCTTTTTTATCGCAAAAATCATGTTTTTTGAAAAAATTATATTTTTAAAATTTAAGAAGCATTTAAAACACAACTTTTTGTGCTTCAAATGATATTCTCATAAGGATGTCTATAAAAAATACCACTCTAATATAAGACTTTAGACTAATATTATATTTTTTATTTACACTACAGATACACATTTGTGAAATATTTTTAATATTAATGCTATATAATATATAATGATATTAAATTATTTAGTATATTTTCTTCAAACTAGTATAATTTTGTTTTCGTTAGTTTTATATAAAATAGTCATTAATAATGGGAGCGATATTCAATAGACTTAACATATCGGAGCTATAATTATGTTCTTCCAAATCCTTTCGAGATCTTACATCTCTCCGCGATTGATGCATAATCATGAAACTTTGAGCCATTTACCATTTCTCTAGAGTTTATAGCATTTAGGATAACTAGCAAAATTTTTACAATATGATTGTCAACCCCAGTAATTTGGGCTGTTACCTCATCATTTTCAAAAAATGCTCTGGACATATTACCATCGCTAGTATTTCCATACCCCTGCTTTGGGCAGTCTATTGTCAGTCTAAGCTTTTTAAGAAACTCATTTTTTCTTTTGGTGTTGCGTTCTTATCAAAACATTCTCCTTCTCGTGGAATTGTATACGCTAGTTTTAAAATCAACTCCGTGCACCTAATTCTGGCATTTAACGGAGAAATTCCGTATTCATACCTTTACTCATCACTTGAATCATCAAAATTTTGAAAGTCTTTCTGTGACTTTTTGCAACTCGCACACTTCAAAGTTGACGAAGTATCTGTTATTACATTTCAGACTTTTCCATCAATCATTGTAAGACAAAATTCACAATCAATGAAAACAGTTTTTCCATTCTTCATTTCAAGAACAAAAGGCTTTAGTTCAGAAATTTGCTTTTTTATATCGTTTATATTTATTTATTTATATATATTTATATTTGATTATTTCTGAAGACTCCTTTGCATATTTAAAAAATATCGGACGGAAAAAATGAATTGAATGAATGATGGGCCAGGATTTTTCCAATACTCAGAGATTTTACTTCTCAGTCGTAAAGGAACTGCAGAAGCCATAAACATATTTGCATCTGTAATAATTATGTCATTTGTCGATATTGTTTGTTTGTAAGCACTTTGACCGCATGATCAATCACTTCCCCAGTTATTTATCAATGTAAGCCTATCTGGAAGTAATACTGCTTCCTTTTGAGGCAAACTTTGAATAAGGCGTTTGGATGTATGATCCATTAAGTCTTGCAGGTTAACCTCTACTGATACTTCAGTAACCTTTACATTAGATGGCACTGCTTCTTTTTTAGCATATGTAACCTTTTTGATTCTTTAAAGAGCTTCGTAAAATAAAATATTTTTCCTTTGAAAATCCCAAGTCCATAAATAACGCTAAGGCTTCTTCTATGCATTTGGAGGAGTTGGAATACTCTCTTTAATCATCTGCATATTTCAAGAAAACGTGTCATTTTTTGTGGATAAAATTAGTTAAATTATTTAAAGTATTATGTAGCAAACATGCTCAGAAAATATGGACGAGACCATTTTTAGACATGATCTAATTTATTTGTAAAAATTACCTAAATATAGGGTGTCTGAAAAACGGCAACTGCCGAACAAGTAGGGCATCTGATGAATATTTTGGTACTTTTTTAATAAAAAATAAACATACCTTTAAAACAATACCAAAAAAGTGATGATCAAACAGCAATTTTTCTGACACTTCAATTCTAAATATTTTTTGTAAATATCACCTTTTTTGGCTTTCTAAAAAAATGTCGACTTTAAGGAGTTCCACCAGCTAAAATTTTAATGCAATTAAAAAAATCGTTTTTGAATTGGGATCAATAAGAAGTTTTTTATACGATGTGTTCATTCATTTTACAAAATTTTGTCATCAAATTTTGTATTTTTGAAACGTGTTTTGGGAAAAGGCGACGGTGCGACGTTGATTTTTTATGTTAAGAGTAAATTAGATTTTGGACTTCATTGGCCGAGTAGTATAGAATTTATGTTAAAAAAACATATTTTAGAACATTTTATTTTCGAAAATTCTTGAAATCTACCGAAGCGAATTGGATGATTATAAAAACATTTAAATGCCCTCAATACCTTTAAAATGCGCCCAATATGGTTCCGATATGTTGAGTCATTCCTAAGTTAGAGATATTTACATACATACACACACACACACACATACATCCATACTCCCAGGACCTCTAAACGTGGAAATTGGGTGAAATCAGTAACTTCCTTCCCAAGCGGGAAGTTAAAAATTAAAATTTTTTTTGGGTATGAGAGGTGAGCTGCCTAGAAGTCTTTTGGGCTCGCATTGCCGAAGTATGCACAACAGAACAAAAAAAATACCCATATTTAATATTTTGAAAGAATATATAGTATCTAAATATCTAACATTAAAACAAATCCGATGCATAACTGGTAAACACATTACAATATTTTTAATTTGACAAAATGAGTAAAAAGCTTAAAAAGGGTATAACTTTGGAACAGTAGGAGCAAATTCATAATTTTTTTATTTAAATGACTCAGAATTTATCCACCTTATAAATTGAATCATTAGTTGTTTTAACATCAATAGAAATTTCAAAAGCTACAAAGCATTATTTTTAAAATTTATGCTAAATTTACAAAAAATGTCAGAAAGATACACAAATGAGCAAAAAACAACCGAAACTTATAATACATGTACATATAAGTAAAGCTTGAAGTTTTCTTTAAAAAAATTGACTTAGTAACAAAGAAAATCGTGCTAATGGGTCGAGTAATGAGCAAAATTCCAAAAAATTCGAGAAAACTCGGTTTTTGGGTTAAATTCGATTTTAGCAACCTCTAAACCTTTTCCGAAAAATCTGAAAAAATATCTCAAAAATACTTTATCCTTAAGCTTTAAAAAAAATGATGGGGCAAAAAAAATTTTTGTTTTCGGAACACTAATGTACATAACACTGCAATAAATTTGTAAAATTCCTCGCCCTTGCCTCACTCGCTGGACGTCAATAGAAGCCAACATTCAAAGAATTTGTGGTTAGAACTTCAATTCAAACTCACTTTGGAATAGTGAAAGCCTATGAAAAATGTTATGTAACCCAAATTCTATATGATTTATACAACGATGGAACACTATTTTTATTTACAACTTTTATAAAAAATCAATCTACTAACCAAGCTTTGCAGGCACAAACAAGCAATACCTTGAATATATTAGATGATCTTTTTTGTAAAAGTTCTAGCTTGAAAATATACATAAAAGAAAAGCTAATGAACGTAGTTTTGGACAACGAAATAGGTTTTAACGACTTCTTACATCTTTAATAGTGAAAACCACAGACTTTAAATAACTGTTTAAATAATTATTTCGCTTGGAATAATTATATATTATAGTATTAATAATGTCTCTTACCTGGAAATTTTTAATGAATGAGCATCATGTTCATTGGTTCCATCATAGATTTTAGAACTTTTTTCAATAAATAAGTGTTCATCCGATAGATTCTGGGAAATTCCAACTTCACATTCTTTGAATGGTTTATCAACTTGTAGACACGATTCGGTATCTACTTTAGTGGCTTATGAAAATAAGGAAATTAGTAAGCAATGGGTTTATTAATTTCCATTTGTACTTACTTTCTCTGCCTTTGTTAAATATATTTGGACGATAGTGATAAATCCCCTGCAATAATTGAGGATAGGTGCTAACATTAACTTCATGTTGCTGTATTTCATATTGCGGCTTTAGTTCACTAAAAAAATACATAAAATTTTATTTTTTTTATTTATGTATTGATTTATTAACTGTACAACAAGATTTAATCTTATATTTATAGTACAGAAACGGAATGCGTAACATAAAAAACATTTGCAATTATTAAAAAATAAAAAAGATAAATAAACATAATATAATATAGCAAATAAAACTCGTTTTGAAAATTTTTATAAATCAAAATAATTTGTAGGAATAAGGTCTTTAACAATTTGTTTTTGTAAATTATTAAGGAATCAACCTCAAATTTATTACAAGTTTCGGGGATTATTTTCAACTTAAATACATATGTATGTATGTTTGTATGCATATATGTATGTACCTACGAGCACATACATAAATTGCTTGTAGGACTAATATAACAACTAGAGATGGGCACCGCTCACGTGATTAGCGTGATCATGCATGTTCGTGAGCAGTTTCTTGCTTCAACCACGTGAGCGTGCATGAGCGTGAGTATAAAAAAAACTTAACGTGAGTGAACGTGCATGAGTAGATTTTTTGCGTGATTGTTTCGTGATTTTTTCGATTTTGGATTTGTTTTCATATTTTTAATAGGTAAGTGGTTTTCAATTTTGTCATGAAGACATAAAACGTTGTGCCGGTATGTATTAATGTACTGATGTAAATGAACGAGTCAAAGTAGCAGTATAAGTCCGAGTTTCGAACATTTGGAAGAAAAACATCTGCAATTCTTTTTAGATTTTTCATTCGCGTACACACAGACGAGCAAGACCTAGAAATTTTAAGTTTTTCGAAAAAAGCTAAAGATATTCCAATTCTGCAAAAAGTGGCTAACCAAATACTGTATGTACCATCTAGCTCAGCTACAAGCGAAGGAGTTATAGGGAAGAATACTTGAAGAGATGTGAAACAGACTTCTAGGGAAAAATGTTGACAAAATTTTATTTCTGCATATATCTATTCATCTATTATGTATTAACGCTAAAGTACAAGATTCTACTTTACTTACTATTTTACACAGATTACTTAGGAGCTAGAAAAATAATGATTTTAATCAAAATATTTTAAATATGTACATAATTTTGAATTTCCCTTAAAAACTTTAAAATAAAGAAAATTTATATTTTCTTTAAGAATTTTCAATTGTCAAATTTAATTTTAACTACAAAGTTTGAAATCGCATGATGCATACATACATACATATGTGGAAATACTGCGTGACGAACCCTACATTCGTACATTTGTTTTCACATTAATATATACAAAATTTTTAGTCTTTCAAAAGAGGTACCTTCAACTTATGCATGGTGTTTAGTGGGATATAAATGTACTTTCTAAAAATAATTTTTAGAAGGTATTTGGTGGGAAATAATTGATCACAAAATTTTGTTACGCCCGCTACAAAAAACGGAAGTAACTTTACAAGTTAATGTGTTTTCGTAATTTTTTGCGAATTTTGCATAATAAAGTACACAGAATATAGTTCCTAAAAGAAAGATGAATATAAGAGAATTCTAAAATAACTTATTTGCAGCCACAAAATTTTGTCGTTTTTTGACAGAAGACATGAACCCTTTGTGACGCACCCTACGTGACTCACGTTACATTTTTTCTATTATATTTATATTCTGAAATTTCATACCTAATTTCAATGTTTCCAAAATAGCAAACACCAAATTTTTTTTCCTAATATTGAAGTGAATTTAATGTATAAAAATATGGCTTTCGATCGGGCCATATTCACTAACACTAAAGCAATGATATGAATACCTACAAATAGTTAATTTCTGGTATAAAATTAGAAGATCTGAGGTAGTGTCGGATTTGATAATAATTTTTGCATTAATAATCGTCGAAATACATATCTTTTATTTATAAAATTATATGCCTAGTCTAACACTCCTTAAAAAAATAAAATAGAAGTTTGATCACTTACAAAAAAATGTGTTTGGTGGACTGTTTCTGGGCCTTATCCATATATCAAAATTGAAAAATTGTATTTCAAAACTAACAAATTGTTTCAGAAAATATATTTCTCAGTTAAACATAATTATCCTCTTTTATTGCAGAATTTTCTAATTGTATATTAGATTCTTCTATTTGCATTCAGAAATTTTAATGTATAAATACTTTTTGTGAGGTTGTGATTTTTTCGTGAGTATTTCGTGAGCGGGAGTTTTCGTGATTGTGACTAACTTTTTTTTCCACTCACGTGAGCGTGAGTGAACGTGAGCCAAAAATATGAGGTCATGCGTGAGCGTGCATGAGTGAAATTTTTTTCTCGTGAGCGAGCATGAGCGTGAGTGAAAAGTCACTCCAGATCCCATCTCTAATAAAAAATGAGAAGTAAATTAATATTAAGCTGGAAAACGAAAGTTTTGTATTATGATTGTTTTCTTTTCAAATGAAATTTATTGAAGAAACTGAGAAGCATATTATAGATCAAACAGAAAGCAAAAAAGACAGTTTTCTGGAAAATATTTTCAAAAAACATGAAAAACAAATAGTTTTTCCAACATTTTGCTTCATAAGCACCACAAAAATTTTCTAAATCAATCTTTTTTAAAAATTTTAATTATTGCTCAGGTCTCTAGCAATAATTTGGCTTTTACAGATTTAAAAAATATCAATTAGTCGACGAGTTATAGCCAAAAAGCCATATAAACAATATGCTGAAAATCGGCATTTGACTGCAAAGTTCGTAGATCGATTAAAAAAAATTCGAACTAACATAAACAAACGCCGCGATACGGGTCTTCTAATTTAGCCTCTATTTTCACCCCTCACTCTCAGAATCGACCTAACTTTTGCTAACTTGAATTTGTTCCACAGTGTAATCATAATACATATTGTTCAAATCCGAAAGTTTAGAAAAATATACCACTTTAAATAACATGTTAAATTAATATTAAATTTTGTATATATATTACACATACACATTTTTGGAATATTTTTAATATTAATATATTAATGCTATAGATATTAAATTATTTAGTATATATTTTTTAAAACTAGTTTATTTTTTTATTAATTAGTTATCTTTCAAATAGTCATTAACATTGGCAGTGATATCTAATAGTCTTAACATATAGGAGCTATAATTATGTTCTTCCAAGCCTCAAAACGTCAACGCCGATGATTCACAGAGTACGATTGCAAAATAATACATCGAGACAGTAACAAAATGTGTCATGTAGATGCATTAAGCCGAGCCTCAATTGAGGTTGCTGAAGACAAAAGAGTTGTCCAAGATGTAAGTAATAATATTATGTTTTTCACACCACCTATTATGAAAGTAGCAACACGAAAAGACATACATTCTTAAAGCTCCGTAAAAATGTTAAAATCCTACTAATATTTTTTTTAGAAATTAATCTGTCAGAAGAAATCTGTCAAACGTCAGCTGTTAAAATTTCACCCAAATTCATCGATTAGTTTATTTCTTGTAGTCATTTGAAGTAAACAACTTTTGTGTTTCTTGAAAAATGGAAAAAGTTAATTTCGTGCAATGATTAAACACTATTATTTGAAAGGGAAAACGGCGAGAGACGAAAGAAAAGCTCGATAAACATTACGGTGAGTCTGTTCCGTCAGATTACATGGTAAAATATTGGATTGCTGAATTTAAACGCGGCCGAACAGCACCGCAACAATACCATCAACAGGAAGGCCAAAAGAGGTGGAAACTGAAGAAAGTATCAAGAAAATCCTCGATATTGTTATGAATGATCGCCGAGTCAAGTTACGTGAGGTTGTTGGAATGGTAAACATATCATATGAACGTGTGTTCAACATTTTGCATGAACATTTGCATATGAGAAAGCCATCGGCAATATGGGTGCCGCGTTTGCTATCAATTGACCATAAACGTAAACGTGTGACGTGTGCAGTCTCAAGGGCAAAGCTCTTTGAATAGGGCTACGAATTGGTACCTCATCCGCCATATTCTCCGGATTAAGACCCAAGTGACTACTTCATATTTCCAAACTTAAAGAAATGGCTCGTTGGAAAGAGATTTAGCTCCAACGATGAAATTATTGACTAAACAAATGCCTATTTTAAGGACCTCGAAAAATCCTATTTTTTGGAAGGGATACAAAAACTGGAGAAACATTGGACTAAGTTTATTGAGCTAAAAGAAGACTATGTTGAGAAATAAATGGTTTTTGGAAAAAATGTTTTTTTCCTACTTAGGTAGATTCAATATCAATCCGCCCTCGTTTTATAACTGAGAGTTTTTATGTTTGGATGTTTGTATGTTTGAACCACAATCACTCGCTTAATGGATTTGAATGAAATTTGGTAGACGGATAGATTTGTCAAAAATAGGACCACGAGACCCTATTACGATGCAATTTCTTCCTCTCTGAAACTGTCAAACCAATTGTAATGAAATTTATAATATAGATAGATCTGAGTCTGGAAGGACACACAGCCTATATATTTTTCAAAAATTGAACCACGAGAATGAAATTTATGTTTTTTACAAAATAAACAGAGTATTGTCCTCAAACATTTTTTCATGAACAATTCATGAAAAAAAATTTTTATGGAATCCTTGAGAGCACGAAATGATGAACACAATCTAAATAAAATATCTGTTAATTTTTTATTGTATAAATATTTTTCTGTGAATCTTGCTCTGAATTTGCCGTGAACGAAGTCACGGGTAAAAGCTAGTAAATAAATGAAACACATAGTGACTTTTAAAAAACAGTAAACAAATAAAAAAACTCTTATACAACAAAACCAAATTTGATAAAAAAAGAAACTGATTTGTTGATAAAAAAAACAAAGATATTCGTGGCCTAGTCATTGCTGAGTGTCACAAATGTAAAAGCACAATTCGTGGTAAGTCTGGGATTAATTGTGCGGGAGTGTGTAATAAAATATGTATATCAGTGTTCAGTTAAGTGCGCTGGTATTGATCAATATTCAGCAGAGATCTTGCGATTTTTGTGTGATGATTGCATCACACATAGTTTAGTTTAGTTTTGAAATATGGTGTTTACAAAAACAAACAAAATTTGGTGGAATACAAAAATGAATTTAAATCATCACTAAAACAAAATGAAAATGAAATTAAACTCTTGTTGGAAGCAATAGAAAGGCGTTACGATAAAAGACAAAAAAACTATCCTCAAAAAATATTTTAAGAAAAAATCTGTGAGGTAAAAAAACTGCGCGGAGTTGTAAACGACTATGAAAATAAAAACAAAGAGATTTGTAATAACATCGAAGAGAGCAATGTAAAGATGTGCAACGAAATTAAAAAAAAGCTATTAAAGAAACAAGTGATATAAACAAACTATCATTTGCTGAAACATTGAAAAAGAATATTGCCAGTTAAACCAAAAGAACGGCAAAAAATAGAAACAACAAAAGAATATTTAAACAATAAGGTAGATCCTATCAATCTAAAAATAACAAATGTTGAAAATAGAAGTAATGGAACATTAGTTATCCAAAGTGAAAATAATGAAGAAAGTGATAAAATAAAAAATGCAATAGTTAAATGGGTGAAGAATATGAAATCAAAGTGCCACATAATTTTGAAATGAGTATAACAATAACAGATATATATATATACCGATGATGAACTATCTCTTTCAGGCTTGGTGGTAGGTTATTAAACCACCTATTTTAAACCATTCAATCTCGCTATTAAGCTAAAGACAAAAAATTACTAAGCAGCTCTATTTTTCGTGATGCGCAACGGTTTTTGAATATATTCATAAGAAATCGTGGTGCATGACAGATTTTTTAACGAGTTTTTTTTATATCAATAAAACTTTTTTATTTAATATTTCTTAAATTTTTCTTAATAAATTAGCCCAAATTAATCTAAAAAACCAGGGGGCAAATTACGACATTCGATATCGAACGAAATCCCATAAAAAATTTTTTGAATTTGTATGGAAATTTCGTACGATATGGAATGTCGTAATTTGTTCCAAGGTTGAAACCGCGGGTGAGAGTTAATCGAAAAAATTAAAAGGCAAAATCTATTTTTAAAAGAAAGCAAAATAAAACCAGTAAGATCCTATGAATTTAAAAGAAATAATAAATTAGTAAATAATGTTATAATTGTAATTGAAATCAGCGCAGATGTATTAATGTGCCATAAATATAGAGGATTCAACCATAAAGCGGGTAAATGCAAAAATCAGGAAATATGATATATGTATATGTCATAGCAACCATAAAGTAAAAAGAGTGTAAGGTAGAAATTATTGAAAAAATTTGTAAATTGTATAAGATAAAAAAAACTTAGTATAGGACTTGATGAGAATCATTCTACTTTAAGCAAAAAATGTCTAGTGTACCAAACAAATTGAATATGAATATGAAAAAGATGGGTTTCAATAATATTATTAATTAATAACTGTGCTCACATAGAAGTAATTGCTGCACTGAAAGGAACTGAATAAATAATACTTTCTCTCAATTTCCCTCAATTTTTTGTTATTTTTTTTATCTTGGACCAGCACTCAGGGGATGACCCCTACACATGCAATGCATTGTGCTGGAACTAATGGAAAGGGATAGTGATAGGTATGACAGGAGGTGAAGCTTCATTCTTCTTTTACAAATCTGGTTTTTTTGCACGTTTTATTCATAGAACAGTGTTGCAGCGCCTCTGGTGTCTAGGAGGAGCATTACGAATTTTTTTGAAGCTGTGTTTAGTAGCCACTTCTTTTAAATATTTTACTTCGCCGATGATTGTGCTACATTGGAATTTGTATCAGCTGAAGTTGGTACTGTTCAGTGACCAGTCGCCACTGAAACCTTCCGCCAACAACTGACACAAAGACACATCAGAGAAATGCGTGGTGTTTTGATTTCAAGACTCTGTCTGACACTGGGTTTGAACACAGGTCCTTCGGTTTGTAGTCAACGTCCTTACTATCCGAGCCAACGCCAACGTTTGAATTTCATCAAAGGTCAAAGTACTTTTACCAATTGCTGCCTTTAGACAGTCCTTAACGCTGCGAACCAGTCGCTCGCAGAAACCACCCCACCACGCTGCTCTTTCAGGGATATATTTCGAATATCACCAGAATATCTTATTGAGCAACTAAACTACGTGGGAGAAATTCAACAATATCAGTTAAGAAATGAGGATAACTTCAGACTGCCAAAAGCAACAACTGCAATGCAACATTCACTTTTCTACAAAGGAATACATCTTTATAATATCCTTCCGGCCGATATTAAATATGAAAGAAATGCAAATTATAGGCGCTTATAATAAAACTTTTCGAGCACAACTTTACTAATGACGCTATTTCTCCAGCGTCCCATTTGCGCATACCATTTAAGCTTATTATCTAAGTTATTATCTACGTATAGGCCGAGGTACATAGAATCCGTCGTACGTTATACTTTGATTTTTTCAACTGACATTAAAGTACCGGCGGAGGAGGTTGACACATGAGTACTTTGTTAACGGATATTCTTTTTTTCTTTTTTAATTTTTATTAAATTTAATTTTGTCACCACACAACACAAAAAGCTTAATAAAAACAAAGCAAAAAAATAATATTTTCAAAGTACTTAACGTAGTATGTTAAAAGTTGCCCAACTTAGTACTTTGCGTTGACGGAGACGTACCGAATGTGACAAAGCTCATAAGAATCCCTGTATTTTAACTTAGTTGTCAGTTGAAAAAAGCAACGTATGTATAACGTACAACGGATTCTATGTGCCTCGGCCTTATATGTTACATAAGAAGAAAAGAGATAGATACATATATACAGTATGAATAACAAATATTCTCGCCATTTATTTCGCTAAGATAAACAATCACGAACTAAATGTAATGTAATAACTATTATTAGAATGCTGTTTTTTGATTGGAAAATAGTATACTTTTTTAAGTTTTTCTAGTTTCTTTTAATTTTTTTATAGTTTTTATTTTTTTAAATTTTTTCCATTTTTTTAAGTTTTTGTTAAAATTTTTATTTGAGGTATTCTCCAAATTTTATTTGTAAAAAAGTATTGTGTAATTACACATATCATGTGTAATTCTTATTTTCATGTGTAGCCCATGTGTAATTTAAAATTTTATCGATTTTTAGCACTACTTTTCTTATTATGATGACGACAAATTATGACTGGCTGTGATACATAGTTAAATTTACTTATGAACATGTTTAGCATTTTTTTGCTTTAAATTTATTAAGTTTTTGCTTATGATTGTCCTTTTTACACAAAACAAAACTGTAACATTTTTAAGGAGAATAATGTAGAATTGATCTAAGGAAGATTATATATCTGCAAATATAAAATAATTCCCTGAAGAAGTTTGAAAATACCAACGAAACGTCGGAATAATAATCAAAATTGGTATAGTCAGTGTTGCCGATTCGTGTGCAGTTATACACACACATAAATATGTATGTGTAATTTCCCTTTATGTTAAATTTAAAAATTTAAAAACTTTTTTACTGAACATTTTATTGCCGTTCGTAAAACACCGGAAAATAGAAGCCACTTCTGGTATAAGCGCTACACTGTTAAATGGCGGTCGTACATTTGAAGTAGACTTTTACGCCACCATTTCCAAAAAAATATAACCCGGAAGATTGGCTTATATTTTAATACTTAGGTATTTTTTTTTTTTTTTTTTTTTTTTTTTTTTTTTTGTAAAAAGAGAAGTAACACTCAGGCAATTAGTATGCCTACCAACCCGTAGGTGTGTTACCTTCTTTGGGAAAGGGATAGTGAGAGAGGACAGATGGTGAAAGAGAGAAAGCTTAATTTTTGCAACTCTGATATTGCGCGCTGTGTTAGTTTTTAGATCAGTGTTGCAGCGCCTATGATGTCAAGTAGGCGCATTAAATGTGTTTTTTTTAAGCTGTTGTAGCCATTTTATTAATTATTTTACTTCGCCGGCGATTTTGCTACAATACAATTAAGTACTGTTAAAGTACACATATACTTGTAATATACTTAAGTATTAAAGACGTACATTTGTGTAACAACAAATATTACGAAAACAGTTCAAACATGTTACAACATACTATAAGTGTATATGACAAAATGAGTGCTACTGTTATTGTAATACTTCTGTCTCACTAACTCACTCTACTGAACAAACCAACAATTAACTACATGCAATTTGTAATGGCCATTATTACAACTTGCCTTTAGTTAATCTAATAAATACAAACAATAACATACATATCGATGGTCTCAAGTAGAAAGGCTCTAACTCGTAATTTTTACGAAATTTAATTTTTTAATGATTCCAATACATTTCACACAAATACACCTCGTCACAAAAATGTATTGCAATAGTGTAAAAAATAACGCTTTTACAATCAGTTGTACAAAGCAATTGTAGAAGCATTTTCATTTATGTTTTTACCGTCCCCTGTGAAGTTACAAATATTTGAGTTAGGGCTTTTCTACTTGAGACCAACGATATGTATGTATGTATATATGAAATAATTTATTTTTTGTACATACATATGTATGTATGTATGTATATAAAAAAGTGGCCACCATATTTTTTTAATGTGTTCAGCTAATTTTGATTTTTTATATGAAAATATTTTAAAACCGCCAAAAAATATGGGGTAAATATGCACGTACACAAAATGCACTTAAACAAGGTTTAGGAAGAATAATTGCAGAAAATATGTATTTTTGGGCATTTAAGTAAAAATTCAGTTAACGTTGATTTTTTGTATGAAAATAATTTTAAAATGTCAAAAATTTTGGGCAGTTATCTTAAATGTGCAGGTACAGAGGCAAGTAAAAAGGAATTTGTGTGGGATTTCGAATAGTGACTGAAATTACTAATTTTGTGCATTTAAGTCGAGTGTTCTTAAACAAAAACAGATAAATCAAAACTACTGTACAACGTATTTTATTGAAAACCTCTTGCATTTACTACATGTGTATGTATGTGTGCTTATTTCTACTTTTGATTATTTAAAAGAATACGCGCAAACATACACACACACACTTCCCAAATGAAAGCACGTATGAACTGCGTATTAATCAATCAGCATACAATGAGTCACTTATAGTATCGCGTCCATAACTATTGTGTTTTCTTTGCTGAAAATGTGTAACACAAATGTGTTACTCTCTCTTTGCTACAACGCACTCAATCCATATAAGAAAATACAAAAAACAGATAACACAATAAGCGCTAATTTACGTATAACTACGCACAAGAAGCAATGATTTTAAAAACTTATATCATTTGGATGGAACAATGCACGTCTTTAATAAGTATGTAAAAAAAGTCTTGCACAATATTTCTTCAAATGTGTAATTTGGAAGCCAGGGATGCGAAATTCTTCAATGGCAAGACTTGAAATATTACATTAAACATTAATCTAATAGAATATGTAAATAATTTATTGTAAAGTATTATAAATACTACTAAATTAACTTAATAAAAAAACATGTATAAGGGCCACTTAGGACCATTTGTAAAATGGAGTAAAGGGTACAAACATTTGTTGGTTATTGTGGATGCTCTGACTCTTTATGTCGCACAGAGGAGTATTTAAACCGAAAAGCTGGGCAAAATTATTAGACGTGTTTTTTGAATTGAAATATTAAGTTTTTTTTAAGTTTTAGGTGTAATTTGATATAAAAAATCTAGTGGCAGATTTTTGGATGTTTTTACAAGAACCCTCCTATCCGCCACCCACCGCAGAACAATTTTTTTGCAAATTTTTTCAATGTTCTCATATTTATTTATTAACTAGCCACACCCGGTGTGCTTCGTTACCCAAGTGTAGTGCAAATGTAGAGATATTAACAATTCTTATGTATGGGCGATATCCATCTCTCCCATCGAATTCAATCACTAACTAGTTGGAAACTTCGTTTTATTCTAAGAGCCATCCCAGTTGTGCAGATATAAGGAAATTAAAAATAGCTTTGATTTTCACCGCATTATCGAATTAAATAAATAAGCCTATTTAAATTTCCCAGTCGTGAGAAAAACAGTACCAACATTTTAAAAAGATCGCTCTCGTAGTAACTAACAAACAAACAAATTATTAAACAAATATACAAACACAGATTAATTTTTATATACATATGTACATACTATGAACATACATATATACATCTCCTTGAAATTTCGCATAATTTTCTAACCAAAACCTGCAATTTCTCATCGTCAGATTCCTTTACTAATTGGAATAACTGTAATCTTTAGTAAAGTTTTTCCATGTTATCTCTCGAAGTTACAAAACGGTACAGAGAAAAATTGTATGCAATAACCCATACATGGATGTATTTTTAATGTACATAGGTACATGCTTTTTTAATATAATTTTTGTGATTAATGCTTTAAAAAATTAATTTAGTTATTTATGAGCATTTATTTTTCTAACAAATAATGTTAAGAGTGCCGGTAAATAAAAAAATGTTTTATTGGGATGTAGGACCGATAATAAGCATTTTGCAAAATCATATTTATAGGCAGGTGAAAAAGTGTCTGATGAGCAAAATACATAAATTTGAAAATTGAAAAAAAAACCGTTAAAAATAATGGCGCAAACTTGCGCAAACTTTTTTTGGTCTAAAATTAGAGATTCTAAATTTTATTGTGGTGTAAAACATAATTTATACATTTGCTACCTTCACTTTTAATGACGTTTTTCTTTTCTTTTTTTTGGGACAAAAAAAGTATAAATTTAATTTTTTTAATTTTTAAACGAATTGCTTCAACATTAATATTTAAGATAGCTTTTGAACCAATCTATCAGTGAAAAAAATCAATGTAGTAGCTTTCTTCATTTAGTCACAAAAAATAGCATATAAACATCTTGAAATCGAAAAAAAACACATAAAAACGCATGTAATTTTCTTCACTTTCCTGACTTCAGCAATGTCTCAGAGCTACAAATCGCAACATAAAGCCTTATAAATATACAATATGATGTAAAATTTTGTTGTGTATCGAGCTGTGTAATTATTTTTTTAAATTTCTTTAAATTCCTTTTTGCATTTTTGGCGATATTTTTGGCATATATACTTCTCTGTGGATCGGTTCAAGCTGAACTTAGCAGTAGGGGACTATCGTGGCTACAAATAAGATGCCTAGCTCAGGTTGGAGCGTTGTTCAGAAATTTTGTTGAATCCTAATAAGTTTTCTTTCTTTTTATTTTATATATACAGTCGAACTGCCATAACTCGAATCACAATTATCCCAAAAAAATCGTCGACTTACGGGGACTTCGAGTTATAGAATTTATTTGTTGAAAAAAAAACAATTGCAGTTATGTCCGTATTTTATATGATGAATATGATGAATATTTTTATTTAAATCAGACACTTACTGAAAACAACATATAATAAGTAAACTATAGTGAAGTAAAATATTTTGAAATTTTTTTAAATAAGATATCTCGAATGATATATGTAGTTACGAAATTAGTGACTGAAAATCTAATTTTTTATTATCAATAAAAAATGACTCTAAATTGTTCAAAGCCTTATATTGCTCATCAGTTGTAGTTTGCAAATATAAATTTAATGTGCGATAAGAATTTTCTACATAATTTCTGGAAGGCTACTAAAAAGTTTCTTCCACCGAACTCCCGCCATCACTCGCCGTTCCGCCTAAGATGGGATCGCCCGAATAAAAAAAATGTAATTCTAAACAATGCACTTCAATACTCACCCTTATTTAGTGTCCGACCGAATATTCGGGTTCGAATTCGGCTACGGAGTTCGGCAAAAAAATGGTGTGTTCGCCGTAATTTTTACCGAACTTTACCGATACAGAACTTTTTTATGAAACTACATATTTATTATCATGCAAGGCCAATTCATAACAGGTATACTCGCCTCAATTCGCTTTGAAAAATACCCACTTTCGATGTCAAGAATTGTACTGAAAAATACGTCAGCAAACAATTTGACATCCGAACTAAATCCGACCCAGGTAGAACAGTGCCTATTTAATGATGGCTAGATTACTAGAACAAAAGGAAGCCATTTGTATGCCATTAAAACAGGCAAAAAAATTAATGGAATCATAAATTTATTGGAATGCTTTTATGAAGCAACACTAAATATCTCGGGAGATGCCTCAACAATTTCCATAGTAATTCCCTTATTTAACGGGAACTAATTGATGGACCCACGTGAGCTGTGCTTGATCACGGCTGCCAATGGAACCTAACCTAACCTAACCTAATGACAAAAAGTTCGTGTTCGGCCGAACTTTGCCAAATTTGCCGAAGTTAGTGTTCGACATGAAAAAGTGAATTCGATCGGACATTACCCTTATTCCAAACGGGCAGACGATCCCCAATTTTTATACACTTCACCAAAAAATTTGGAAAGGGGATATATATGTTTGTCATTCCATATATAAATTCTTCATTATTCATTTAAGACCCCACAAAGTATATATATTCTAGATCCTTATAGATAGAATGAGCGTTGCCCGTCTGTCCGTCTCACACAGCATAGACATAAATTTTAGACCCTTCTCTTCAAATTTTTCATAAAATTGTTCGGTTTGAAAATAACAAAACTCGGTCCAATAATTAATGAGATATAGTCAAAAGACTTTTTTTGTTATATGTCCTATTCTATCTATATCCAGTTGTCCTAAGGTCAATTTAATGAAACATATTTCTTGAGTAGAAGTCTAGGAAGGTTTCTACTGAAAATAATGGAAACCACTAACGGATAAAATATGGACAAAAAATGGTATTCTAAAGAATTTTATTTTAAAAATTTTTAATATTTTTGAAAAAGTTGCGTTGGGATTCATACCTACAACGTACTGAATGCTAGTCACAAGCGCTTCTTATACACCATAGAGCTTGTAGACTTCATAGCATTTTGCGCATTTAAGTAAATATTTTTTATTCATTATAATGCTGGCTACACACATTGCAACGTGTTTATGCAACTTGACTTGTTTCATTGTAGGATGCATAGTCTGTAGTCTTGTTTATAGTTTCATTTCGTGTTGCATTCGAGGTTTTCTGGTTGCATTAATGTTGATCCCATAGTGTGTAGCCGCGTTTATTCTTTTTACTGGTTTAGTTCTGTGAAAACCAGCAAGGTGCATATGTTTGTATTTTTGTCAACCACTGAAAAAATAAATAGGCTTTGTAATTTTGTTTGTTAAGTAAATTTAAGAAACGTTTTTTCGTATATTCGTACAAATTTCTGTAATCTTTTGGCTCATTTTCTTTTAACTCTTTTAACAGTCATCATTTGAAAACTCTTCTTTTTTAAATACCAATTTTTTTAACATATCATCATTTTTTTGTTGTACCTCATTTTCCTCCTCTTCATAATACAATTCATCAATAATAATAATTGCCGCTGTTTCACAAAATACAGAAATGATGTTGCGTTTATGGTTTCATTCTTGGTTGTAGTGTCTGTATCAAAATATGAAATATGAATGATAAACGTGTTGCATAAACACGTTGCAATGTCTGTAGCCGGCATAAAATACTTACGCCCACCACTTACTTACTCACCATCTTCGGTAAAATATAAAAAAAAATTAACCAACCCTTGGCTTGGCTAACTGGTATTATTTAATCAACGGTTACCGATTTTCGTTTCACCATCCTGCAGTTAGTTAACAAATTTGATGAAAATGTGGAAATACCATCACTTTGTCTAGATATATTTATAAAGCGAAACATTAAAATTAAAACATTCTTATACATTAATATACATACATATACACATGAACATGTACAATATTTGTATGAATATTAAATAATGTAATTTTAAGCTATTGAATAGCTTTTATCGCAAGCTTTGAGCGCGGCGACCGAACCAAGAAATTCCATAACGAAAATAAAACCTAACACTAAGTTTTTTCCTTAAGTCTTCTTCTTTTTTAAGTATTTGAATCGCTTAGCGTATGTTAGCCCCTAAAGTATGTCATTAATTTTCTTAACATACAGTATTGCAAGAACAGATTTTTACATGTAGGAAAACACAAAATGGCGTACTTGCGTGCAATCGTGGTTGACAAAAAATGATATACACAAACAATTCGTAGGTTTTTAAGCTAATGCATAGCTTTCATCGCGGGCTTTGAGCGCGGCGACCGAATAAAGAAATTCACCACGCTCAAAAAGTGTAACTTGAATTAATATTAAAGAAAAAACTTGAATTAATGTCAAAGAAAAAACTTGGATTTAGTATCAAAGAAAAAATTACTGCATAAGTAAAAAATAAATATATAATTATAATTGCACAAGTTTATAAAAAGGCTATGCAATAACTTTGCCGCGGCAGTCCCCGAGTGCCACACGTCTTTTTTTCAGTATGTTCTCAGACGACTTTGATACTTTATACGTCTGTTGGAGTTCATCAATTACATTAGAGTGGTGTCATTATTTTTTCGCGAATTAATTTTTTAATTGAAAAATATTACAAAAACGTAAATGCTGATTCATATTTCTATCCGTTTTATTTGTAATGTAACGAATTCTTCAGCATAAATATGCTGATTCAACATATCGTCTAAGCTTAGCTTAATATTATGCATGCATATTACAGTATTTATCGCTTACATTTTCTAATTAAAACTTTCAGTATATTTACCAAAGATTTATTTAATTTTTATGATTTTATATTCACAACTAGGTATTTTACTGTTGTTTTCTATATAAATTCCCATAAGAAATGTTTCTTTCATTCTACAACAACAGTGAGTTAATCTTCAAAAGCACTTAAATTAAATGGAAACAAAATTTGAAGTAAGAATTTAATTTAAAATAAAGCTCCAAAATGTAATTTAGAAAGAACATAAAAAGTTGAAAACTACAATAGCAATATTGGAAATAAGTCCCAAAATTTATATGAAAAAAAAATATGATAATTGTGCCGATTGCCAAGTCTTTAAAAAATCTCTAATATGGCGAAAATTCTTAATTCAATATTGATAAAAAACAGTAAAATTGTAGAGTAAAAAAACTTACAAAATATCATTTCCATTGTGAAAATTAAACTTTTATCAAAAACTATTTTGTATTTGGAATAGAAAAATTAAAATGCATTTGTATTTTGAATAAAAGTATTGCAAATGCATTTCCACAACTTTGTATTTTCCACAAATTTATATTTAACTTCTAGATTGCTTTTTCCAAGTTAACAATTTAATATGGGCTTAAAATGTATTCTAACTTTCATTTGTGAAAATACATTTAAAACAAAAACAATTTGTTTTTGTTTTAAATGTAATTTCAGGCAGTAATATCGTTCGCAATTCATCACATATTTTTCAAAAAATCAGTTCCCATCATATACGAGGAGGGATTGATATTGAAGCTTCCTAAGTAGGAAAAAAAACTTTTTTTTTTCAAAAACCATTTATTTTTTAACATAGTCTTCTTTTAGCTCAATAAACTTAGTCCAACGTTTCTCCAGTTTTTGTATCCCTTCCAAAAAATAGGATTTTTCGAGGTCATTTGTTTAGTCAATAATTTCATGGTTGGAGCTAAATCTCTTTCCAACGAGCCATTTCTTTAAGTTTGGAAATATGAAGTAGTCACTTGGGTCTTAATCCGGAGAATATGGCGGATGAGGTACCAATTCGTAGCCCTATTCAAAGAGCTTTGCCCTTGAGACTGCACACGTCACACGTTTACGTTTATGGTCAATTGATAGCAAACGCGGCACCCATATTGCCGATGGCTTTCTCATATGCAAATGTTCATGCAAAATGTTGAACACACGTTCATATGATATGTTTACCATTCCAACAACCTCATGTAACTTGACTCGGCGATCATTCATAACAATATCGAGGATTTTCTTGATACTTTCTTCAGTTTCCACCTCTTTTGGCCTTCCTGTTGATGGTATTGTTGCGGTGCTGTTCGGCCGCGTTTAAATTCAGCAATCCAATATTTTACCATGTAATCTGACGGAACAGACTCACCGTAATGTTTATCGAGCTTTTCTTTCGTCTCTTTCGCCGTTTTCCCTTTCAAATAATAGTGTTTAATCATTGCACGAAATTCACTTTTTCAAGAAACACAAAAGTTGTTTACTTCAAATGACTACAACAAATAAACTAATCGATGAATTTGGGTGAAATTTTAACAGCTGACGTTTGACAGATCGCAATTTCAAAATTTTTGTGTTTGTGCTGCCATCTAGCGCTAGGTAGCTTCAATATCAATCTGCCCTCGTACTTACATATTTACGTATGAACTAGAGATGTGATCATGAGTGACTTTTCACTCACGCTCATGAACGCTCGCAATAAAAAAATTTTACTCATGCACGACCTCATATTTTTGGCTCACATTCACTCACGTTCACGTAAGTGGGAAAAAAGTTAGTCACAATCACGAATACTCACGCTCGCGATAAAAACACAATCCATAAGTATTTATACATTCAAATTTCTGAATGCAAGCAGAAAAATCTAAATACAATTAGGAATTTCTGCAATAAAAGAGGAAAATTATGTTTAACTGAGAAATATACTTTTCTGGAACAATTTGTTAGTTTTGAAATACAAAATTTTATATTTTAATATATGGGTAAGTCTCAGAAAGAGTATTTTTTAATAAATAAAATAAATGTATTTCGATGATCATTAACGCACAAATTATTACCAAATAATACCCTACCTCAGATATTATATCATACCAGAATTTAACAATTTTTAGGTATTCATATCATTACTTTAGTGTTAATGAAGATGGCCCGATTGAAAGCCATATTTTTTTTATTTATCGTTTCAATATACATACATATGTATATTTTCGGCGGAGGAGGTTGGCACAAGAGTACTTTGTTAAACGGAAATGAAATCAGCTTCATTTGATTAAAGTACACATTTTCAATGGAATTCGAAGATATTCTTTTTGCTTTTTTAATTTTTATTTAATTTAATTTTGTCACCACACAACACAAAAAGCTTAATAAAAACAAAGCAAAAAAAATATATTTTTCGAAGTACACAACGTACGTTAAAAGTTGCCCAACTTTAGTATTTTGCGTTGACAGAGACGTACCGAATGTGACAAAGCTCATCGGCCTTATGTATGCGTTACGTTAATATTTACATTTTTGAAACATATTTTAAATGCATATTTTATTAAAATTAAAAAAAATTTTGGTTTTTGGTGAAAATTTATTTTTTGTTTATTTTGCAAAGAGCTAACTGTTGGACAATTTACACAAACTGTCCGAAGAAAAAGTACGGGCTGTTTCGTGCAAGAAGAATATTTTTCTCTCAAAGCCATCATGAGTCATAACATCTACGATGGGATCCCCCACAATTTATAAAGTAGCAAAGCGAGGTACGCCGCAAGGAGGGGTTTTATCTCCAATCTTGTGGAACCTTGCCATAAACACGGTACTGGTGGAGCTAGACTCAAATAGATTTAAAACAGTAGCCTACGCAGATGACGTTGCAGTAGTAGTGTCGGGTAAATACCCAGACACAATCTCGCATCGTCTACAATTAGCCTTGCATCACATTACCAGGTGGTGTATCTGTAATGGACTCAACGTTAACCCAATGAAGACGGATTTCGTACTCTTCACGAGAAAATACAAAATACCGTAATTCACTTTACCAACTCTTAACGGAGTCACACTAAGGTTATCCGATAATGCAAAGTATCTGGGTATCATCCTGGACTCTAAGTTATCATGGAACCTAAACGTACAAGCAAGAGCAGAGAAGGCTGCTATTGCCTTCTATACCTGCCATAGGAAACAGATAGGGTATTAACCCCAAAACAACCAATTGGCTCTTTGAAATGGTCGTCAAGCCCATATTAATGTATGGTGAAATCGTCTGGTGGCCGGCCCTAGGCAAATCCACCTACGTATACTTGTGGCTGTCCTAACAGGGCAATGCTTCATAGGTGCCCACGCAAACAGACTAAATCTCTCTTTCAACGACTTCTGTAGAAGTTGTCATAATGAGGAGGAGGAAGAAACTGTAAAGCATCTCCTCTGTCAATGTCCAGCTCTGTCTCATTACAGAGCCATTTATCTAGGTAACTCGACTTTACCCGAACTCGCAGACCTTACGGAATGCAATCTGAAGGAAATAAACAAGTTTATTTGAAAAAGCGGTTGGTTCAACACTGACCACAACATAGGATAGCCAATACTTTTTTATTTTCTTCGATGTCCATATCGGGCATCACAAAGGGACCTATTTTTCAGGACCCAAATGGGTCGGTTGCTTGCAATCGGCGGCCTGTGCAACCTAACCTAACCTAACGTAAAAAAATTAGTTTTTTAAACTACTCGTCTAGCTCACGTTCTACTCGTTTTGACATTTATTTGAAACGTACTTATAATTTAAAAATAAAAAAAAATTATTATACACACGTAGGTACAAAAACAAAATTGATATTGTATTTCAAAACTAAAAGTTACTATGTTACTAAAATCTATTAAAAAAGAATTAACAAAATTTGTATTAATTTGATCTAAAGCAAACAAAAGTAACATTTTTATTCAGAAGGAATCATAACAGTGTTTGGAATTGACATTAATCATCATCTTTAAGATGCTTTATAATGTCAACCAAGGATTGAGCCATAACTTTTGTTCTTTTGATGCATTGGATTGTATTTCGAGGCTGCATTTTTTATAGATACTTCCAGTTGCTTGCGCATAATGTCCAGTATGCTTTGTTGAATGTGTTTGTTGTCTTAACAGTTTCTGTTTGTAGGTGTTGCTTTCAGTGTGTTTTATTTTCTGGTAAGTTCAAATAATCCTGTTGCTTTGTTTTTTTTGATGATGTTATGATTTATGTTAGTGTTTGACGTATATTTATTTATTTAATTATTCAGTAATGTAATACAAAGCCTTTTAGGCCAAAATATAAATATGTATTACAAAGTAATAAAAACCTGAGTAATTACATTCATTCATATGTAAATAAATCTCAACAAACATTTAATTCATAGTATCAGCTCCCCAACCAAAAAACTTAAAGAAATTTGTATATCTATTCAGAAAAGAGTACAACAAATGAGTCCCAATCAGAAGTAACTCAAAAAATGAAAAAAAAGAGAACAGAACATATGCAATATTTCAAGGCAGTCAGTATATAAAAAAACAATAAATAAGAATATATACATATATATGTGTTTGTGTATGTACATATATATACATATACATACATGCATACATACAAACATATATACACATGCATATATAAAAACACACACACACACACATATATATATATATATCAATAATAATACCTAAGGAATAATAATCAATCTAAGGAACGGAAATATTCCAGAAGCTTGAGTCTGAAAACATTATTAGAGTGTGAAAAAATACGGAGCTCGTAAGGCAACCTATTCCAGCAACGTGCAATTCTCACTACATAAGAACGTTCGAAAACTCCTTTAAAAATCCTAGGAATGAAAATCTGAGGATTCCTAGAAGAATGGAGAAACACAAATCTATCACATAAGGCAGAGGCAAAACCATTTCTTACCACATTATGAAACATGCCAAGACTACGATACCAAACAAAATTCCTAAAAGAACACCCCAAAAAATTTCGAACAAATGAAGACACATGATCCCTACGCCTAACACCATATACAGATCGAACAATCATATTCACAATACTTCCCAACCTATTTAGAGTTCCCTTCAATAAAGCAGACACAATTTCAAGACCATACAAAACCTGCGGCATGAGAAGATCATGTGCCAATCTTCGTCTAATACGGAAAGGCAAATAAATATTAGAAGAATACATATTGCGTAACGAACCTCACACTCTACCCGAGACGAGGCCATCGTGGTTATCAAAAAAGAGGCCATTATCAACTACAACGCCCAAACACTTGTGCCACATTCGACCTCAATACCCCAAGGTAAAACTTAACAGAACGAGAGACATTCTCAGTGAGACCAAACAAAAGGAACTTAGTTTTAGCAGAATTTATACTCAGTGAGTTTTCAGACGTCCATTGGGAAACCTGATCCAGGCAATCATTACGTTTTGTTGATAATTATCCAGTGAGTTTCGGCAGCCTTTAACTAATAAGAAAACATCATCAGCAAATAAGAATATCTCGCATGCACCCTGGTTAGATTGCAAATGTAAATCATTTACATACAAAATAAATAGAAGTGGTCCAAGGATAGACCCTTGTGGAACTCCTGCATTAAGATACAATAAATATGAATTAACTCCATTATAGTCAACGAACTGGGACCTACCAACGAGATATGAAAGAATAAGCTTACAAGCGGAAGACGAAAATTTGAACTGCTCCATAAGTTTATTGATCATAGCACCATAACTAATAGAATTGAAGGCCTTTGATAAATCAAGTGATACCATAGCACAAATCTCACCAACATTCATGACATCTCTAATAGAATCAGTAAGACTAAGTAACAGAGACGTTGTATTACACCCCCGACGAAAGGCATATTGAGACTCGTAAAAACACACACATGAGCATCTGATCCTTAATTAAATGCTCAACTAATTTAGAGAGAGCAGAAATAATGGAAATCGGTCTAAAATCATCAAAATTATTCACCACTCTAGATTTAGGGATAGGCACAACACGAGCAGTCTTCCAAGAAACTGGAAAGGTGGATGAAGATAAAATATGGTTAATAATGTTTAAAAGAATATGAGACAGAAAAGGAAAAATAGGTTTAATAAATTTAGAAGGGATAACATCAATCCCAATTGACCCTGATTTAATCCTACTCAAAGCCGCGCATACCTCCACCTCATCCACACAACGAAAAGAAAAAGCAAAATCTCCAAAATCAACTTGAACGCTGCTAGCCAGATCATTATCACTTACAAAATGCTCATAACAAAATGCATATAACACGTCCAAACACACATGTAAAGTATACTCCATAAAGTAATAGGACTAGTCCAAAAGTAACCCCATAGAAAAGATGGTCTACTTAACATTACGATGTCCTAGGGCTAGACCATATGGTCAAGGTATGCATTACATCGGACTAACCGAAAAAGTACTCCATGTCATTAAGAATGGACCACGCACAAGTAGTTTGATAGGCACGAACACTATCGTGAAAGCACGACAATTTTCGTATAGCATAAGCTCTTGTTTGAAAATGACAGTCCATGTATGCATTGCATAGGACAATGTTGTAACTAGTCCGTTTCAGCTATAATAGACCACGTAATCCAATATTATTTGCAGGGTAGTTATCGCGTGTAATAATATTCGAAATGTTCGGCGTATATATGGTATTCAAATATGTCTGTAAGATGTTCGTATTGTATTATTTGTATAAAACAAAGAAAATTTTGTCCGCACGACTAGTTTTTTTCAATTGTGTGCTTTTGACATTAATAACATTTGTAAATGTGTAATAGAAATCACAAAATGTATACCAAAACTTTCATTCTTACGTTTTCATTCAATTCTAGCCGACACATGCATTATAAAAACGACAAAAGAATTTTAAATCTTGTTTCAACAAAAATTTCGAGTAACTTGTTTTCTATGAACATTAGTATTTTATTGTTGTTTTTAATATTAATTCTCACTCACAATTTTGTATTTATGTTCTGTTCATAGAAGCCAAGCAATGGACTTAAGTAGAAAATATGTATGAAAATCTCTCGAATAACTGAGTGGGTATGAACAAATCGTTCACCCATTCGACTGCTTGGATTCTATGAATAGCACATTATTTTCTAAAAGTAGTTACAATCGAAAGGTATTTCAAAGAGCTTACAAATGATGCTCTTTTTGTTATTACAGGCTCTTTATTTTATTTATTTATTTTTGGAAACATTTCTTTCAGCATTGATTTAGCATAATGCAATCAAGTTGGGTGGTGGTAACATAATGTGGTGAGGAAAGAAATGATGGTACATTTTAGATTTCAGAAGATTTAGAACCCCAAACACACCTTCTTGTTGTTTCGGATCAGATTCAATGGAACGATGTGCGTATTTTCAAGTTGCCTGCCCATTCTCTAGATCTCAATATATGCAAAATACGAACGTAATATTTTTTAATATATTTGCCAGATCTAGTTACGAGCGAATGAAAAAAAAATCAAAATGAAACGATTGACAATTTAATCAGATCATCGTTGTAATTTTCTATTCATATTAGTAAATAAAAGAACGATTTATATAAATACCGGACATCTAAGAACGAATAAATGAATATTGGGAAATGTTTCAATTGTATTGCCGCCTACTGCACATGAGATGTATCTTCGAAAGACTGTGTTATTACAATGACGGAAATATTTTGCATGCATTTATTACTTGAAATTTGCAGGTCGAGCTCCAGAAATTGATATACTTACATATTTTCAGGATTAGTTTTTTCGATGGCTTGAATTAACTGCTTGGTCAAGTTGTCATCGCGGACTGATAATAAATTTTTTGATTCGCTTGCCACCAGGGTGTGGAACAGGAGGGTTCGATTTAACGATGATGTATTTCCAAGGGATTCAGATACCGGTAATTCACTTAGTACTATAAATTAATCATATGTGGTTATATTACAATTTTCATTAAACTTGCAAAACTTACAGTCTGATAAACTTGTTAGACCTGCTAATGTGGTCACTGGAACACTAGGAATATCGCGTTCGCTCATTATGATCTGTGTTTTAACCATTAATTTCTGATTTTTACAAAAAACCACTGCTGATTAACAAAATATTTTGGAATGAAAAGAAAAGCAGGATTGCTGTCTACGCTGTCAATTTCGAATAAGAATTTTACAGTTGAGAAATATCATTTGCTTTATTCAAAATTATATATATTGTAAATTATTTTTACTGAAATTGCAATATATCTTCCACCATTGTTTTCAACTTGTGATCTCACTTATATTTACAGGACTCACAAAATCGCAAACATTCACGGTTTACATTAAACATTAAAATCAGTAACTTTTTACGATACTCAAGAAAAATTATTTAAATTCACAAAAACTTTTACAATTCGCGAGTCAATATAAATGGCGACGTCGATAGCAAAGAACACAATACAAACCAAACTTAAGTCAGTGCAACCAACTTTGCAACTTAAGATAAATGTCAAAAACATCGTAGAAAATGTATACATATTTGATATGTTGTCAGCTAAGAAAAGGAACTTGTAACTATTTGCAGAGCCATCTATATCTATTAATCGTTACTATAAAAAATAACAAGTATACTTAGTTCAAACTAGACGTATAGATGGTTCTTTTGAAATATTGAATAACGAAACGCATGTGAAAAATGCTGCCCGTGAGAGCTCAAAATCAAAATTGAAAAAATTATATTTTACTAGACTATTCCAACATTTTCTACAATATTGAGAGTCGTTTTTCGGTAGGACCTCCAGATCTGTCTGTCGAGGCCTTTAAGGACGTTTAAGTTGTCAAGTTTGTTTATATTAGCTTTACTCGATCGTGTTTGGATTAGTATATACCATCACACCATCACGTACTGCTTATCAAAATTCAAAAATTGAAGGCTGTTACGTAGGCTGTACGCAAATGTAAAGCTAATTTTTTAGAAAATTTGGACGAAAAACTTCAATCAACTGTTTTCTTGAAACACTCTATGCAATGAAAATTTGTAAGCAAATGCTCGTCAAATTTTAAAAGTGTTCGTAAAAAAGTGAGAATTTAAAATTTGATAGAAAATTTTATCGTGTGACTACCAAATTAAACAATTCACCCATTGTTTCCTCACAAATTTTTTTACTGAGAGTTTTTTTGCAACACGAGTGAATCCATTTCGAACAATTTGTTACCATATGAAATAAGTGTGTAACGATTCGCATTAATTTTACAAGGTGGCAGATCAACGGCTGAAGTTTCTTGGTGTCACACACATATTTTTAATTTGTTTATAAAGAAATTGTATATAAGAAAATTGATTGCTTTTTTTAATAATGCTATGGCCTACCATACGCTTTGCTGCATATGGTTAATTGTGTATTTTTCCCAATAATGTATTTTTATATCATTAAAAATTGCGCAAAAACAATTGCTTTTATTATACATGTACATATGTGGCAGCGCAGTTCAACTTTGGCTGAAAAACTAAAATAATTGGAAGCACAGTTCAATTTTGTCCGAAAAAAAATATTGTTCCGAAACAATGGGTATACATTAATACAGTATACTGGCACAAACAAGTGATGTTGAATCGTGCACGAAACACATGACATTCAAGCATACTGGAGTAATATTCATTTCTTTAAAATTTTTGTACGGGTGAATTGTTGCAACTGATGCGCACGCATTTATTATTGATATTATTTTAAAAATAGAAATTAAAGAAAATTCGTGTTTTAATAATTTGTAATTAATAATGACACAGTTTGTGCTGCAATTATTATTGCTATAATAAAAAAGCAGTAATAATTTGTTTTTCAACAAACAATGAAATCACACAAAATGCCCATACACGACCAAATCTCTAGCACCAACAATTGATTGTGCGTGCATGCTGGTGTAGTGTATGCATGCTGGTGTATGCTTGGTGAAGGAATGATGTATGTATATAAGATTCGGCATAGCTGTTTTTTGGTCTTTTATCCTTGTATATTTTTATATATTCATAATTATGATCTCTTTATAATAAGATATCATGGCATAATTCGAATAATAATTTTTACTAAATATTTATATATGTATATTACTGTTAAATTAAATATTTACTATAAACGTTCACATAATTGTATTAATTATTTTTTAATACTAGTAGAAATTATTCGAGACAGGTCTTGATATCCTTTTTCAAAGAATTTCTAAAACAAAAGTTTTTGAAATTCTTTGAAAAGAGATAACGAGACCTATCTCAAATAATTAATTTAATAATTTAATAGATAATTGAATTAAAGTAACAACCATACCTAACCATTAAAGTACATTTCTTCTAAATTAACAATTCAAACACCATATTGTTAGAAAATTTAAATGTAGATTCAAATATAACGAACATAAAAATACAGCTGTGATTAAGCACAGCTTAATCAACTGTGTGTGCAAGTTTGGGAGCACTCAAATTCAAAATAACGTGTATAGAAAATTTAAGAAAGTTCTAGAAACTGCTAAATCTGCGAAATTGTTCGAGAAATCTGTACAACATCTATTGTTTGCAACTGCGAACGATAGTGCAGTTTCACGGTATTAGTTGACATGAATTTGAATTGTCTAGTTGATTCTCCATCCACATCATAGTGTAATTTATAGAGCTGCCACCCACTTAACTGAAAATACGCAATTACATGATTGCACAAGACTGGTAGCCCCAATTAAATTTTATGTCGAATAAACTAGCGCACCCTCGAACCATCTACAAACTGTGTTATCAGCAGATGCTGCATGATACGAATAAGTCAGAAGTGTAAGAAACACTTCATGGTGAACTTCGTGTATAAGTCAGTTGTGAAAAAGCTTTTGAAGTGTAAACATCTCTAAAGACAAATTACTTCGTGTATTTTATTCTAAAGTGTAATAAAGGAAATAAAACAGTATTAAGTAAAAATCTAGATTCGTCTGTGTTTTTATTTTTGACATATTAAAAGAACTCAAGAAGGAAACGTTTTCGAAAAGGTCAAAACGTAACAATATATTATTGAACACAAGCCAGAAAAATCTAAATCCATAGAAATAAAAAAGCCCAAAAATTGTTTATTCAGTTTTAATTATTATCAATAAAAAATGCATAAAACATGTTAAAAGTAATTTGGAATGAATTTCCGTCATCCCACGTCAAATTTGGTTGATAAACAGACCGGTTTCGGCTATGTGCCATCTTCAGTGTTCTCTCAGTAACTAATCGTTTTTTGTGTTGTCCCTTGTCTTTCGTATAGTTTCCTTGTGTACCTAACTACTTTTTCTCTCTTTCTCTCTTGTTCGTGTCTGCATCTCTCTCGTTCGTATATATTCGTGTGTGGCTCTCTCTTGTTCGTATATATTCCTGTGTGCTCTATATCTACCTGCTTCTTGTTCGTTTAATTTTTCTCTTGTTAGTCTCTTGTGTTTACCGTTACAGTTTATTATTTGAGTGATCATTTGCTAGGTGTTTTATCTTTGTGTAGGTAGTAGTCTGTGATTGTCCGTTTCTGGGTTTCTTTTTGGTTTTGTTCGTTTGTTGTGTTGTCTGGTTTTCTTGGGTTATTGTTTTCTTTTGTGTAAAAATGTTTTAGCGGTTCAAATATTATGTCTGACGCAGTGTTTATTTGTTCGTTTATAATTCTTCCGTCAAACGTTTTTTGTTTGTATATTTCCATGTTTTCTAATACGTTCAGTCGCCGTCCTTTGTGCTGTAAATGCAGTAATTCAACTGTTTGTCTGATGTGTCTTGGTGTACATTTGTTGTTGAATATGTGGTTCGCGAAATTTGATTCTGGCGTTGCTCCTGGTTGTTTCAGTTTCTTGTTGTAGTCTCTTATGTGCTCCCGAAATCTTGTTTTTATTTTCCGTCCTGTTTGTCCGATGTAGCTATGTTTGCATGAGCAAGTCAATTTGTAAACACCTTGCTTATCTAGGGGGTCCGTTTCGTTTGTGCTATTTCGTAGTATTCTACCCAAATTGTTTTTTGTTCGGAATGCTGTGTTAATATTGTGTTTTCTAAAAAATTTTGCTAGTTTGTATGTTGATTTGCCCATATACGTTAAAGTAGCCCAAGTTCCATTTTCTTGCTCCTGTTCTCTGTTCCGTTCTTTATTTGTTTTGATATTATTTCGGATTTTGTCTACTAGTTCTTTTTTGTATCCATTGTTTCCTGCTATGTCATATATTGTTTTTATCTCTTTCTTATAGGCCTCACGTGTTAGTGGTATTCGTTCAAGTCTTGTTACTAATTGTCTAATTGCCGCGTTCTTGTGTTGTTGAGGATGGTTCGATGAATTATGTATTATTGTGTCTGTGGCCGTTGGTTTTCTGTATATTTCGTATTCAACTCTATTTAAACTCTTATTTGCTTTAATTGTTAGGTCTAGGTAATTTATTTTGTCGTCTTCTTCTACTTCCATTGTGAATTTAATACTTTTATGTTGCTTATTCAGGAGCTCCAGAACTTGTTTTTCTCTATTTCCTTCCAGTATACATATAATATCATCGACATATCTTGCATAGAATGTTACCCCGAAATTGGTTTTTAGATCATCTACGAATTTCTCTTCTAGATTTTGCATAAACACCTCCATGAGGATTGCTGATGTTGGATTTCCCATTCCTAGTCCGTTAGTTTGTCTGTAT
This sequence comes from Gymnocheta viridis, assembly GCA_956483585.1. NCBI lineage: Eukaryota > Metazoa > Arthropoda > Insecta > Diptera > Tachinidae > Gymnocheta > Gymnocheta viridis. The sequence continues at coordinate 41,660,860 of OY101444.1, forward strand.
ATGCTATTGTTAAATTTAAAGTAATTCTGTTCTAGTGTGGCTTTCAGTGTGTTTACGAGTTGATTGGAAAATTCTACGTTTTCTGTTTTGTTGAGTAGTGTTTTATGTACAATGTTTATTGTCTCCGTTGTTGGAATTGATGGATATAAATCTTTTACGTCAAATGAGACTAGTTTACTATTTTTCGTTATTTCTACATTATCTAGCTTTGTAACTAATACCGTGGTGTTGGCTATTGTGTGTTTGTTTTTTAGGCTCAAGGTATCTGCAGATAAAGGAAACACAAGTAGAAGGAAGTAGAAGAAGACGACAAAATAAATTATATACGAACAAGAGAGAGCCACACACGAATATATACGAACGAGAGAGATGCAGACACGAACAAGAGAGAAAGAGAGAAAAAGTAGTTAGGTACACAAGGAAACTATACGAAAGACAAGGGACAACACAAAAAACGATTAGTTACTGAGAGAACACTGAAGATGGCACATAGCCGAAACCGGTCTGTTTATCAACCAAATTTGACGTGGGATGACGGAAATTCATTCCAAATTACAATCAAACCCCGTCGGAAGAAAAACACAACACTTAATGTTAAAAGTAATTAAAATTCGTAACTTAAAGTACATAAACAAAAAATTGATTATTCCGTTTGACTGAAAAAAAACTGATAACATTGGATGCATTTTTGTTTTTTAATAAAGGTTTTATAACTGCTAATATAAAATATCTGATCTTTTTCTTGTTTTTTTTATTACCCGCAACTTACGTCCTCAAAAGAGGTCTTTCCGAGACTTATTTTTGTGAGGCTGTTACTTTTATATTCTTGCCGTCTTTATCTAATTGCTCTAATTATTAAAAAATTTGTTTACTAATTTCGAAATTTTAACTTTAGTCAGCTAAAATTCATTAACACAGATTGCTGTTCTGTTTTAAATTTTATTTGCAATTAACTGAAATATTTTTTGAGTTTGATTTCTCAACTGAAAAAAAGTATGACATTAAAAAATTAATTATTTTTTGTTTATTTCGAAATTATTTTTCACAAATTGTAAGGAAATAGGTGATTGAAGCTTTTTTTCATCTCAAAAAGACAAACTTGTGCAGAAATCGTATTAAGATATGGTTGGTTGATGTTGGTATTTACAACTTTTTTGGCATTTCTCAAAAAATAAATTGCTGATGAGATTCGTAGATAGTAGATAAGAGCAAGCTAACAAAATTTTTTTTATTGTTAACGAAAATGTTTAACTATCATTTTAAAATTATGATTGGACATACAAATAAAACTAGCATAATTGAATTTTGTTTTAATGGGTATTTAAATGTATTTAATGTATTTAACTATAAATTAATCCTAACAAATGAAAAGACAAAAAATAAATTAAACATAATTTTACAAACAGTTTTTTCTTAAATATTCCTATTGCTTATTTTGCTATAATTCACGTTCCACTTATGTAGTTAGAGGGCCATAACCAAAAGGTTGTGGCCCTTGCTTTCTATACCCAAAGTTATTCTCCGCTATTGGTTGTTGGTGCCACTACCTTTTTTATAGAAATTATATATGCACCTTGTTACCTTGCTTGCACGTCTGGAGTTGCCTTGTCGGAATTTTTTACCTGGCCTGGAATCTTTTGATTTGTATGGAATACCAGTTTTCCAATTGGCTTCGTTTCCTGCACCTTTGTAATGCTACATTTTTTCACTACAACAGTTTTGATTTAGCAGATTTTTGTTTAAGAGCACTTTTGACATAACTGAATAAAATTAATAATTTCTGACACTATTATAGGCATAACTCGATTTTTTGTTACTTTACAGGAGAAGGAAAAAACTTAATAAAATTCCCAAAATTTTCGATACAAACAAATTTTAATGCAATTTTCAATAAAAAGAGGCAACAAATTTTATTTCTCATTAAAATTGTTATTTGAGATAAGGTGCATGACATTTGTTAACGAGAATAAACAAAAAATGCTATTTTGAAAAAAATTGAGTTGCGCCTTTTTATATTAAGACATCGATATGTAGATAAAAATTTAAAGATACCTCCAATGAAGTTCAAATGCTTGAAAAGTGTTTTCGCCTTTATTAGTTTTATCCCGTGTATCGTACATGTATGTACTACTTTTTTGAGCGCACGTACACGAACTCCGTGTGTCCGTACATGTATGTACTTTTTTGAGAACACGTACACGAACTTCGTGTTCGGCTACACTCAAACCTGTGTATCGCACATGTACCGTTTTTGCCGTACACGAACTTAAAATAAAATACATGCGACCATGTGCAGTTCAAGTGTGTTCGGATCGAACAGTACATGTGCGACTCATATTCGTCTGCGCAGCCAAATATTAAAATAAAACACATTTATGTGCGTGTTCGCCACCGTACAAAATTTAGACACACACATAAATGTTGTGTAAATAAAAATATGTGTTTGTTGGTTTGAGATGTGCTTTTTACATTTATGTACGAGATTTTTATTCAGTGTGTGTATTTTTCTGAACTCTGGTTTCAACATACGAGCTTGTTACAGGCTCGTATAAATTACATACACGTTGTTTGTTTAGTATTGTTTCGTAAATATTTTTTTCAACATTTGGCAATTGTATTCGTGCTTGTGATGAATAACATAAAAAATGCTATAGTGTATGAATTTGAAGACACACATTTATCATATTAATACTTAAAGCATCGTTGCCGGACGGTTTAGAATCAATAATCGTATATATAAGCTAAATTCATTATGTGATAAACGGTATTTAAAAGCTTTATAAAACAAGTAAGAGAGATATATTCGGCTGTGCCGAATCCTATATACCCTTCACCATAGTATGAAGTGACGAAAGAAGTCACAATCACAAAAATGCGCGCCCACGAAATACGAAAAAAATATTAAACAAAATAATTTAAATGGAAAAATTACATTAAAGCAAAAAAAATTGCCACTCACCGTCTCACGGACGCACCCCCACGTGATGGAAACAAAAAATTAATCACGATCACGCATTATTGGTTCTAATCTCTATTTCATAGTATAGGTTGATGTCATAAATACAGCTTGCAAAGCAACACTGGAAGTATGTGTTTACAAGGCATTCTAGTGTTGCTTTGCAAACTGCGTTTATGAAGTCAGCCATAAATTATGAATTCCGTAACAAATTTGTAACACTTTCTTGCCTGGGGTGCATTATAAAAATATTAACATCCCCTTATTAGCACTTATATCATTTTTCACACATCCAAGAAGTGTTCAACATCTTTATCAAAAAGCCAGTGGTCTTCGACTAAACAAAGAAATGATTTGAAACGTAAGAAAAGATTTAATAATAAAGAAATTCTCCCAAAGTTGGTTAAAAAAATCGCCAACTATTACATAAATCTGCTAGTCTAATGATTAAAATGATCCAATATTATCTTCATATTAAAAATAATTTAAAGCTATCAAAAATTCTTAAAAAAAGATCGAACTTTTTCAAATAAAAAGTAAAAGTATAAAAACTTTTGTTTGTTGAGGGTTTTTAGCTAGTCTACCCTCAACAAACAAAAGTTTTTAAATCTTTGAAAAAAAGATATCGAGGCAATCTCGATTAATATAAATTTCGTAAAAGTATAAAAATAAATAAAATGTATCAAAAATTAAAAAAAAAATTAATAAATGGTTGGTCAGGATTTGAACCCGTTCCTTCTTACCCGGTGGCACGGTTTCGAATCCTGAACACAACAAAATGCTATTTTTTAAGAATTTTCGATACATTTTAGTTGTTTTTATTACTTTTACTTTTTATTTGAAAAAGTTTGTTCCACAATTTATTTAAAAAACCAGCGCACAATCTCATTTATAATATTTTTTTTAATTTTTTTTGTTTTTTGCAATTTTATAACCGATAAAAGGTTTATTTTTCAAAAATATCCAATATGTTATCAGATAAGATTTTGTACAGTGATAAAATAATTATATAATGAATTTAGTAAGTTGTCGACGTTTTTATTTGATATAATATAATATTAAAAACAAAAATAAAAATAACTTGACGGTGTAAGGAAAAATATTAAATTATAAAATATAACAACATATTTAAATTCATTATTTTAATTTAATTTTTTCTTTGAAACTCGTATGTTGAATGTATGTATGTAAACTACTGGTATTCTGATAGTTCTCTTTTTAAAATTTTGTTAACTTTTCCATTTACTTATCTGTATTACGGTTGGACCATACGATAAAGGTTTTGGTTCAATATAACCTGTATATTTCTGATATAGAAACAAAATGGAATTTCATTTTGAATATGTTGAATTGGGGAAAATACGAAAATATGCAAAAAAAATAAAAATAAATTACAAATACAGTAAAAATTCGATAATCCGGATAATTGATCCCAATCCGGAGTAGCGAATTATCCGGATTACAACACATGTATGTATTTATTATAAATTATAATAATTCATAGCAAAATTAAACATAAAAACGTAAATATTAATTTTTACAGTTCAGTCTTGTGTGCTCTCTTCTCTGAAGGCATATTGCATCAATACTAAACTAAAAACGCATGTGCAACGTTGCAACATACTCATATCACACTATTCTAACTGTATTTTTCAAAGCATGCTGTGATTTTAACAAAAAAATAAATAAAAACGGGTGTTAGTTATTCAATCCGGACTATAGAGTTGCAATCAATCCGGATTATAGAATACGGAATGAGCTGCAAAATTCTGTCCGGATTACCGAATATTCCGGATTAGTGGAGTTCGGATTATCGAATTTACACTGTATATATGCATATACTATTTTAAGACGCGGTACAGTTCGTGAACTATTATTGCTACGGTTTACGTATGTTTTGAAAGTTTTCCCCAAACATTCCGATCTAGAAATCTAAAATTCATAGGAACTGATTGTTTGAAAAATATTTGATGAATTGCGAACTATTCTTAGAATACATTTTAATTAAGCCCACATTAAATTATTCACTTGGATAATGCAATCTAGAAGCTAAATATAAATTTTGTAAAATAGGTATTTGCAATACTTTTATTCAAAATACAAATGCATTTTAGTTTTTCTATTCCAAATACAAAATAGTTTTTAATAAAAGTTTAATTTTCACAATCGAAATGATATTTTGTAACTTTTTTTACTCTATAATTTTGCTGTTTTTTAATCAATATTGAATCATAAAATTTTTGAGATGGTCGCATATTTTTAAGAATTTTTGGCATTTTAGAGATTTTTCAAGACTTTTGGCTGCCGATTGCCACTTATATGATTTTTTACAATAAATTTTGGGAATAATTTCCAATATTGCAGTTGCAATTTTTAGAATATGCGATATTTTCGCGGGGTTTTAAATTTTTTAGTTTCTTTGCTAATTATATTTTGGAGCTTGATATCAAATTCGTACATCGAACTTTGTTTTTATTTTATAGAAAAGGCAATTAATTGAAGTGCCTTTGAAGATTAAGTCGCTGATGTTACAGAACGAAAGAAACATTTCTTATGGGAGTTTATATTAAAAGTACCAAGTTGTGAATATAAAATCCAAAAATTAGAATAACGCAAAGTAAATATGTATACTGAAAGCTTCAATTAAAAAATATTTCGGAACAGGTATCAAATTCTAGCCGGGAAGAGATTTTTCTGTTTTGTTATGTGTTACTAAGTATCCAAACAACATTTTAATTGTCAAAAGCTTTTTTATCAAATTGTACAAATACAATAATAATACCGGGTTCTGATAATAATAAAAACAGGATATAAGCATCAATTTTGCCATTCTTCTGAACTCACAATAGTCAAAAATTAAATATTAATACATTTTCAAAACAAAACTAAAATTCAATTTCATTAATTTTGTATATTTACTCGTACATATTGTCTTGACGATCCATTACATTTCTTTAATATAAATAATATAAAAAATAATTATGGTTACATATTTATATACGAAAAGAAATATAAGCGATAAAAAATACTGTAATATGCATGCATAATATTATACTAATAAACGTACAAAAATAAGTTTAAAGAAACAAACAAAAAAAAAAACAATTCTTTACTTTAAGACTGTTTAGTTTACACGTCCATACACACAATGTGTACATGTGCCCATGAACGCATTTCAGTATATATGTATGTGATATATGTGTGACAAAAAGGGAAGATTTACAACAACCACACCAATTTCCATCAAGAATTTAAAATTTTAGTATTTTATAATAAATATTATGTTCTTAAACGCGTAAACTACTATGGAAAATACAACTGCTCTGTGGTGTACAAGAAGCGGTCGTGACTACCAACCAGTAGGTTGTTGGTACGAATCCCAACCCAACTTTTTCAAACATTTTTAAAAGTAAAATTATTTCGAATGCCATTTTCTTTGCATATATTTTATTCGTTAATGGACCGACTTCAATTATTTTCAGTAGAAACCTTCCGAGAACTCTACACAAGAAATCTGTTTCGTAAAATTTACCGTAGAACAGTTTGGGGCCATAAAAAACAACAGAATAAGAAATATAACAAACCAAAAGGCTTTTGGCTATATTTCATTAATTAATGGACCGAGTTTTGTTATTTTCAAACCGAACAAATTTATAAAAAATTCCAAGAAATTTATATATCTATGTTGAGTTTTGGCCTTAATTCTAACTGCACCAAAATGTAGCAGACGGACAGACGGACATCGCTCATTCGACTTCTCTATCTATAAGGATCCAGAATATATATACTTTATGGGGTCTTAAATGAATAATGAAGAAATTACATACGGAATGCCAAACCTATATATCCTCTTTCCAAATTTTTTGGTGAAGGGTATACAAATTTTAGTTAAAATATATTACGAATGCCACAGGTTTATGAATTTAAAAGGGGCAGATTTTTATGTAATGCTAAAATCACAATTTTTTTACAGCAGTATGAACGTCAATTTCATTTTTTACAAAGCGAAATAATATTTAGGAATTCAAGAACAAGTTGAAACAAATAAACCTTAAAAAACCATGACATATTGGAAAAACCTAAGATTATAAAAAACCCCAAATGATAATTGGAAAATCTAATGTATGTATGTATGTATATACATATAGTTTATGGGAATCTATTAAATATTTTCATTTCTTTCTTCTTTATCTCTTATTTTGTTTTTAAAGTAACAGTTTTATTTTATAACAGAACATATTCGTACCTTTAAAAACCATTACTAGTTCCTATCCATATACATGCATACTCCTAATTAAATAATTAAAATAAATAATAAAACAGGCACTAATGGCCAGTTTATGACTTCATATTTAAATACGCATTTAGTTAGTTTTCATTTAAATTTAAGTTGCATTTAAATACAGTTTCAGTTTTTCAGTGTTAAATTATTGTTTGTATTTAATTACGATAAAAATATGGCAGCATCACGAAATTCTCTAAATTTTTTTGGAGAAACAGCTGTTGAACAAAATTAAAGAAATTTCCAATGTGGATTCTTTTTCAGGATGAAAATAACATCAATGATAGGTTGCTGCAATGTTTTAAAAGTTTAAAAAAATTAAGAAAAAAGATATAATAAAATAATATTAATAAATGAAGTCCAAATTGCGCCCCAAAAGATGTTGATTTTTCAATGGTCACAAATTTTTTGTTTACTTTGTTGCGCGAAACAACAACAAACTAGCAAAACCATATGTTTGTGTATGTATGTATGTGTGCACAACTTAAATAGAACTTCAATCACGCCCACGTGAGTGGAAAAAAAGCTAATCACAATCACGAAAACTCACGCTCACGAAATACTCACGAAAAAATCACAACCTATAAGTATTTATACATTAAAATTTCTGAATGCAAATCGAAAAATCTAATATACAATTAGATAATTCTGCAATAAAAGAGAAAAATTATGTTTAACTAAGAAATATACTTTTCTGAAACAATTTGTTGGTTTTGAAATACAATTTTTCAATTTTGGTTTTTTTATATTAATCAGGCTCTAGGTCATATTATTGAAAATAAAACTTCTTTTTTTTTGTTTTATTTATTATTGTTTAACATTTTCATATATTATTTTTATTCGATATTTCGAACACCTTCGGTGCTCTTCTTCAGGAACTAGAAAGATTTTTATAAAAAATATAAAAACAATATATGAAAATGTTAAACAATAATAAATAAAACAAAAAAAAAGAAGTTTTATTTTCAATAATATGACCTAGAGCCTGATTAATATAAAAAAACCATATTTACAACTAAGGTCGAATAAACAAGAAATTCTTATTTAACTTACGGAAGGCACGCCGAAGAAGCATCATTATGAAGCTGTACAAAAGCCTACGGGACAACTACAATAAGAACATCAACAAATATATACGAAATTATACAAAAGCAAACAAATTAAAAGCAAAACTGAGAACAACGTTAACTTTCCTAATAAAATGCAGAAAATATGGATTTGTACCAAAGTTCATTACGAATACAACAAAAAACGTAAAACAACTATTCAATTTTAATAAAAACATACAACACAACATCAAAATGAATATTGAAAATCTTGTCGAAAGATATATTGGTTGTTTTCATATAAAGATATTAAATCTTATAATAAAACTAAAACACGAAGAGATAAAAATCAACAAGAGCGTATTGGAAGAAAACCTTACATACATAAAACAGAACATTTCCGAGGAAGATTATAAACTTTTATCTATTAGCGAAAACATAATTTACGAAAGTATGAAGAAAACAAGAACAAATAAACAAATTAAAAAGTTTCTGGAATTGAAAAATATCTACGATAATAGAGAATATATTAAACACAACAAAGATTGGTTTGTAAACAAAACAAAAACTGAAATTCCAACAGATGTACGAAAACTACTATCATTAGGCCCGAAATTCGCGCTACCAATAACACAACAACAATTTCCCATATTTAAATGTATTGCCGACGGGGAAGATATCATACAAAGTAATAAAGAAAAAGAAACACAACAGATAGCAAGAACAAAATTTGTAACAACAATGGACAACTATCTCAATAAAAAATCGTTAACAATAAGAGATAGAGAGATAATCAGTGGAACAAACAAGAAGTTTTTTACGAAAAAATAAAAATCTGTTGATATTGAAAGCAGACAAAGGTAATACCACCGTAGCGATTAACAAATGTGAATACGACACCAAAATGAGAAACATAGTACAAGACATGTGCTCCTATAAACGACTGAAGGTTGATCCAACAACAAAACTTCAAACACGTAACAACGCGTTAGTAGAAAAACTATTTAAATTAAATATAATCGATGCAGCTCAAAAATACAAACTGGTTACTAATGTTGCAACTGCACCAAGGCTATATGGCCTTCCTAAAATTCATAAGGAAAACACACCATTAAAACCTATATGCTCGTCTATCAATTCTCCATCATATGAATTGTGCAAATTTGTAATAAATATCTTAAAGAACAAAACAAAAGATTCAAAATATAACGTAAGAGATGCGGTAGAGCTTAAAACAAAATTTAAAAACACGCCTATTTCGGAAGATGAAGTTTTAGTCTCGTTTGACGTAATATCATTGTTTCCTAGTATCCCGATAAATCTGGCAATCGACATAATAAGGCAAAAATGGGGAGAAATAGCTACTTTCACGAAGATAGCAAAAGATTTGTTTTTTGATATGTTAAAATTTTGTATAAAAGAAAACAGATATTTTAAATACAACGACAAAATATACGAACAATTAAAAGGAATGCCTATGGGCTCACCAGCATCGCCGGTGATTGCAGACATAATCATGGAGGAGTTACTCAATATTACTGTTGAAAAACTAGATAACAAACCGCGTTTTTAACCAAATATGTTGATGATCTGTTTTGCATAACTCATAAAGATGCAGTTGAAGAAACGTTAAATGCTTTAAACAGCTACCATAGGCACATACAATTTACAAAAGAACTGGAAAAAGATGGAAAACTACCTTATTTAGATGCAGTCATAATACGCCAACAGGACAAAATTATAATGGACTGGTACAAAAAATCAACCGCCTCAGGACGTATAATTAATTTTTATTCGAAACATCCAAAACATGTTAAGATGAACACGGAACAAAATTTCACAAAACGGGTACTACAAATTAGTGATAAAAATTTTCATAAGAAAAATTTTCGTAAAATTAGACAAATATTACAAAAAATAGTTTCTCCTACTCCATGGCAACAAATATTATTAAGAATGCTATAAAAAACTTATACAAAGTGCCTAAAAGCCATCCTGAAAAAATGTTTAAATCCATGACACATGTTCCTGGCGCCTCGGAGAGAATTATATTTTCAAATGCATATGACAAAGATAAAGTTAACATTGCACTGAAAACAAATAACACATATATATTTTCACAAATACAAAAACAAAAATTGACATGTTAGATAAATCGAACGTAGTATACAAAATTCCTTGTAATGGTGACGGAGCTAATCTATGTAAGAAAACATATGTTGGAACGACAAAATCAAAGCTACGGACGAGATTGGCCGCGCACAAATCAGACCACAAAAATCGAAAAGGAGAATCAGAACAAAAAACAGCTCTAGCAGCCCACTGTGCAATGAGTGGACACTCTCCTAATTTAAATGATGTAACAGTATTACAACAAGAAAATAATTATAAAAAGAGATTTACTTTAGAGATGTTACATATTATAAATACTCCCGTGGACATAAGAATAAATTATAAAACAGACACCGAAAATTGCGCGCACACGTACAGACATATTATATCGAAGTATAAACAAAAACATCTTCAGTAAGCTTTTAAATCTCTTTTGTAAACAAACAGACGGCTTTACTCAAAAAAAGTAAGGCAATATTAATCAATTATAATAAATGTGATAATGTAAACAATATTTTTTAATATTGTGATACTTATATATATATATATATATATATATATATATATATATATATTATTTAAATAATTTGTTTGTTTTTATATTTTTTGTAAAAATCTTTCTAGTTCCTGAAGAAGAGCACCGAAGGTGTTCGAAATATCGAATAAAAATAATATATGAAAATGTTAAACAATAATAAATACAACAAAAAAATAAGTTTTATTTTCAATAATATGACCTAGAGCCTGATTAATATAAAAAAAACCATATTTACAACTAAGGTCGAATAAACAAGAAATTCTTATTTTTCAATTTTGATAAGGTAAGTTGGGTAAGTCCCAAAGACAGTCGCCCAAACAAAATTTTTTGATAGCGATCTAACTTATTTTTTATCTCTTTTTTAAAGAAATATTAGACTAGATATATAATTGTATAAGTAAAATAAATGTATTTCGATGATCATTAAAGTACAAATTATTACCAAATCCTACTCTACCTCAGGTCTTCTAATATCATACCAGAAATGAACCATTTTTAGGTATTCATATCATTACTTTAGTGTTAATGAAGATGACCTGACCAGATCGAAAGCCATATTTTTATACATTGAATTTTGTTTTTGTTTTAAATGTAATTTCACAAAAGAAGATATCGTTCGACATCGTGGGCCAGGCAGTTAATGAAGAAGGCCCAATCGTCGAAAGCCATATTTTTAAATTGAATTCACTTAAATTTTAGTAAAAAAATTTTGTTTTTACTATTTTCGAAACATTGAAAACATATAAAATTTTTTGCTTAGAATTTTTCATAAAGTTGTTCGGTTTGAAAACAACAAAACTCGGTCCAATAATTAATGAGATATAGCCAAAATAATTTTTTGTTGTGTCCTATTCTGTTGCCTTTTTATGGCCCCACCTGTCCTGCAGTCAATTTTATGAAACAGATTTGTTATGTAGAGCTCTAGGAAGGTTTCTACTGAAAATAATTGAAGTCGGTCGGACAAAAAAAGTGGTATTCGAAATAATTTGACTTCTAAAAATTTTTTGAAAAAGTTGCGTTGGGATTCATACCTACAACGCGTTGCAACGGTTCGCTTAGTAATCGCAAGAGCTTCGTGTACACCGCAGAGCAGTTGTATATTATTTTGTACAGTATTTTCCGCGTTTAAGTACATACAGGGCTGGACAGTATTTGTAATATACTTATGTATTTGAAAACAAAATACGTATTTGTATTTTATATACATGACGTGCAAGTATTTTGTATTTTAAATACATATAATAAATATAAGTAGTTTGTATTTTAAATACATACATACATGATGTGTAAAGCACTCTATACACGTTTCAATTCAATTGTCAATTTAGTCATTCAATTGAATTGATTCTTGACCACACACTTCATAAACTGAATGGAAAGATTTTCATTCAATTGTCAAATTGATATGTTTTTTACAACTACAAATTTAAAAACTTCTACCCAATAGCTGAAAAAATAAAAATAATTGCAATAATGATTATTGGAGGAATGTATTGATGATGATTTCTTTTTTGTAATCCAGACTTTTTATCTTCCGAATTGCTTAAGTTTTTTCGAGCAGTTGGAAAATTTCTCTCGAAGCATCCATGTTTGCCACCAATCTTATTTTTATATTTTTTATTTAAAATTCAATGAAATTAAAGACATACTTAACTTTTTCTTTGCAAAAGAAAACTACAAACATAAATTTTGACAGCTGATCAAGAGACTTGAACACACACAGCACAATCGAATTGAAGGACTTACGAACCAACTTGAAAAAAATCAAAATCATTTTATTTTTCTTCAACCAACTCGACAACTGCCAAACTAATCAAATGACAGAGCCATACATGCCTTGATTTGGACAACAACAGACTCAGTTGTCAATTGGATCGAAACGTGTATGGGGTACTTAAGTAAAGAATCCAAAATCTTGCAATTTATACGCTGGAGGAAAATCACAAAAAACTTAAAACGACACCTGGAAATATCAGAAGTAGAAACACCAGTAAAGAAGACGATGATTTTGTTGTTTTCGTAGATAGGGATGATGGTGAATCTAGGACATCAAATTTGGAGTTGGAATTTGTAAGTTTCTTCAGTGACAAGAGCAAAGACATTATCACTATTGACAGCTATCCAAAAATTAAAAATAGTATTCATAGAATTTAATACAAGTTTGTTCTTATCAGGACCTGTAGAAAGATTATTTTCTTGAGCAGGATTTTTTTATTCTCCAACAAGATACTGTCTGATGCTACATTGACAAATCTGATATTTATGAAAGGAAACAATTGTTTTGTTGATTATTTTTATCTAATGTGTATTTGTATTTTAAATACATACTCGTACATGACGTGGAAGTATTTTGTATTTTATATTTTAAATACATAACATGAAATTATTTTGTATACTCGTACATGACCAGCAAGTATTTTGTATTTTAAATTCAGCAAACCATGAATTTTGCCCAACTATGAGTACATAATATACCCTTCTTCAAAAAATTTGGAAAGGGGATATATAGGTTTGTCATTCCGTATGTAATTTCTTCATTATTCATTTAAGATCCAATAAAGTATATATATTCTGGATCCTTATAGATAGAGAAGTCGAATGAGCTATGTCCGTCTGTCCGATGCTACATTTTGGTGTAATTAGAATTAAGGCCTCGGACAACATAGAGACATAAATTTTATACCATTCTCTTGGAATTTTTCATAAAACTGTTCGGTTTGCAAATAACAAAACTCGGCCCAATAATTAATGTGTTATAACCACAAAACACCTAAAAATTCATCGTTTTGCGGAATATCGGATTGTCGATAGCACGCACTACAGAATTGGACGCAGATTAATGGTAAAATATTACGAAAATAAGCCGAACTATGGGTTGGATTTGAGAGCAAAAGGCTTTCTGTTTGGGATTTTATCGTAATTTTTCATATTTAGTTCTCTGTCTTACTTAGTAAACGCAAAAGAAGATTTAAATAACAAATGTTTTTAATTACATCTGTTTTCTTAGCAGGCTGAGTATGAATTACCGAAATCGTATTTTTTAAATCAATTTTGGTTGAAATTCGATTGTGTTTCTATATCAGAAATATACAGGTTATATTGAACCAAAACCTTTATCGTCTGGTCCAACCGCAATACAGATAAGTAAATGGAAAAGTTAACAAAATTTTAAAAAGACAACTATCAGAATACTACTAGTTTACATACATACGAGTTTCAAAGAAAAAATTAAATTAAAATAATGAATTAAAATATGTTGTTATAAAATTTTTTCTTACACCGTCAAGTTGTTTTTATTTTTGGTGTTATTATATTATATCAAATAAAAACGTCGACAACTTACTCAATTCATTATATAATTATTTTATCACTGTACAAAATCCTATCTGATAACATATTGGATATTTTTGAAAAATAAACCTTTTATCTATCGTTCATAAAATTGGAAAGAACGCAAAAATTAAAAAAAAATATTTTAAATAAATTGGTTTTTTAAATAAATTGTGGAAGAAACTTTTCCAAATAAAAAGTAAAATAACAACAACAACTAAAATGTATCAAAAATTCTAAAAAAATATTGTATTGTACCCTACCCGGTAGCACGGTTTCAAATCCTGACCAACCATTTATTATTTTTTTTTTTAATTTTTGATACATTTTACTAATTTTTAATAATTTTGCTTTTTATTTGAAAAAGTTCGTTATCTTAAAGAATTTTTGATAGCTTTAAATTATTTTCAATATGAAGATAATATTGGAACATTTTAATCATTAGACTAGCAGATTTATGTAATAGTTGGCGATTTTTTAACCAACTTTGGGAGAATTTCTTCATTATTAAATCTTTTCTTACGTTTCAAATCATTTATTTGTTTAGTGGAAGACCACTGGCTTATTGATAAAGACGTTGAAACACTTCTTGGATGTGTGAAAAATGATATAAGTGCTAATAAGGGGATGTTAATATTTTTATAATGCACCCCAGGCAAGAAAGTGTTACAAATTTGTTACGAATTTGTTACGGAATTCATAATTTATGGCTGACTTCATAAACGCAGTTTGCAAAGCAACACTAGAATGCCTTGTAAACACATACTTCCAGTGTTGCTTTGCAAGCTGTATTTATGACATCAACCTATACTATGAAATAGAGATTAGAACCAATAATGCGTGATCGTGTTTAATTTTTTATTTCCATCACGTGAATGTGCGTCCGTGAGACGGTGAGTGGCATAATTTTTTTGCTTTAATGTAATTTTTTCCATTTAAGATCTTTTTGTTTTAATTTTTTTTCGTATGGGCGTGAATTTTCGTGATTCTGACTTCTTTCGTCACTCCATAAGGTATATAGGATTCGGCACAGCCGAATATGTATAACTCTCTTAAATAATACATTTTAAATTAACAATTAATCGGGTAGTAATTAATCGGATAACCTATTAACGGCTATTTACTATGTTAATTGCAATTTATTCACTGACATTACTTTTATAACGTCATTTACAGCAACGTAAACATCAATTTTGTTATTATTTAGTTCATTATGTAGTATGTATGTATGTACGTATAATAAATGTACATATACTCATTTTTATATTGGATACTTGAAAAAGACTTCTTTATAAGCGAATATTCTCTATAATCCAAGCTCGTTGTAAGCGTTATAAATTATATGAAATAATTGTTGCCAAGTTAGCTGATTGCCAACAAAGGGGATGGGCATTCTATCTATCAAGAACTTGGTCCTGATTTCGATCTCACTACTTTTACTTTTATTTTCACATACATACATATGATAGTTGTAGATTCTAGTTTTAAATTTGTCAAGAAAACTTGCAAAAAATTGGAAAAAATTATGGTCTGATCAGACCAAAACGGCAGCTCCGTTTACGGCTATAACAGCCGTATGCATGTATGTATTAGAAATGGGAGCGTGAGTGACTTTTCACTTATGCTCATCCACACTCACGATCAAAAAATTTTACTCATGCACGCTCACGCACGGCCTCATATTTTTGGCTCACGTTCACATGAGCGGAAAAAAAGTTAGTCACAATCTCGAAAACTCACGCTCGCTAGTTGAAACTCGACTTATACTGCTATTTTGACTCTGTTCATATGAGCACATTGTTGCACACCGGCACTAAGTAGCATTGCCACTTGCTTTATGTCTTCATGACCAATATTGAAAACCACGCACCTATTAAAAATATGAAAAAAATTCCAAAATCGAAAAAATCACGCAAAAAATCTACTCATGCAAGCTCACTCACGTTAAGTTTTTTTATACTCACGCTCACGTGATTGAAACAAAAAACTGCTCACGATCACGCATGATTCACGCTAATCACGTGAGCGGTGCCCATCTCTAGTATGTATGCAACAAAAGCTTTTCAATTGTTCCACTTTTACTAACAATAATATAAGAAAACAAGAAATAAAGTAAACTTAAATGATCGTTGCAGATCAGTATGTTTTTATCTCTTTGTTCAAAAGGTTGAAATACGAGTTAGACGGAAGTTCAGTTCTTTGCAAAGCGTAAGCGTATAATAAATAACTTTCATATTATAAAGTAAAATTATTTTGTGGTTAAAATCGTAGCTAACACAAAAAGAAAAATTATTAATATTATAGACAAATTAATACTATCAAATAACTTTAAATGTTGTATCTGAAAGATTATGTCATTTACATATGTATATACATATTTATGTATCTTAATAAACATATGTATGTACGTTGATTTCTATACGTATGACTTCACTTTTTTTGTGAAATGAACACCTACATAAAATAATAAAATAAATTTCATGAATGACCTATGCATGTATGTATCTATGTACATACAGTGTTGTGCAAAATTAAATATATCTTTCAAAGTAAAATTACACAAGTTTATGGACACCACAAAACTAAATAAAAGTGCAGTTAAATTTTGCAACATTATCTTTCATCTTAAGAAAAGGCAAACAAATTAAAATTACCAAAAGCTGCAAACCAATATATCGTACCTTAATTTGTCATCACTAGGGAAAGGATTTTCACGCGTATAAAATCGCGTTTTATGTACATAAAATATACATTAAAAATAAAAAAATATGTATTCAAAATTAATAAAATTAACTTTTTTCATCGTTTAATAATATTAAAACCTTGAGAAAAAAATCAGCTTCATTGCTATCTTAGCAAACATTTTGTCAATAAAAACTTAAAAAAACATAAAAAATCTGCTTGAATGCTTTGTTAACAAACATTTTTTAAAATCATATAGAATACAAAATTATATTAAGTCGAACTTTTATTTATGTAAATGAATAGGTGTTTTTTTAAATTGTCAAATGTAAATCTTTGACGATTTTACTGGTGCATATTTAAATGCTGCTACTTCGTTTGTGGAATATTAAATTTCAAAATTTTCGCTGTTAGGACTATGAAATATTGATGCTATTTGTTGCATTTTTTTAAATCCATATTTTTTTTAAGCTATTGCATAGCTTTTATCGCGGGCTTTGAGCGCGGCGACCGAATCAAGAAACTCCGTAACGAAAAAGACCTAACACTAAGTTTGTTTCTTAAGTCTTTTGTTTTTTAAGTATTTGAATCGCATAGCTTATTTTAACCCCTAAAGTATGCTATTGATTTCATTAACTTACAGTATTGCCAGAGAAGATTTTTACATGTAGGTAAACACAAAATGGCGTACTTACGACCAATCCTGGTTGACAAAAAATGATATACACAAACAAACAGACAATTCGCAGGTTTTCAAGTGTAACTCGATTTGTTAAGTCTTTGACGTCTGTGTTAATTAATAATCTTTATTTCAGTATGTATACACAAGTGTTTCATATTACAATGTTGTATTTATCACTATAGTAAACAGGGTGTTACTTATTATAATTAATGTAAGTAAATATTACAAGAAGATTAATATACAACATCTTCCTTTTTATAAGAAAATCAAATTCAAGAAAATACTTTTATAATACTTGTTAAGTTAAATTTAGTTTGAGTTTTAATAAAAGTATATTGCAAAAAGTTCATAAAATATTACTTTCAATCAATCGTGTAGGTGGAACAATTCTTCTCCCAGTCCTTGTAACATAACAGTCTTGGTTGTCAACGTTTTCATTATTATCCGAGCTTAGTAAGGGTTCAGGTCGTATTGATATGTGTTGTTCATTTCTACGATAAACGGCACCTTCATTATCCCTAACGAGAAAAGATCTGGACTCTTCACGGTTTTCAAGTATTTCTCCTTGGAACCAAATGAAATTTTTATTCCTTTTAAACATAACTTTGTCACCAGTTTTGATTGCTTTTCTATTTTTTGCATTTCTATTGTAATGTTCGGGGGATTTAAATGTTCTTTTGGTCAATTCTTTTTCATATTTTTCTTTATTAATCAATTTTGATAGAAAGTTTTTTGATAATGATGGCAATTTTGTTCTTAAATTTCTAGACATCAGTAATTCAGTAGGACTTGGCATGTTATCCTTTGGTGTTGTCCTATAGTGTAAAAGAGTTATGTATGGATCCCACTTTCCTGACATTTACGTAACATCTTCTTAACAGTCTGGATAGATCTCTCAGCAAGTCCATTTGATCTGGGCAAGTATGGACTTGAGGTCTTATGATTAATGCCCCATTCATAACAAAATTGTCTAAATTCTTTTGAATTGTATGGCGGTCCATTATCCGAAATAAAAACTTGAGGAATACCATGTCTGGCGAAGATGGATTTTAGTTTTGTAATAACATTAGCACTTGAATAGCCATTGCTAAGCAAATCAATTTCAAAATATTTGGTGTAATAATCAACCACTATTAAGTATGTTTTCTTGTTGTATTCGAAAATATCAGAACCGACTTTAAACCACGGAATATTATAAATCTCGTGTGGCATCATTTCTGGTTTAGCATTTGAATTGCGATATCTTAAACAAATTTCACAATTGTTGACTACATTTGAGATGTCGTTATAAATATTAGACCAATATACAGTTTGGCGAGCTAAACTTTGGCATCTTTGAATACCCATGTGTCCCTCGTGCAGAGCATTCAGAATACTACGCCGCATTTTTATAGGTATCAAAATTTGATTTCCTTTAAGTATTATATCATCTAGTAAAGTACTAAAAAATCGTGAACCGCTTAATTTTGCTTTGCAGTCATCTATGTTGGGAAACTGGAAGTGTGGTCGTAAAATAGCTTTATTTAGATTTCTGGGATCTAAACAGAGCCTTATGTTACCATCTGGCTTGGACACCAATACAATAGAATTAACCCATTCCGTCGGTTCCTCAACACAAACTATTAAGTCTAGACCAACCATTCTATCTAATTCTGTTTTTAGTTTGTCATGTAGAGAAAAAGGTATTCTTTTGGGAGAATCCACTACAGGATCGACATTCGATTTTAACATTAGATTACATTAATTTTTTATATGACCTAATCCCTCAAATATCTCTAAGTTCTCATTAATTACACTTTCAGTGGACAAAATTTTTACTGTTTTTACAAGACTCATTTTTATAGCCAAGTTAAGTCCTATACTGTTTTTACATTTAAGATTAACTACATAAAAATAATCATAATAATTCTTATTTTCATAAATAAAATTGATTTCAACTTTACCATTGACCGGCAACCTTTCTCCATTAAATGTGTTGATTGAAGTACCTGTTGACTTGATTCGACTTGTTAAACCAACATACATATTCTGCAAGTTGCTGGGATATAATGTTGGCATCTGCACCGGTATCAACTTGAAATTCAACTTCTTTGCTGTTAATCACAACGCTAATATTCCAACCATTACTTATTATTTGATGTTGATTTTGCTGCTCTTCAGTTAATGAACACGCCCTATATTTCTGGTTCTTGTGATTTTGTTTCCACTGTTGCCTAAAATTGTTAATACACTCATGTTGTTGTTGCTGATTAGAATAACCACTTTTTTTGTGTTGTGCATATACGTTGCTATATTGTTGTAGATTTTTCTTTTTTCTGTATTGCTGTAGGTTCGATAAAGACAAAGTGCCAATAAAAAGATCTTCACTGTTGGTGTCTGACAAATTTCTGATGTACTTCTTTGAATTGCCTTGTTGTTGTTGTTGATTTTGATGACTATAACCTCTAAAATTTTCATTGCCATGCTGCTGTTTTTTAAAAAACACTTTTTAGCATAATGGCCTTTTCTACCGCAGTCATGACAAGGAACGTTTTCAGCAGGACACTTATTCTTATGCACTTGACCACATTTTTTACATGATTTATGTTCAAAATTTCTTTGTGTAGAATGTGCGCCTTTTCTTTGAAGCATGTGCAGTCCAAGTCCATCCAACTGGCTTGCGTTTTCACGCGCAGCTTCAATGCTTTGTGCAATTGTTACTGCTTTGTGTAACTTTATGTTCCCTTCGCTCAAAAGTCTTTCTTTGATGTGTTGATAATTTGAAGATAATCCACAAATAAAAATATCTTTCACGAGATCATCCTTCAATGTGCCAAATTCGCATGTTTGGCTGAGATTTTTTAATGCTGTGACGTAATTGTGAATACTTTCACCGCCATTTTGTTTCCTTGTAAAAAAAATATGGCACTCCATTGCGATATACGCTTTCGGTATGAAGTAATTATCAAATAAGGTTATGAGCTCAATATACTTTACCGTTTTAAAATCTTGGTCGAAGGATTTAAAAACGTGATAACAGTTTGGGCCCATATGATTTAGAAGTAGAGCTACTTTTCTTCCATCAGACTCGCTATTTAAATTAGATGCAGTCAGGAAAATGTTAAACTGCCCCAGCCAATTCTTCCATTCAGCAGACATGTTGGATGCCCTTATGTCAATTTTGGCAATGGTACCCATTTGCTTTACTTCACTGGACATTTTTATATATTTTTTATGTTATTTTTTAACTTTGTATAAGTTTTCCTTTTTTCGCTTTTTATATATCGACAAAAAAATTTTTTAACTTTAAATACTATTCATCTGACACCATGTTCTCTTTGACGTCTGTGTTAATTAATAATCTTTATTTCAGTATGTATACACAAGTGTTTCATATTACAATGTTGTATTTTATTATAATTAATACTTATTATAATTAATGTAAGTAAATATTACAAGAAGATTAATATACAACAAAGAAAAAAAAATACTGCATATATAAAAAACAAATAAATAATTATAATTGCATAAGTTGATAAAAATATGCTATGCAATAGCTTTGCCGCGGCAGTCCCCGAGTGCCACACGTCTTTTTTTGTATAACTTCATCTAATTTATTTTTAATTTCTTCACTTATTCTGCATTTCGGAGCACACATATTTTTACCGCATCTTTATTCAATTCAACAACATTTATTAAAAATGTTTCCTTGCTCTTTTCCGCGTCAACGTCCATAACGCCAGCAATTACGTTCGCCACACACTGCCCTTCGTCATCAGTTGTATCGTCAATTGACACTAGAAATGGCTTTTTAGCTGCTGCTCTACTTGTTACTTGGTATCAAAGTTTACGGCTTTATTGCAAGCTTTACAAAATAGCACTTTTCCATCGGACGTGAAAATATTCTTATAGTCAGATACTTATTTTAGTAAAACATCACTTTTCAATGATTTTGCTTTGGGCATTTTTGCTAAAATTATATTATTCAATAGTTTTCGCATGCATATGTATACATTTTAATTTATTTACATTGTAGTTACAATTCGAAATTTGGTGTGTGCAAAAAATTTCCTATTGAGACACTTTTTAAATTATTTTTTATTTTAAACGTTAAGTTTTTCTTTACTTTGCTGCTTTGTTTATCTAAAGAAAATGAATACTTAATATTCGATATCGGGAATGGGAAACGAATTTTTTCTGTATTAAACAAATTTGAAATCAGTAGTTAATTTTTTCAACAACATGTTAAATATTAAAATACAAAAATTATAGTGCAATATTTTTTCGGCGTTTTCTCTTGGTTCGAGAGTTACGGGGTTCGAAACTTTTACTTTTAATATAATCTGGAACGGCTGTAGACAATATGGGTATCATTTTAAATTGTTGTAACATACCTTTCTACATGTATGTACGAGTATTTACATTTTTCAAGTCCAGTAACCATATTGCGAACCAAATGCTATTTAAAAATATTTAACTCTACTTTTTATGTAAAAACACCGTTATAGCGTTCCTTGTACGGAACCTTACAGGCTTTCATTTAGTGTATATTTGAAATCTGTCACATATGAAATGCGGAAGTTACGCCACTTCAAAAATGTGTTTTAAAAAATATATATGTACATAATTTTTTTAAGTCGTTTTCTGCACAGACGGACAAATTAAGTATAGCTACCAAAATAAAAAAAAAATTCAATAAAATTGGCAGTGATCCTTAGTTTCCGAGCCAAGGCCCTCTGAAGTTCTATTAAAATATTTTGATTATATGGTAAATTTTTCATTAAGTTGAATAGTGCCTACGCTGATTTGTTTTAAAACATGCAAAAACTAAAAATGTATTAAAAATATACATTTATAATGAAATATGCAAAAATATGTATTTATTTCAAAATATGCACTAACAAATATGCCATTTTGACACAAATTTGTTGATTCGCAGAGATATTTTATTTACGCTAAACTACGACCAGCGAAAAAACACGTATTTACATGAACATCCTATCCCTAGTCATCACATTCGCATCGTAAAGTACTTAATAAGGAGTATTCCTTAGTTTTTAAGAGTTTTCCACATACACTGGTTTTGAATACTCTAAAGATGTTTTGAATTTGATATTTTTATAGTCTATGTAATGCAGTGCGAGCCTCTGTGTGTTTCAGGACATTATCATTTTGAAACACCCATCGAAAGACCATATACCATTCAGAATGTGGAATCATATTTTATTCAAGATGTTTTCGTTCCATAATTTTTGACAATTGGTTCCATTCTTTTTGCCGGAAAGCAAGTTGAAACCATCAGAATTAGGTGCGTTCAGTGATTTGCCAATTGTGGACATTCCATCCGAATTAATCAAATTGAATTTTGATTTGTCGCTAAATAAACCAGTTTTCGATTTCTATATGGCAATTTATGATCATGTTGCACACGGCTTAAAACATGTTAAGGACAAAAAATTAATAGACTTAAAATGTTTTTTAGTCCACCACTCATTTTATTATTTTATATTTTGCAAACCCGTCCTATACGATCGTTCCCCATCAATTTAAAAGCTTGCAAGAGCTTCATTAGATGTTACTAAAGGTACGGTCACATTGGGGAAACATTTGACGAAGAACGAGAAATATTTCTTTGCTGTAGTGTGACCATAAAATATTTTTGGGGGGGCAAACAGAAAAATAGCGGATTTTCACAAACAAAATTATTTGCTTTCAAAAAAAAGTGTTTCTAATGTGAACAAAGTGTGACCACCCAGTACCAAATATTTCCAAATAATTATTAGTTCTTGCAAAGTTTTTGTAATAACAAACAGTATGAAACAACAGTGTTTTAAAACAAATGTACTCTCCTGGCCACATTTTTGAGCGGGCGGGTAACAATACAAAGCATTATTAATTGTATTAAATATGCCCAATATAATTTATAAAAAAAATAAAACTCGACGGGCGTTATTTAATCTTTTGAAATAATGAAAAAGAAAAATTTTGGTTTTGAAAAAAATTTGAGAAAAACGTCGAACAATCAAGTTCTATTTTTGTAAAAATTTTGCCATTTTTCACTCTTATATCAAAAACTTGACTTTGACTTTTTTCACGACTACATGAACTAAGATCAATTAATTAATTTTTTCTAATTGGAGCCACTGTGCGTTAGTATAAATAATAAAACCTTTTGAAATATTTTTATTGTTTTGTCATATCCAAAGAGTATAAATTTGGGAGAAGTGAGAGAAAATTTACATGGTGTTTGTTCTTCCTCTTCAAATGTTTTGCCAAATACATATTTGATCAAATATTTTGTAATGGAAAAAATAGTTTGAGTGTGACCACAGGGAAAAAACAATTTTCTCATGTTTACACTTAACGTTATATTAACACTGTTTGACAAATAAACAGTGACAAAAAAATGTGCGTAGTGCAGTGTAGTATTTGCTTTATTTTTGGTTACTCAATACTCGAAAGTAGATACTCGATGCTTTCAGAGTTGTATTTTTAAGCAAATTGAGTGGCTAAAATAGTGGATAAAAATACATCACTGTATAAAAAGACAACTAGGTGTAAGATTTTTAATCAAATCAAAACTAAATAATTTTTTTAGAACAATTAAATTAATACTTAAGTTTGTGCTAGTGTATTTGAACAGTTCTATTATTGTGTTTATGGATTATTAAATCTTTAGCTAATAAGGCCTAACGTACTTGATGTCAATAAAAGATTTTTATTACATTTTTATCCAACGTTTCGTCAATTGTTTGTTGACTTTATCAAGGTTTTCGTCTATTTTAAATTAAAAAATGTTTATGAAATTACATATAATCACACTAAACTCATAATATACTTACACAGTAATAGTTAACACTAAATGTATATAATTATATATAGAGCATTTTTTTTAGAAAATTAGTAACATAACTAGAAAAAAATAATTATAACATTAATTAGTTTAAGCGGCTGTATAAATTTAGTATCACAGTTAAAATTTACTTATTGCAACACTATAGCTGGTGTTGATATTGTTCGTGTCTTCTTTTAGGTTCATAGTTCTGTTGATGTTTTGTTGTATTCGCAAGCTTTCTATGGTGTATCTTTTCCTCCCTTTGTTTTCTATGGTAAGTATTTTAACATTTTCAAAATCTGCTGTATGTCCACTGTTAAGTATGTGCTGTGATAGTGCTGTTCGCTCTTTCTGTTTGTTGATATCGTTTTTATGTTCGCACATTCTTGTTTCCAATGATCTTTTTGTTGTTTCTATATAGACTAAATTACAGCTTTGTTCATCATTTCCTTTGCATTTGACTTCGTAAACAACATTACATTGTTGTTGCTTGTTAATTTTATCTTTCATGTTGGTGAATATTTTATTTACTGATGAATTTGGTTTGAAAGCAAACTTAATGTATTCTTTTTTTATTATTGTTTTTAGCATTTTGTTGTTTGTCAAGCCTGGTATAAATGATACACCGTAAAAATTTTTTGTTGCTCATTGTTATTATTATTTGTATGATTTTCTAAATTGTAGTTTTTAAGTTTGTTTTTAGTGTCATGTATTAAATTGTTTATAAGATTTACTGGAAAGCTATTTTCTTTAAGTATTTTTATAATAATTAATATTTATTCGTAATTGTTGAACTGTTTAAGGTTTATATTGAAATGAAAATTTTGGGCTTAAGTTCAAATCTGAGTTTACCCATATCTTCTTAATTTAAGAAATTATATTTAGATAAATTCATTATATTTTTATTAAGAGAGTACTATTTTATTTGAAACAATTTATTCATCAGACTAGCAGAACGGATCAGTACTGATTTCGAGGTCGCTACACCATCTCATCAGCGTTCTTTGTTCGATTTTACCACTTTTGACGGTGGATACTAGTAACTAGGAATATCAACTATTTAACCGTATTATTTAACGAATTAGAATACGAAAAGTGCAACTTATTCATTTCTTACAAGTTAGATCAATTTCGGTTAGTACGAAATTCCATCTCTGATTTTTAATTATTCCAAATATTTCATACTCTCTTGCTTTTTCCAAAGCCGTTGGCTTTGAGATCAAGCAGTTTTCCATTTTTGTTTACTTTATTTTTGTCTTGTAGTTGACTTTCTTAGTATTCAACCACCTGTGACAATGTAAACATGATGGTTTTTTGACGGGTGCCATCGCTTTTAATAATTAATATTTATTCGTAATTGTTGAACTGTTTAAGGTTTATATTGGAATGAAAATTTTTGGCTTAAGTTCAAATCTGAGTTTACCCATATCTTCTTAATTTAAGAAATTATATTTAGATAAATTCATTATATTTTTTTTAAGAGAGTACTATTTTATTTGAAACAATTTATTCATCAGACTAGCAGAACGGATCAGTACTGATTTCGAGGTCGCTACACCATCTCATCAGCGTTCTTTGTTCGATTTTACCACTTTTGACGGTGGATACTAGTAACTAGGAATATCAACTATTTAACCGTATTATTTAACGAATTAGAATACGAAAAGTGCAACTTATTCATTTCTTACAAGTTAAATCAATTTCGGTTAGTACGAAATTCCATCTCTGATTTTTAATTATTCCAAATATTTCATACTCTCTTGCTTTTTCCAAAGCCGTTGGCTTTGAGATCAAGCAGTTTTCCATTTTTGTTTACTTTATTTTTGTCTTGTAGTTGACTTTCTTAGTATTCAACCACCTGTGACAATGTAAACATGATGGTTTTTTGACGGGTGCCATCGCTTTTAATAATTAATATTTATTCGTAATTGTTGAACTGTTTAAGGTTTATATTGGAATGAAAATTTTTGGCTTAAGTTCAAATCTGAGTTTACCCATATCTTCTTAATTTAAGAAATTATATTTAGATAAATTCATTATATTTTTTTTAAGAGAGTACTATTTTATTTGAAACAATTTATTCATCAGACTAGCAGAACGGATCAGTACTGATTTCGAGGTCGCTACACCATCTCATCAGCGTTCTTTGTTCGATTTTACCACTTTAGACGGTGGATACTAGATACTGTATTTTTATAATTTTATTTATATTTTTACTGTGAAATTGCTTATCACTGATGCTTAGTACTCTAAAAATAAAACTTTTTGCTGTATTAATTATTTGCGATTTTAGTTGTGTTGAATTGAAATTCATCAGCCTTCCTGATGCTATATGTTTTGAGTACCAATCAAATATAATTTTATTATCTTGTCTGTGCAGCATAATATCCAAGTATAGTAATTTATAATTTTTCTCCATCTCAACAGTAAATTGTATTTTTGAGTAGTATTTATTCAATACTTAGAGAATACCATTTTTATCATCAATTTTGATTATAGCCAAGATATCATCCACGTACTTTATGAGAAAATGAAGATCATGCTAGATGATAAAGTCACGTAAGTATAAAACAATGAGGAGTGATCCAACAATAAAATTACAAAAAGAAAACAACAACATCGTCACGCATTTATTCATAAATAATAACATCAACATTTCAGAAAAACATCGTTTATTATGTTCCTCAGGGATAGCCCCCAGAATTTATGGCCTACCAAAAATTCATAAAGAAGGCGCCCCATTGCGTCCAATCGTCTCTTCAATGAATGTCCCCTGTTTTGAATTGTCAAAATATATTGGAAAAATTATTCAAAACATTACGTCTAAAGAATACAATATAAAAAATTCGCAGCATTTAAAAACCCAACTGGAATCCATCACACATGAAAGTAATGAAATTCTAGTTTCATTTGATATAGTGTAATTATTTACCAACATCCCAACACATATCGCCATTAAAAATATCATGAAGAAATGGAATATAATTTCAAACTTTACGTAAACTATTTAAAATATTAAAATTTTGTCTCAATGACAACAACTACTTCAAGTATGAAGGGAAAATATACAACCAAATTTTCGGAATGCCAATGGGAAATCTATTATCGCCTACATTAGGTTAGGTTAGGTTGTACAGGCTGCCGATTTCAAGCAACCGGCCCACTTGGGTCCAGGAGAATAGGTCCCTTTGTGATGCCCGTTATGGATAGCGAGAAAAAAATAAAAAATATTGGCTATCCTATATTCTGGTCAGTATTGAACCAACCGGTTTTCCGAATAAACTTGTTTATTCCCTTCAGATTGCATTCCGTAAGGTCTGCGAGTTCGGGTAAAGTTGAGTTACCTAGATACATGGCTCTGTGATGGGACAGAGCTGGACATTGACAGAGGAGGTGCTTTACGGTTTCTTCCTCCTCCTCGTTATGACAACTTCTACAGAAGTCGTTGAAAGGGAGATTTAGTCTATTTGCGTGGGCACCTATGAAACAGTGCCCTGTTAGGACAGCCACAAGTATACGTAGCTGATGTCGAGGGATCCCCAGAATGATGGCTGATTTTGCTCGATCATAATGGGGCCAGGTTAATCTGGAGACAGCACATGTGGGTTCGTTGAACCATCTAGCTTGTGCTAACCCTATAAGTTTCTGTTGAATAAGAATTTTGCAACTTTTTAGTGGGGCTCCCACTAGCCGGTCGGTGTCCCATTCTTGTAAACGAGATCCCTCCCTGGCTAGCTTGTCCGCAATTATATTGCCAGGCACATTCGCATGCCCTGGTACCCAGATTAGCTCGAGGTTGGAATGTGACGCCATCTCGTTTAGGGATGTCCGGCATTCCTTTACCAGTTCGGATGTTGTGTAAACACCCGATAGAGCGTTCAATGCAGCCTTACTATCGGTACATATACGAATATCCTGCCTATATACCCTATTGTACCTTAACCAGTTAGCTGCCCTTTTTATGGCCGATATTTCGGCTTGAGTAATGCTACAGAGATCTGTGAGCTTGAAACGTATCCTCTGCTGAAATTGAGGAATGTATATGCCCCCTCCCACCCCTACACCTGATTTGGATCCGTCAGTGTAAACCTCAAGCACTTCCCCTCGGTAATTAGGATCAATGAATGGAGGGAGAGTATCTGAGATTGACACTGCGAATCTTTTCTCGGGCATAAGGTAGGGAGAACGGTAGTCAATAAGTTCGGGAAGGTTTTCGAACTGTCCTATAATGTTCGCATGTCCATCACCTAGTGATTTCCATGTTCCGGCGGCACTGAGCCTAATTGCCGAGTTCATAGCCAGTTGTTTGACCATTAGATCGGCAGGAAGCCAGTGTAACATTGTGAACAAGGCTTTTGATGGGGTGGTGCGAGGTGCGCCTGTAATCATCAAGGCCGATGTTCTTAGAATTCTGTCAATGATTTTAGAATAGGTGGATTTGCCTAGGGCCGACCACCAGACGATTGCACCATACATTAATATGGGCTTGACGACCATTTCAAAGAGCCAGTTGGCCGTTCTGGGGTTAATACCCCATCTGTTGCCTATGGCCTTTTTGCAGGTATAGAGGGCAATAGCAGCTTTCGCTGCTCTTGCTTGTACGTTTAGGTTCCACGATAACTTAGAGTCTAGGATGATACCTAGATACCTAGCATTATCGGTTAACCTTAGCGTGACTCCGTTAAGAGTTGGTAAGGTGAAGTACGGTATTTTGTATTTTCTCGTGAATAGAACGAGCTCCGTCTTTATTGGGTTAACGTTGAGTCCATTACTGATGCACCATCCAGTAATGTGATTCAAGGCTGACTGTAGACGATGCGAGATTGTGTCTGGGTACTTACCCGACACTACTACTGCAACGTCATCTGCGTAGGCTACTGTTTTAAATCTGTTTGAGTCTAGCTCCAACAGTACCGTGTTTATGGCAAGGTTCCACAGGATTGGAGATAAAACCCCTCCTTGCGGCGTTCCTCGCTTTGCAACTTTATAGATTGTTGAGGATCCCATCGTAGATGTGATGACCCTATTAGTCAATAATTTTTTGATGAGATTGGTTATTGACTGGTTTACGTTCAGTCTTGCCAGAGCCATGATGATGGTTTCTGGGTTGATGTTGTTGAAGGCACCTTCTATGTCTAGAAAGGCCGCCAGAGCAAATTCGTTATGCTTTATGGATTTTTCAATGTAACCAACAAGCGAGTGTAGTGCCGTTTCAACCGATTTGCCCTTCGTATAGGCATGTTGAGCGGTGGATAGTAAGTTCGAGTTGATTACCGATCTGAGATGCAGATCAATCAATCGTTCTAGTGTTTTTAGTAGAAAGGATGATAGACTGATTGGTCTAAAATCCTTTGCGTTTGTATGCGTAGTTTTTCCACATTTAGGTATAAAAACCACGGTGCATTTGGTCCATGCTTTCGGAATATATGACCATGCAAGGCATGCCGAGAATATCCGAATAAGCCATGGGACTATTAGGTCTGCATTCCGCTGGAGGTCAGCAGGTATAATGTTGTCGGGACCCGCTGATTTATACGGATGAAAGCTGTTTATGGCCCATGTAATGTTTTCCCTGTTTATGGGAAATGGGGCTAACGTGTGATTGTGTGTGGTTGTCGTGAGTTCTCCTGTAAACGGAGCACAACCGGGACAGTGCGTGTCCATCAGAACCATGAGGGTCTCATGTCCACTAGTAGTCCAACTCCCATCAGATTTTTTAATGAAGCTGGGAGTTGAAGGAATCGTGGTTAAGATTTTACGCAGTCTGCTGGTCTCCGAAGTGCCTTCTATATTGCTACAGAAGGACCTCCAGGATTTGCGTTTTGCGTTTCTTACCAGGTTTTTGAAATTGTTTACGGAGGACTTTTAATCGGACCAGTTTCCTAGTCTTTTGGCCTCATTGAAAAGTCTACGGCTCTCTTTGCGAGCATTTGTTATCTCGGAGTTCCACCATGGTGGTTTACTCCCACCCCGGCAGACACTAGGTCTGCAAGCTTCTGATGTTGCTAGGTTGAAGGCATTATTTAGATTTTCAACCGCAGTATCAATATCATGCCTGTCGTTTATGACAGGTGGTTGTGGAATTAGTTCAGAGAGGAGCTGTTTTTGCTCCTCCCAATTTGTCTTTTTCCTGTTTATTATGGGCATTGGCCTGTTTAGTGGAATTTCTATCTTAAATTCAATATATCTGTGATCAGAAAAAGTACAGTCGTTAGAGACCCTCCATTCTCTGATCATGTTCGAGTGCATAGCGCTTACTAGTGTGATGTCTAGAACCTCCCTTCTATTTACAGTTATAAAAGTGGGTTCTGACCCGTGATTTGAAATATCAAGATTGTGGCAAAGAATGAAATCAAATAAAGACTCACCCCTTCCATTTATGTTCGAGCTTCCCCAAACGACGTGATGCGCGTTTGCGTCTGCTCCAATTATGACTGGCCAGTTTTTTGTGTTTGCCATACTGACTGCGCTGCGAATCTTTTCGGGCGGAGATTCGCGTTCATATGCCATGTAGCTGGAGATGACCATAATGGTGCCCTCGTCCGTCTCCAGCGCTGCAGTTAGTGTGTCTTCATCACTGTAATCAGATAAAATGAAGATGTTTAGATTGCCTTTGGCCAGAATACACGCTCTTATGTTACCTTGACCATTGGCATGAAGAAGCCTGAAGCCTTTAGCATTAAGTCCGCAAACCCTACCTTGGTGAAGCCAGGGTTCTTGGACTAGGACGAGGTCCTCCCCTTTCTCTACTAGGCGGAGGAGCATGGCAGCGGATGCTGCTTTACAGTGGTGAAGGTTCACCTGTGTAATTTTGGTCATGGTACGGCATAACTGTGACGTTGGCGTCCTCCAGGTCCGAGTCCAGGAGAACGTCCTCGTCAACTACCTCGTCCATCCCCTCAAAGAATTCCCCTACCCAGCCGGAGTTGGATACGGTATCCCCTTGAGAGGATAAACTGGCAGTTTCGTCTACCGACATAGACATAGCGTCTGAGGCTGGATCATCGCCCTCCTGATCCCTAGCCTCCCTGTCATCGCCTTTGTAGATACTTAGGAAGATGGATTCGAAGCCGTAATACATCTCCCCTTGTCTCTCCTTCAGCGATGGCAAGGATTCATGGTTCAGGACCACGATGATCCTTCTGTAGGCTCCTACAGGTTCCGAAACCTTGGCGACCAACCAACCATTGGTTGGAACGTCACTGTTGCAGACCTGTAGGAGTTCCAGAATTTCCTCGGGTTTTGATGGCTCGTCCGGGACTCGAGCAGAGGCTCTAGGTCGCCGAGGCACCTCATTAATAGGTACCACGTCGAGCCTAGCACCCTCCCACAGCCCTTCCAGATTAACGATCGCCTTCTTATACAAAGAGATTGATCGCTCATCCGAAAAGGCTATAAGCTTTACCCTCCGGCGAAGCCATCCAGCATCATCACATTTGGGGGTTGGTCCTGGATTGCTTTTGAAGACTTTCCAGAACTCCCCCATCAGTTTTTTACGGACAATGTCCCACTGAGCGTAGGACATGCCACCGTCTGCGTCACTTCGGTCGATGACAGCTTGCATGAGATAGCCTTTAGCCATCTCGCTGAACGATTTGTTCATCGGCATATGACGTTTCATAGCGGGCTGTTGGCTCTGCGTCTGGGCCTCCTCCTCTGAACGTTGCCGTTTAGGCGCGTCCGCAGACGACGGAGGAGTCTTTTGCAGGTTGGCCAAAAAATTTTGAGCCCATTTAAGCTTTGCCCGTTCTTCCGGGGTGAGGGACTCAGCTGGCCGTTTGCCTAGCTGCGTCGAAAGTCTTTCGGCGGACCGCCGTTGCGTAAAGGCCCTTCTTGCAGGTGTTATGTGCCTGTGGGGTTTGCCTTGAGTGGCTTGATGCCGAGCGTCGGAACCCGACTTCGAGGTCGCGGTTTCCTTGCTGGCAGAGGGGTGTAAGTCCGAGTGACCCGACGTCATGGTCGCAGTACCCTTTCTCACAAGTGGCACTGGGTTTACTACCTTCTTATTGGTAGCTCCCAAACAGGGGGTTTTGGTCACCTTTTTGGAGACCTGGGCCATGGCAGATTTTGAAGTACTTGGTTTGAAGTCCAGAGGCACTCCACTGCCGGGTTTATTGCCAACACTAAGCGTTGGTTTATTCGTTGAGCCCTTAGGTGCTACAACGCTGCCTTTGGCGAGCTCAGGTTTCCCCTTGCCCCCTCCAGCGGGTTTATTACATTTGGTGGGCTCAGGTTTCCCCTTGCCCCCTCCTGTGTTAAGTTTGTTACCAGTAACTTGCAGATTTGCCCGGCCTGGTACATTCACCGGACTAATCTAATCGCCTACATTAGCAGATGTGATTCTTGATAGCTTACTAGACGAAGCATTAACTGAACTAAAGAATAAAAATATTTATTTAAAATGTATAGTAAAGTACGTGGATGATATCTTGGCTATAATCAAAATAGTTTTTGAAGAAACTACTTCAATTTGCAGATAAAAATTATGCGTTACAAATTAAAAAAAACCGTTAAAAGTATCGAGTGGTATTGAGTACCCAAATGAAAAGGATTGAATATTATTGAGTAATGAAAATAAGTAGACTTTGCCAGCACTATTTTACAGGTCTCGCTACATATCCAGGTAATAAACAATTTTGATCTCAAATTAAGAACGATTTGCAATAATAGCTTGAAAATTAAATAAATTTCGAACCAAAATGAAAAAAGGGCCAACGGGAAAAGATGAAATAACAACTGAAGTGCAAAATGAAATAATATGTAAATTGAATGATTCCTTATACAATAATTCAAAAAGAATTTAAATATCTCCCAATGAAATAAATCCTAATAAAAGTGAAAGAATTCCTTATACAGAAAGTCTCAACAAAAATGAAATAAGAAGAAAATTGTTTGAACCGCAATTTCAGGGCAAATAAAATAACTCCCAAAGAAATTAAATAAGTCTCAATGCAATTAAGTAAGTCCCAATCAAAAATAATTAACTGCAAATTCAAATATTTCCCGAATTTAAAAAGCCTCACAAAAAGTTAATAACCCCCCTTAACAGACATGAAAATGTGATAACTCACAACTATATTTCATTTAAAAATCATTTGAACGCAACTTCTGATAAATAGAATTCTTTATAAAAGTTTTGTTTTTTCTCAACTTGAGAAATGTGTTAGTTTTTAATGTGTAATTGAAATTAAATTATTCCATAATAGTTTAATTTTTCATACTTTTAAATAATAAATCTTTGGATTAATTAATTACGACACTCTAAGGACAACCTAATGTAACGGATGGTTCAAGTGCAAGCCTATTTTTGATTGATATGTTACTTTAACACTTATAGTTTTTTTTCTGTCCGAAATATTTACTATCGGTCAGTATCACAAACGAGGAGCAAAATTAGTCCCTTTACGCATGAACAACGTTTTCAAATATTGTAAACTTATTGCGCACAAACAATAAAGTTTTACTTGAAATGTATTTTTAGTTTGAGAAACACTACAATTTGGGAAAATACACTTTTTTAAACATTCGCAGTCTTGAAGAAAATCAATGTAGTTTAACTTTAAGGTCAACACCTAACATTTAATCTCAACTGAATGTCAATTTGATTTCATACTTTAATTTCAAATGTTTATATTGGTATGAAAAGGAATTAAGAATAACGTTTGGTAATATACAATTTTCGACTTTTTTGCGATTTTACACTCAAACAAAATGTCTGTTGTTTTTTTTATTGTTGTAATTGTAAACAGACCTGCAGATAAAATCCTGCCTTTAACAAACAGCAAGTTGTAATAATGGCCCTTGATGTATTAAACTGTTAAGAATATGCATCAAAAACTAACCAAATTTTGATCTGAATGTATACTAAAAAAACTAACAAAATTCTGGGTCAGGCACTAAACACGCATTAAACAGAATTAAGACCTCTTCCATATGTTGACAGCTACAGCAGATCCACTTATTTGATACCGAACATGTGTATGTTAGAAAACAGAGGGTTTTGGAAGAAAATAATTTTAGTTCGGTAATGCTGTCTTGTGTTTTTTAAGTATTTGAATCGCCCAGCTTATATTAACTCCTAAAGTATGCTATTGATTTCATTAACTTACAGTATTGCCAGAGAAGATTTTTACATGTAGGTAAACACAAAATGGCGTACTTACGACCAATCCTGGTTGACAAAAAATTATATACACAAACAAACAGACAATTCGCAGGTTTTCAAGTGTAACTCGATTTGTTAAGTCTTTGACGTCTGTGTTAATTAATAATCTTTATTTCAGTATGTATACACAAGTGTTTCATATTACAATGTTGTATTTATCACTATAGTAAACAGGGTGTTACTTATTATAATTAATGTAAGTTAATATTACAAGAAGATTATTATACAACATCTTCCTTTTTATAAGAAAATCAAATTCATGGAAATACTTTTATAATACTTTTTAAGTTAAATTTAGTTTGAGTTTTAATAAAAGTATATTACAAAAAGTTCATAAAATATTACTTTCAATCAATCGTGTAGGTGGAACAATTCTTCTCCCAGTCCTTGTAACATAACAGTCTTGGTTGTCAACGTTTTCATTATTATCCGAGCTTAGTAAGGGTTTAGGTCGTATTGATACCTATGTGTTGTTCATTTCTACGATAAACGGCACCTTCATTATCCCTATCGTAGCGCAATAAAAAGCTGTTCGTAACCAGATAAAAGCTGTTTATAACCATATAAAATCATCATACGATGTGAAAGAAAGCTAACATTGTATTGTATGTTACAAATTATGTTGGAACTGGAGAGGTATTTTGTTTTTTACCTGAAATATACAACTATATCACTGATGATATCATTATGAATCTCTCACTACATAAGAAAAATTTCAGTTGGATTTTATTATAAGATTGTTTTTGAAAGCAAACAAATGAACATAATTGATTTATTTATTGATATTAAAAAAGTAATAAAAGAACAATACTTTTTGTAAATATTTTCACTTATACATAATAAGATAATGAATCAAAATAGAAATGTAGTCATAGATGTACAGGGTTTCTGTATTAATAATAATTTATTCGCAAAGGAAGTCTGCGTTGTAGGAGTTGATTCAGAAATTAAAACTTTTCTCATTCTACCCCCTTTTAAATATTCAGAATTAACCTATAAAGATAGGATTACAAATAAATGGTTGTACAATCATTTACATGGCTTATGTTTGAATGATGGAAATTCAACGCTCAACGAATTTAGAGAATATATAATATCATATCTTAAAAAAGAATATTATCATATTATATATGTTAAAGGAATTGAAAAAGTAAAATGGTTCAGTCAACTGCTTAGAGAAATGGAAATATATATGTATATATAATTTAGATGACTTTAATTGTCCAAATATAAGAACGTTATATAAAAGTAATATTAACATCAATATCTGTAAATATCATAGAAATAGTTGTAAGGAAATGTGTGCTAAAAAAAGTGCAATTTTATATAGAAATTTTATTAATTTATATGTAAACAAAGAGAATATTGAAAACCTTTAAAAGTTTTGTTTAGTTATTTATGTATTCTGTTGCGAACTAGATCAACTGTATTAAAAAAAGGTCATATCAGCTGAATTAAAGGATCTATTAGATGGATACAGTTGTCATATCGATAAGGAACACAAGAAATTATTCCTGAGAATGATTGAGCAATTAAGAATGTATAGTAATGATTCTTATCCTTTCATATATTTTCATAATTGAATTCATAGATGTAATATTGAAAATATCAGTATACCAAATGTTAATATATGTGCATTTAATTTATATTATAACGAATATATGTATGAATATTTAATTTATATATAAGACTTTTTAAACTATTAACCTATATCTGAAAAGTAAAAGAAATACATATAAACATTTTAATTGTTATGAAATCTGAAAAAGTAAGATAAAAAATCTTCATAATAAATAAAAACACATCATATATATTTCTGTATATCAATTAGTTTTATTTAAAATATTTATTTTAGTATGCATTTTTATTAGATTAGGCTGAAAATAGAAAGAATGCTATTGATTGTTCTAAGCTTTGTTTAAAAAAAATTCTGAAAAACACTCGCATTTATACTAAATTATGCTAGCGCATGTCTTAAGAAAAAGCAATATTATAAAACCATGAAGAAAATATTTATTTTACATAGTAAACAAATTTCTTTAAATTTACAACATTCGGTCATACAATTTTCACATCTGTATGGTGATAAACAGTTACATGTTGAATTCGTTTATACAGCTGCATGGTGATAAGCAAAAACCATATACATTTTTCTATTAGTTTCATTTTCTTTCAACAATCAAAACTGCAAAAAATCAAAACAAAAATCACAACTATTTACGTTATAAGAATTTTCTCGGTATCGCAAACATTTATTTTTTCGATAAATGAAAGCGACCAACAAGAAAGTTGATAGAGGAGCAGACACTCATGAAAATGCCAACTCAAAATTTTTCAATAAAAAAAGGTAGACAGAAAAGAAAAACAGAAAGGACAAGTGTAATAAAAAAGAGATAGACCGGCACAGGTGTTTAACTTTGCTTAAGAATTTTCCATGTATCTCATACATTTATGTAATGCATGTTGGTTTTGTAACCTCTTTTTAAATTTCTGATCCTTTTTCTTAGAAAAAAAGAAATATGTGTAATGAAATTGTGTATCCTTATACACATAAATATACACACTGGGGTGTGAATTAGCTAGAGATAACAAGCTAGACGGTACAGAAGGATATACAGAAAATGATCCAATGCAAACACACGCACACATGCGCAATATAATAAAATATTCTAAGGAGCTCACTCAAACTGACTAATAGCGATATAACTGTACACACATACATACATACACGACATATGAATGTATTTAAAAATAGACAATGTTTCACTTTCTCGCACCCTTATTTTTCATTAAAAATAGACAGACGATAGAGGACACAGTCAAACATTTATGGTTACTTTAAACGAAAGAAAAAACACAAGCCCTCAGTTGATGCATATTATCAAGTGCAATAAAAAGAAAATGCTAATGAATAAACAGAAAGGATAAGGAATTTCAAAAAGGACAAGGGTAATAAAAATAGAGCGAAATGCCCTTTTTTATTAGTTTCATTTTCTTTCAGCATTCAAAACTGAAAAAAATTAGTAGGGACGTTCATATTTAACTCGGTGAAATATTTTGTACCTATGAAGAAAATTTCCAGCTTCCTGACAAACATTCAACAGAGTTGTTCAATATAGGTGCCTGAGTAGGCGTGTTCGTACAGAAGTTTCAGGGGTGATATTCAATAGAGAAGCCCTGACTGACTCTCAAATCAGGCATGTGAAAACAAAAAAAATTACATATACATTTTTTTGAAACCCCTTAATACACAATAGAAATTTTATGAAACCTCCTAATACAAACAACCATCCAAGTATGGAAAACGCATTTTCATAATAAATACACTTAATTACCTAACAAAAAATATTTTGAACGATCACGTTTCCCAGCCAGGCATGCACATTCATTTTATATGAAAAACGTGATACCGAATTGGCACAAACACACTACTGTTCCAATATTATCTTCACATAGAAAATAATTTAAAGCTATCAAAAATTCTCAAAAAAAGATCGAACTTCTTCTAATAAAAAGTAAAAGTATTAAAAATAACTAAAATGTATCAATAATTAAAAAAAATTAATAAATGGTTGGTCAGGATTTGAAACCGTACCCTAATCGGTGGCACGCTTTCGAATCCTGAACACAACAAAATGCTATTTTTTTAGA
Organism: Gymnocheta viridis; assembly: GCA_956483585.1. Taxonomy (NCBI): domain Eukaryota; kingdom Metazoa; phylum Arthropoda; class Insecta; order Diptera; family Tachinidae; genus Gymnocheta; species Gymnocheta viridis. The sequence goes on from OY101444.1 coordinate 41,699,118, forward strand.
ATTTTCGATACATTTTAGTTGTTTTTATTACTTTTACTTTTTATTTGAAAAAGTTTGTTCCACAATTTATTTAAAAAACCAGGCACAATCTCATTTATTTTTTTTAATTTTTGCGTTTTTTCCAATTTTATGAAAGATAGATAAAAGGTTTATTTTTTTAAAATATCCAATATGTTATCAGATAGAGTTTTGTACAAGTGATAAAATAATTATATAATGAATTCAGTAAGTTGTCGACGTTTTTATTTGATATAATATAATAATAATGTTAAAAATAGAAATAGCTCGACGGTGTAAGAAAAAATTTTAAATTATAAAATATATCATATTTTAATTCATTATTTTAATCTAATTTTTTCTTTGAAACTCGTATGTATGTAAACTAGTGGTATTCTGATAGTTGTCTTTTTAAAATTTTGTTAACTTTTCCATTTACTTATCTGTATTGCGGTTGGACCATACGATAAAGTTCTTGGTTTATTTTTGGAAATTTTCCCCAAACATACGATAGGAACTTGATTTCGAACTATTCTTTGAATATATTTTAATTAAGCCCACATTAATTATTCAATTGGATAATGCAATCTAGAAGCTAAATATAAATTTGTGGAAAGTAGGTATTTGCAATACTTTTATTCAAAATACAAATGCATTTTAAATTTTTATTCCAAATAGAAAATAGTTTTTAATAAAAGTTCAATTTTCACAATGGAAATGATATTTTTAAAGTTTTTTTACTCTATAATTTTGCTGTTTTTTAATCAATATTGAATCATACAATTTTCCTGATGTTCTCATATTTTTAAGAATTTTTGGAATTTTAGAGATTTTTTCAAGGTTTTTGGCTGCCGATTGCCAATTATATGATTTTTTTTTAAATAAATTTTGGGAATAAATTCCAATATTGCTGTTGCAATTTTTAGACTATGCGCTATTTTCGCGGGGTTTTCAATTTGTTAGATAGTTTCTTTGCTAATTACATTTTGGAGCTTGATATCAAATTAAATTCTTACATCAAACTTCGTTTTTATTTTATAGAAAAATGGCAATTAATTGAAGCGCTTTTGAAGATTAACTCACTGATGTTACAGAATGAAAGAAACATTTCTTAATAAATTTTAGCCGGGAAGAGATTTTTCTGCTTTGTTATGTGTTACTAAGTATCCAAACAACATTTTAATTGTCAAAAGATTTTTTATCACATTGTACAAATACAATAATAATACGGTTCTGATATACTGCAGGTACGCTTTGCACCTGAATATAGTAAATAATTAAAATTACACAAGTATAAAATAGGATGTAAGCATCAATTTTGCCTTTCTTCTGAAATCACAAATAGTCATAAAAAATTAATAAATTTTTAAAAGAAAACTTAAATTCAATATAATTTTTTTTGTATATTTACTCGTACATAGTGTCTTGACTACTTGATCTCGTGAACAATTTTGTGCTAATGAGCCTCTCAATAGTTGTTTTCGAAAACGGGTAGACAAGACCCAATTTTTTGGTATTGTGTTGACGTGACGTCGATGTCGCCAACTGGAATAAGGGTGAATAAATCTTTGCTTTTCGACTGTTTAGTTATGCTCATGTATATTCACAATGTGTACATGTACACATGAACTCATTTCAGTATTAATGTATGTGTGACAAAAAGGGAAGAATCAAGAATTTTAAGTTTTTGTCAGGGTTGCCAGAGTAAAACAGATTAAATGTGCTAGATTGCCAAAAACAAATTGCTAAAATGTTCTACGGTTCAAAAAAATAGTGCTAGTTTTTGTAACATTGCTTTTTAATAATATAGTTAAAGAAAATTTTACATTTCAGACATCTGTACATTTTTTAATTTTATTTGATATTTTAGTTATGGGAATATATTTACATACAAAATTATTTTTTGTTTAATATAAAAACTTTTAAAGGTACGAGTATACAAACATATGAGATAAAATTTTTGTAGTCAAAAAGCTTTAATATATTTTAATTCAAGTTAAGAGTATTCAAAATATCAACCATATTATTTGCAAATTCCTCACAGACTAACTCATTTTGGTATATACCAGATGAACCGATTTTTTTTACAATATCCTCCTGATATATCTAAGCCAGCGACATAACTTTTATGCCCAATATTTATATATAAAAATCTTCAAAGAATTATTGTTCAATGCTTTTTAAAATAAAAATCTCTTAACAGTTTAAAATAACACTTTCATAACACTTATAAAAGACATTTATTTTTTCAGCCTTCTCATAACCATTACAGAAGATTTTTATTTTCCTAACTCTTCGCGCCATCTGAATTTTTATTAGTCATCTAAGTATATCAACACACTGTGTGCAAGCTCGAAAAAGCCCTAATTTAATAATGGCTATGCAAAGACCGAAAAAGGTAAATAAAAAATTAGTAAGAGAAGACCAACATAAATAAAAATCTTTCATAACAATTATGAGAGGACTAAAGATTTTTAGCTTCTTCTAATTGTTATTTCAGGACCAGCTATTTCTTCTTTGACCAATTGAATATTTAAATAAAAAATAACAGCACTTATTTTGGGTCCCTGGTCTAAAGTATATCAGCATACGTTGTCTAATTTTACACCTTCTCTTATTCGTATAACCGAAAATAACAATTCTTTGTTTTATTTTTCGTACATTGCAAAGATGTAAAAAGCGTACGACAAAGTTGTAGAAATGGTAGCATATATTTTTGTACGTTTTTATACAGTGAGAGAATTTATATTTAACTTGATATTATGTATATGATTTTTTTTAAATAATTCTGCGATCTAAAAAAGTGCTAAAAATGCTAAATAATTATAAAAATATGCTAAACTAGCATTTAGCATTTTTTTAACTCTTAGTGCTAACTCATAAAAAATAATGCTAAATCTAGCACTGAAAGTGCTAAAATGGCAAGCCTGGTTTTTGTATTTTATAATAAATAAGATATATGATGTACTTAAACCAGTGGTAGGCGCTCGTTTACCACGGTTACGAAGTTTTTTCGGCTATTTACATTTACTACTCGTGAATATTGCAACCAGGAATGCCATAAAGAAACGTTTTTCCCTACAAACATTTTCCTTAAAATCTACCAAAACCTCCCATATACCCGGTTTTTAGAAAACTGCCCAAAAAAAAACCACAAAATTCTTTCATAAATAAACACAAGGGCGACCCCTAATTACAATATCCAATGTGTGAGAATCATAAATTTCATTTAGTAGCTTGCTAAATTTCAACAGAGTAGGTCTGTTGCGGATGTTTTTATCTTTTTAAGAATACACTGAGAAATTTTCTTTACAAAATTACTTTTTCATTAGAATTTGTATTCGCATTCGTATATTTATACATGCTAGAGTACGCCTAGTGGTCGAAATTCGACCGCCAGTTTAAACGTATACCTACATATTTTAGCATTGAAAGAGAAAAAAACTACCTAATTACTCATTCCCTTCGCCATGGAAAAAACAATAAACGAAATAAAATATATTTTATTTATGTATATCATAAATTTATAGATATTTAAAGAGATCATGCTGAAAAAAACTAATAATCAGTATCAAATAAGAAAAAATATACAACAAAAACAAATGTATACTTCATTTCACATTGTCAAGAAACTCTTTGCACAAAAATGTTTTGTTTAAATTACTGTTAATATACTCTTTGCACATCTCGCTTTTTTCGATCTCTTTTTCAAATTAGCGGTGATTTACCGTTATAAAATGCGCACATTGTTCAAATTGCAAAATTTTTGTAATACCTATACGCGTCGTAAAGTGGCAAAAATGCCAGGAAAAATATCGTATAACACCATTCAATTGATTTATTATAATCACGAACTAGGAAAAAGTGCGGAGGAGTTATCAGAAATCTTTTCAGTTTCAAGAAGAACAATTTATAATGTTATTAATCGAGCTGAAAAAGAATGTACACCGGAATTAAAACAAGGATGTGGGCGAAAAAATTAGATAAACAAGCGTGCCGAGCGTTTAATAACAAGAAAAGTGGCAAAAACCCAAAAATTTCCACAAGAGCTCTTGCGGTAGAGCTAAAGGAAGAGCTTGATGTTGTTGTTTGCCACGAAATAGTGCGTCACACCTTATATACTCATCAAGATCAACTGTCAGCAGCAAATGCAGAGAAGCGATTTTCCTTCGCTACTCTGAACGTTTTACACCCGTATGACTATTGGGACAATGTTATTTTTTGTGCTGAAACGAAGACGATGTTGTATTACAGCGATGGACCATCTAGGGTGTGGCGACTGCCTTTAATATATCTAAGACAACAAAACATCATCCCAATTGTAAAATTTGGAGAAATGTCCATAATGATCCGAGTGTGTATATCAAGTCAAATAGTGCGGATTAAGGCTGCTATATAACTATGGACATGTCATCGCTATACCCGCTCAAGATCCCGAGCTCAATCCTATTAAAAAAATGCCAGCAAAAAATAGAACATCGTTTAAAACAGCAGTATTAGAAGAGTGGCGGGAATTATGACCTAAAGAAGTTAATAGGATCATTGAAAAATCGTCTACAGTGTGTGGTAGATGCAAATTTTTCCATACCAAATATTAAATATTCTCAAAACAAAGTTTTTACTGTTTTCCCCAAAACAAAATTCCCAAGAAAATATTTGAAATTGATTGTTAGGTTTTTTCAGCCAGATCTCTTTACATATCTATAATTTATGATAAACTTAGATAAAATATATTTTTTGAACAAAAAGTATAATTTAATTGCTAATAATTTAACTAAACCGTGTTTATTTTCAATGTGAAAACTCATTATTGACAGACTGTATGTATGTTGGAACTCTTAAACACTCTCATTGCTTTGTTTGTTTTTACTTGAATCAACTCTTATATAAGTGAATGCGTGTACGTGTGTATTTTTAGCTTTTGGTGTCAACTTTATGAGCGTTTTATTCCTTTAATACTGAACCGATTTAAATAATATGCAGTATTTTTCGGTTAATTGACCCTACGGTTAATTGGTTTCCACGCTTAATTGAACAACATGATCGGGCAAAAATATTGCATACGAAAACACATGTAAATTTCCTCGGATAATTGAACCCGGTTAATTGATTTTCCCGATTAATTGGTTCAAAATTCATGTCATCAAAAATAAATTTCCTCTTACTTTTACCCGGTTAATTGCATTATTATTGAAAAATAATCTGGCATTTTTGCACATACATATTTGACATCATTTGTGAAAAACACTTAATACTTACGTGAATGGAAGAGCTGTATGTATATATATGCATATGAATTGTTTTTATTCTTTAAGTTTATGTTTTTTTTTTTGTAAAAAAAATATATGAATTGTTTTTTAGTTTATAAATAGTGCATTTAATAGTACATACCTACAATAATAAATACCTGCGTATACACATATATGTAAATTTTTTTCTGTTACTTGAATTTTTTTCGTTTAAGGTAAAAAAATTATTTTGAAAAACTTAAAGTGCACATATGCGATTTCTTTTAATTCATTAGTATGTAGTTCCAATTATGCGTGATTTCTGTAATTGAACAAACTGTTAAATTAAACGGGATTCTTGTAATTGAACGAATTGTTCAATTAAGCGGGTATCGGCTAATTGGTTCCCCGGTTAATTGAACAAAAAGTTGTGCAAATTTTGATGTGCAATTAACCGAAAAATACTGTATAGTCGGGGCAAAAGAATGAAGAAAATCGGTTGGCAAACAAAGTAGAAAAAGGGATCTAAAAATTTTACTTTGCCTATTTATATATAGATATACTATATAAATACGTACATCTTGGAAAATTAGTTTTATTATCTGAATATAAAATTTTTATTTTGGGAACAACCACGTTACAGATTATAATTTTAGTATGAAATACACTAAAGTTTAGTGTTAATGAAGATCGCAAGTCATATTTTTATACATTGAACTCACTTCAATTTTAGTAAAAAAAATTGTGTTAACTATTTTGGAAACATTGAAATTAGGTTTGAAGTTTCAGAATAGAAACTAGGATAGAAATAATGTTACGTGCGTCACGTAGCGTGCGTCACAAAGGGATCACGTGTTTTAATAAAAATCAAATAAGGTTTTTTTGAATTCTCTTTTATTCATCTTTCTTTTAGCAACTAGATTTTGAGTGCTATATTATGCAAAATTCGCCAAAAAAATTACGAAAACGCACTTTAACTTTCAAAGTTACTTCTGTTTTTTGTAGCATGCATCACAAAACTTTGTGATCAGTTATTTCGCAACAAATACCTGCTAAAAATTATGTTTTTGCCATCCGAAGGTACTAAACACCAGTAGTTGAAGGTATCTCTTTTGAAACACCAAAAAAATTTTATATATTTATGATGTGAAAACTCGTTCGAATATAGTGTTCGTCACGCAGGATTTGCGTGATTTTTAACCTGCTATATTTTAAGAAATATTCGTATTTAGAGAAGTTATGTATACTATATAAAAAATATGAAAATAATTTAAATTGTAGCTAACCATATATGTACATAAACACATAAGCCTATAAGAATTTTAAATCATAAATATATATGTATTATATACCAATGGATAGGTAGATAACTGTATTTTCTTATTTTGTATGAATTTAGATCATTTTCAAAAATAAAGCATTTGATTGAAAATCCAAAATTTTTTTTATTTGAAAATTCATAAAAAAAATTTTCATTTAATATGTCGTTGGAAAATTGCTATGTTTTTCAATAAATAATGAAGAAATAAGAATTACAAATTTAATGTTAGTGCAATTTTCATGCAGTTATGTATGTATATAAAATGCTTCTAAAAATTTTACTATTTTTAGTAAACCTGCTCTCCTGGCGACATTTTTGAGTAGGTAACAAATAAAATATATATAATATATTTTATAAAAAAAATAAAAACTCAATGGGCGTTAGTTTTTCTTAAGCGATTAACTTAGAATTTCGTTAAAAGATTATCCATACTTGTCCAATGCTGGATATAGCGTGCATGCTATATAAAATTTCTACTGCAGTCTTTATTGTAATCCAATCTTTTGAAATATTCATGATCTAATAATATAGGTCTGTTTAGTACTACAACAATAAAACAATAAAAAAACAACAGGCATTATTTTGTTTTTGTTTAAAATCGTATAGAAGTCAATAACAGTTGAAGAAAGTTGTATTTCATGTTAGTGATGGAAAATTTTTCTTCGGTACCAAAAAAATAGTTTAAATAATACTTTTTGACTCCCACAGTACTAAATTTAAATCTTTGTAATTTTCTCGTTATAAACTAAAAACATATAATGAATTGCATTTGTTCTTGCGTTTATGATATGTAATCGAAACAAATACAATGGTTTTACCTGATAACAAACATTATTCTTAACCCCTTTTCACACCAAGATAAAGGTTTAATTTCAAACCTTCGAAATCGTATTGACATTCAGTTGAGATTAAATGTTAGGTGTTGACCTTAAAGTGATTTTCTTCAAGACTGCGAATGTTTAAAAAAGTGTATTTTCCCAAATTGTAATGTTTTTTTTTAAAGAGAAGTAACACTCAGGCAATTAGTATGCCTACCAACCCGTAGGTGTGTTACCTTCCTTGGGAAAGGGATAGTGAGAGAGGACAGATGGTGAAAGAGAGAAAGCTTAATTTTTACAACTCTGATATTGCGCGCTGTGTTAGTTTTTAGATCAGTCTTGCAGCGCCTCTGATGACAAGTAGGCGCATTAAATATGTTTTAAGCTGTTGTAGCCATTTTATTAATTATTTTACTTCACCGGCGATTTTGCTACAATACCGACGAAGGAGGGCGCTGTGATGTCCGCTAGCATACACCAGTGTCAATTGCTGCTAGTACTGTTCAGTGACCAGTGCTATGCCTTCATCACTTAAACACTCCGACAACAACAAACATAATGGCATACTAATGCACATCTGAAAAATGATGGAGGTTATGACTTGTCTGAAGCTGGGCTCGAGCTCGAACGCACGTTCTTAGACATTATTTGCTTTGTAGTCAACGCGCTAACTACTTCAGCCAACAGCACCCTGTTTCTCAAACTAAAAATACATTTCAAGTAAAACTTTATTGTTTGTGCGCCAATAAGTTTACAATATTTGAAAACGTTGTTCATGCGTAAAGGGACTCATTTTGCTCCTCGTTTGTGATACTGGCCGATAGTAAATATTTCGGACAGAAAAAAACTATAAGTGTTAAAGTAACATATCAATCAAAAATAGGCTTGTACTTGAACCATCCGTTATATTAGGTCATCCTTAGAGTGTCGTAATTAATTAATTCAAAGATTTATTATTTAAAAGTATGAAAAATTAAACTATTATGGATTAATTTAATTTCAATTACATATTAAAAACTAACACATTTCTCTAGTTGAGAAAAACCCAAACTTTTATGCAAAATCCTATTTTTCAGAAGTTACGTTGAAATTATTTTCAAGTGATATATTTTGGAGTTATCACATTTTCATGTCTGTTACTTTTATGAGGGAAATTGGGGAAATATTGAAATTGGCAGTTAATTGAGACTTATTTAATTTCTTTGGGAGTTATTTTTTTGTCCTAAAATTGCGGTTCATACAATCTTTTCCGTTGGCCCTTTTTTCATTTTCCATGGAAATTTTCATTTGCGAGCTGTTATTGCAAATCGTTCTTAATTTGAAGTCGAAATCGTTTAGTGTTTTTCTTCCGACGGGGTTTGATGCAATTTGGAATGAATTTCCGTCATCCCACGTCAAATTTGGTTGATAAACAGACCGGTTTCGGCTATGTGCCATCTTCAGTGTTCTCTCAGTAACTAATCGTTTTTGTGTTGTCCCTTGTCTTTTGTATAGTTTCCTTGTGTACCTAACTTCTTTTCCTCTCTTTCTCTCTTGTTCGTGTCTGCATCTCTCTCGTTCGTATATATTCGTGTGTGGCTCTCTCTCGGTCGTATATATTCTTGTGTGCTCTATATCTACCTGCTTCTTGTTCGTTTAATTTTTCTCTTGTTAGTCTCTTGTGTTTACCGTTACAGTTTATTATTTGAGTGATCATTTGCTAGGTGTTTTATCTTTGTGTAGGTAGTAGTCTGTGATTGTACGTTTCTGGGTTTCTTTTTGGTTTTGTTCGTTTGATGTGTTGTCTGGTTTTCTTGGGTTATTGTTTTCTTTTGTGTAAAAATGTTTTAGCGGTTCAAATATTATGTCTGACGCAGTGTTTATTTGATCGTTTATAATTCTTCCGTCAAACGTTTTTTGTTTGTATATTTCCATGTTTTCTAATACGTTCAGTCGCCGTCCTTTGTGCTGTAAATGCAGTAATTCAACAGTTTGTCTGATGTGTCTTGGTGTACATTTGTTGTTGAATATGTGGTTCGCGAAATTTGATTCTGGCGTTGCTCCTGGTTGTTTCAGTTTCTTGTTGTAGTCTCTTATATGCTCCCGAAATCTTGTTTTTATTTTCCGTCCTGTTTGTCCGATGTAGCTATGTTTGCATGAGCAAGTCAATTTGTAAACTCCTTGCTTATCTAGGGGGTCCGTTTCGTTTGTGCTATTTCGTAGTATTCTACCCAAATTGTTTTTTGTTCGGAATGCTGTGTTAATATTGTGTTTTCTAAAAAATTTTGCTATTTTGTATGTTGATTTGCCCATATACGTTAAAGTAGCCCAAGTTCCATTTTCTTGCTCCTGTTCTCTGTTCTGTTCTTTATTTGTTTTGATATCATTTCGGATTTGTCTACCAGTTCTTTTTTGTATCCATTGTTTTCTGCTATGTCATATATTGTTTTTATCTCTTTCTTATAGGCCTCCCGTGTTAGTGGTATTCGTTCAAGTCTTGTTACTAATTGTCTAATTGCCGCGTTCTTGTGTTGTTGAGGATGGTTCGATGAATTATGTATTATTGTGTCTGTGGCCGTTGATTTTCTGTATATTTCGTATTCAACTCTATTTAAACTCTTATTTGCTTTAATTGTTAGGTCTAGGTAATTTATTTTGTCGTCTTCTTCTACTTCCATTGTGAATTTAATACTTTTATGTTGCTTATTCAGGAGCTCCAGAACTTGTTCTTCTCTATTTCCTTCCAGTATACATATAATATCGTCGACATATCTTGCATAGAATGTTACCCCGAAATTGGTTTTTAGATCATCTACGCATTTCTCTTCTAGATTTTGCATAAACACCTCCATGAGGATTGCTGATGTTGGATTTCCCATTCCTAGTCCGTTAGTTTGTCTGTATATGCTATTGTTAAATTTAAAGTAATTCTGTTCTAGTGTGGCTTTCAGTGTGTTTACGAGTTGATTGGAAAATTCTACGTTTTCTGTTTTGTTGAGTAGTGTTTTATGTACAATGTTTATTGTCTCCGTTGTTGGAATTGATGGATATAAATCTTTTACGTCAAATGCGACTAGTTTACTATTTTTCGTTATTTCTACATTATCTAGCTTTGTAACTAATTCCGTGGTGTTGGCTATTGTGTGTTTGTTTTTCAGGCTCAAGGTATCTTTCAGTATTGTTTTTAGATATTTCGATAATTTGTAACTTGGAGCAGATTTGTAGTTAATTATGGGTCTGATAGGTGTGTTCATTTTATGTATTTTCGGTAGTGCGATCATAGATGGGGCTGATGGGTTCATGAGTGTTAACGTGTGTGCTATGTTTGGTTTTATTACTTTGGTTGCCTTTTTTATTAGTTCTTTCACTTTGGCTTGGTACTCATCCGTAGGATCCTTTCTAATTTTCCTGCATTTAGTATCCTCTATTAGCTGTTCCGTTTTTGTGATGTAATCCTCTTTTTTATTAATACCGTTGTGTTTCCTTTATCTGCTTTTGTTGTTATGATATTGTTAGACCAACGGCCACAGACACAATAATACATAATTCATCGAACCATCCTCAACAACACAAGAACGCGGCAATTAGACAATTAGTAACAAGACTTGAACGAATACCACTAACACGGGAGGCCTATAAGAAAGAGATAAAAACAATATATGACATAGCAGAAAACAATGGATACAAAAAAGAACTGGTAGACAAAATCCGAAATGATATCAAAACAAATAAAGAACGGAACAGAGAACAGGAGCAAGAAAATGGAACTTGGGCTACTTTAACGTATATGGGCAAATCAACATACAAACTAGCAAAATTTTTTAGAAAACACAATATTAACACAGCATTCCGAACAAAAAACAATTTGGGTAGAATACTACGAAATAGCACAAACGAAACGGACCCCCTAGATAAGCAAGGAGTTTACAAATTGACTTGCTCATGCAAACATAGCTACATCGGACAAACAGGACGGAAAATAAAAACAAGATTTCGGGAGCATATAAGAGACTACAACAAGAAACTGAAACAACCAGGAGCAACGCCAGAATCAAATTTCGCGAACCACATATTCAACAACAAATGTACACCAAGACACATCAGACAAACTGTTGAATTACTGCATTTACAGCACAAAGGACGGCGACTGAACGTATTAGAAAACATGGAAATATACAAACAAAAAACGTTTGACGGAAGAATTATAAACGATCAAATAAACACTGCGTCAGACATAATATTTGAACCGCTAAAACAAAACCAAAAAGAAACCCAGAAACGTACAATCACAGACTACTACCTACACAAAGATAAAACACCTAGCAAATGATCACTCAAATAATAAACTGTAACGGTAAACACAAGAGACTAACAAGAGAAAAATTAAACGAACAAGAAGCAGGTAGATATAGAGCACACAGGAATATATACGACCGAGAGAGAGCCACACACGAATATATACGAACGAGAGAGATGCAGACACGAACAAGAGAGAAAGAGAGGAAAAGAAGTTAGGTACACAAGGAAACTATACAAAAGACAAGGGACAACACAAAAACGATTAGTTACTGAGAGAACACTGAAGATGGCACATAGCCGAAACCGGTCTGTTTATCAACCAAATTTGACGTGGGATGACGGAAATTCATTCCAAATCGAAATTGTTTATTACTTGAATATGTAGCATTTTTAAAGACAAGCTTAAGACGTTTAACTCTTTTAAAATACTTTCACTATGTTATACATGTTGAGATATACTGGAAAGCGATTGTTCAACACGTTGAAGTCAAATTAGTTTGAAAGTACTAATTGAACTGGAGGAGTAAAATGGGTCAAAAGAGAACTATTTAAAAGCTTTTTGTACCGAAGAAAAATTTAATTTTCCATCACTGATTTCAACACTAAACTTTTGACAATTTCACATTAAAAAACACAACGCTACAAAAAATCATCTGGACTATTAAACAGACCTCTATTATTGTATTAGATCATGAAAATATTTAAAAAGATTGAATTTGAAAAAATGTTGAGAAAAACGTTAAACAATCAAGGTTTTTTTTTACAAAATTTTGCCATTTTTCAATCTCATATCAAAAAAGTCGATTTCGATTTTTTTCACGGCTACTTGAATTAAGATCAATTAAATTTTTTTTGCATATTATCGAAAATTGTGTTAAAAATCATATATATTCTTTTAATATTATCTATGCTATTACCGGAGATATTAACTAAATTGCGAGCGAAGTCAAGCCTAAAAACCAAAATTTAAAAATTGACACCCAGAAATTTTTGAAAACATTAAAGACATTTTTCTAAATCAAAATGTATTTTCTTTATCTATTAATGAGTTTTACAAAAACCATAATATGTTTATAAAAGCTATGAAGCCAACAAAGTTTTACATGACCGCTTTAGTCAACTTTGACACCCTGTAGCCAACCGTATGTTTCAAAAGGGTGTTAGGTCCTTTTCTATGATTCTTACATATATTGTTTTGTAATCGAATCGCAAGTTTCAGAGATATAACCCTTTTTTCTATTTGGAACCATTAATATTTTTGAAAACTAAACCTTTTATCGTTCATAAAATTGGAAAAAACACAAAAATTAAAAAAATTATTATAAATGAGATTGTGCCGTTGTTTTTTAAATAAATTGTGGAACAAACTTTTGCAAATAAAAATAATTAAAATGAACACATTATTTAAAAAAAATAAAAATGTTTGGAAGTTCATGGTTTGAACCCGTGCCTTAATTTGGTTCGCCTTCATATCATGAACTACAATTTGCTATTTTCTGTTAAAGAATTTTGATAACATTTTAGTTATTTTTATTACTTTTACTTTTTATCTGAAAAAGTTTGTTCTTTTATTTAAGAATGTTCGATAGCTTTAAATTATTTTCAATATGAAGGTAATATTGGAAGATTTTAATCATCAGACTAGTAGATTTATGTAATAGTTGGCGATATTCTTATCAATTTTGGGAGAATTTCTTCATTATTAAACCTTTTCTTACATTTCAAATCATTTCTTTCTTTAGTCGAAGACCATTGGGTTTTTGATAAAGACGTTAAACACTTCTTGGATGTGTGACAAATGATATAAATGCTAATAAGGGGATGTTAATATTTTTATAATGCACTCTAGGCAAGAAAGAAATTTATGGCTGACTTCACAAATACAGTTTGCAAAGCAACACTAGAATGCCTTGTAAACTCATGCTTCCAGTGTTGCTTTGCAAGCTGTGTTTATGAAGTCAGCCTGTACTATGGAATATAGTGAGTACCGATTATGATCGTGATTAACTTTTTGTTTCAACCATGTGAGCGTTCGTCCGCGACCGTGAATGAGTGTGCTTGAGGAGATTTTTAGCGTGATTGTTGTGATTTTTTTGCTTTATAGTAATTTTTTCAATCAAATGTAAATTTTTTTTATTTTTTCATATTTCGTGAGCGTGAATTTTTGTGATTGTCACTATTTCCTCACTCCATACTATGGTTAAGGATATATATATATATATATATATATATATATATATATACGCCTTGTATAGGGATATATATCAATGTTTATCATTTCAAAAAGTTCAGAATCATCAGCCAATGCAATTTTGTTGCACATGTTGGTTGTATTAAAAAGTGTTAGCATTTGAGAAGATGGAATAAATTCGGCACAGTAAACTGAATAAATTTTAGAGAGTATATTTATTCTAAGAAGAGCTTCTAATAAGTTATACCATATTCTGTTGCAAATTTTTTCAATGTTACCATCATCAAGCAGAAAAATATGATTTGTCAATATGTACATGAATTTGAATACAAAAAAGAAAAACTAAATAACAAGATTTATAATAATATATTATCCTCAAAAATCCCCAGCGGAAAAAGAGGTTTTTACCCAAAAAATCCTTTGGAAACACACACGCAGTAAAAGACATTAAGATTTTTAAGATGGTATTATTTGGTCTTCATTACATCAAAAACAGGACAGATGGATATATGGGTGGACCACTATGCGAAGATGCTTGACACCAGTCTGGCTCCTACTGAACATACATGCCTTTGCCTCCGGCATACTGATAGGCAAGACATACCAACGGATAAGCCCAGCATACTGGAGATTGAGCATGCAATTAGAACACTCAGAAACAATAAGGCTCCCGGAATCGACAACATATCCCCCGAGCTACTGAAGGCAGATACCGTTACAAGCGCCCAACTCATATACCCAATTGTAGAGAAGTTCTGGCACACCAACCAACTGTGTGATGAGCTAAAGGAGGGTATGATAGTTAAAATTCCGAAAAAAGGTGATCTCACGGAATGCAGAAACTGGAGGGCCATTACGCTTCAGAGCATGGTGAACAAGGTTGTAGCCAATATTATAAACAGACGGTTATTAGATGCTTTGTCCAATGATATTCGCAATGAACAGGCTGGATTCCGTCCCAACAAATCCGGTACCGATCACATTAACAGCCTGAGGATAATAACGGAACAATCGGTCGAATGGCGATCGCCGCTGTACCTAACGTTCATCGACTTCGAGAAGGCATTTGACACTCTACAGCACACTGCAATCTGGAACGCACTCCGTTGTAAAGGAATACTGGAAAGGCTCATAGGACTTATCAAGGCACTATACGAGAATGCTAAGTGCCGCATTCTCCACGAAGGTGCAATCAGCTCCCCAATAAATGTCAAAGTAGGTGCGCGACAGGGATGTCCGCTATCACCTTTGCTATTCAACGTAGTACTCGATGTTATCATGGCAAAGGTTACGTCAACACCTAGAGGCATCACATGGCGACTAAACGGACGCCTTGAGGATTTGGACTACGCAGATGACATCTGCTTGCTGTCACATAGATTTGAGGATATGCAGTCAAAACTTGAGAACATCCAAGCTGAAGCAGCAACTTGTGGTCTCAAAATAAACATTCCTAAGACCAAGACTATGAGGTTCAACACAACAAATACGAGTCGATTCACATTACAACAACAACAGATCGAAGACGTCCAATCCTTCTGCTACTTGGGCAGCATGATAACAACAAACGGGGGCTCGAGAGAGGATGTAGTTAACCGCATAACGAAGGCCAAACGAGCTTATGGCCAACTCGGCCAAGTTTGGAAATCGCCCCATATCTCTAAGCGCACCAAGATAAGGATTTTTAATAGCTGTCTCAAATCAGTTGCACTTTATGGCTGCGAGTCTTGGAACTCAAACCAAGGTGATATTAAGGCTGTGCAAGTATTCTTCAACCGCTGTCTTCGTCGCATACTGAGAATTTTCTGGCCAAATACCATCTCAAATGAACGCTTGTGGGCCGAGTGCGGCCAATCACCTGTTGAGCTGGAAATCAGAAAGAGGAAATGGCGATGGATTGGGCATGCTCTACGAAGACCTCAAGATGACACCACCAGAAACGCAATAGACTGGAATCCCCAGGGGAGCCGCAGGAGAGGTCGACCAAGTCACACCTGGCGTCGACAACTAGAAATTGAGGCAGCGAAAGTCAACAGAACGTGGAATGAGCTGAAGGCTGTAGCAGCAGATAGGAGATAATGGAACGCATTCGTTGAGGCCCTATGCTCCATATAGGAACAAGAGGAATTTATATAAATTTATATATTATTTGGTCTTCGCTGACAGACGATTGCTGTTATAATGGAAAGATTTAAAAATACGCACACCTGACTATAAACAGACGTCCTGTAGTTTTTACTGCTGCTTATAATCCAATTTATACTCCTGACTTTAAGTCTGACTTATGTAGCATACTTACAATTTTTTCTTGTGATTGTTTCATATATGGTGATTTTAATGCAGTTCACACACATTGGAAGTGGATATCCAATAACACAGCTAGTAATGAGCTTTACTGACATATTTACAGTTCGCTAGTAAACTATTAAATTTACTTTCCATGATTATTTACGCAATTCGGCCAAAAAACCTAACCCATGCAGTAGACATTTTACTATCTAACTCCAAAAACTCTTTTTCAAACTTATAGTCTTATTCAAATATTTTACAGTCAGACCGTGTTCCGACTTCTTGTTCCATTTATGGACAATTTAAAATAAATTAAATGCAATAGTTTTGTACAATCGTGCAGATTGGCCAGCAATTAAAATTTGGGTGGAAAGTGAAATTGACCAAACTGAAACAAAAAATTCTGGAAACTAATTAAAGCTTCAAATTCTAAAAACTTGGTTTTAACAGATCTTAGTAGAAATGTTGTTCTGAAAACTGGCGCACAAAAACCTAATGCAATTGCCAATGCATTTGTTATCTCACATATTATTACTATCAATAACCCATCGCCTTTGAATACATGTGTATTAGATTCTGTGAATTGTTTCGATGATGATGGTCCTTTTGGAAGTAATAATATTACACGAACTAATTGTCCCAAATATTACTTAAAAATGCATTGAATTAGATTATGGAGGAAGAAACGTAGCTAGTTCCTATGCACATTTTACTGTTGCTAAACCTTTCCCAAATATTTATTAGACAAACTAAAGATATTATAGTAAACACTCATTTAAGTAAATGTGAGTTTTTTCAATATCAAATTTTTAACAACAAAAAAATTAAAAAAATGGTATTATTAAAAAAAATCGCAGATTGATTTTATGATTGTTGTAATACCGATTCAAAAAAATATAAAATATCCCAAATTGCACAATAATTATCTAAGTTTACTGGACAAGGTCTTTGAAAAAATAGTTCATAAAAGATTAGTAGATTTTGCAGACGAAGATAATATTATTAACCAACAACAGTTTGGATTCTGCATGGATCATTCTACCGTATATCAGAAGAATCCAGAAAAGTAATTGCGTTATTTTTCTCGATACTATCTGTTACGATTGGTTGTTATTTAAACTCAATTCGTTGAGTTTTCTAATAAAAAATCATACAAAGTTTTTTTAAAGAACCGTACATTTGTTGCGTGTGATGAAGATGAATTTTCTATAGGAAGATCAAACACCGCGGTATTGCCGCAAGGGTCAGTATTCTTACCAACACTCTACTCCTTATATTCTTCTCATGTGGTGGTGCACAAAAATCAGTTCTTTTATTAACATAAAAAAATTTGTAAATATCAGTTCAGAAGATACTTTCATAAAAATTTTCACTATTCGAAAAAAAAATTGTGATCACATCTCGAAGAGGGTTGAACTTTTTGAAAATGTCGATTTTACTTTTCACACATTAAAAACTAAGTGATACTTTAATATTTTTAAACTTAAAAAATCGATTTTTCAGTATCAATTTGGAACAAAAGTTTGAAAATTGGTAGAAAATATATCCAAAATGAGCAAAATCAAAGGGTTGTGAGTCAAAAAATGTATGATTTGGCATGGAATGCCCAATATATATGTACATTTTTCAATTACTGAACATTAGTTAAATTTATAAATTTTTATATATTTTACAGCATGGCGAATATTAAAAGAATTTTGTCAGTCACAATATTAATTGGAATTGCAGCAACAATAGAAAGCAAATTTGGAGAAAAGTTGGGTATAAAAGAAAAGGATCTAATGCAAAAGGCGATCGTTTTTGACAAAAAAACTCCCGATTTATTTTACTGCCCAACCCAGAAAGCATTTGATATGAACAAACTAATCGTACGGTAGGTCTAACTAATAAAACTGATATCATATTTTTACTAATATTTTTTATTTTTAAACATCTTATTAATCTAAGTTTTCAAAAGTTTGCAAAATATACTTTACAAGGAACCAGAACATTCGATCTGCTAGAGATGGACCACATAGTCCAGCTTTGCATTACATCCGACTTACCCAAAAACTAACTCAATGGCATGACTACACGTGCCACTCACAAGTAGTTTCTTTACAACAAGTTGTAACGAACACCCGGTTTCTCCGGGTTTGAACTGGAATAGTCTCAGCCGCGTTCAGGACCCTCTTACACAAATTCAAATGAAAAATGCCTTTTGTTGATTTTTGTGCGTTTTGTTAATAAGAATATTTAGTATTACTTCTAGCTGGTGGCAGTGGCAACACTTGAATATCACTACCATTCTATCTCCCAACCTTATTCGTTTCCGGATAGCAATGCGGCCCCTCTGCTGAATCCTGATGATAATCAGAACCTACTCGTCGGGGTAACTACCTCTGAGAATCCTTTACCAGTGCCCTGTCCTCCTTCCTGACTACATGAAAATCCGATAAAAATCCTTATTGCGCCTAGTTAATTCTAACTGCTAGCGATTGTTGTTAGCTAAGCCCGAATTTATATCCTGGCTTGCACCGTTCGTTTCTACAGCCACTTGCCCTACTGACAACACTTACACTTGCTTTTAATTTAACTTATCTTCACTTTAAAGCGTGATACTCTGTTCATAATTTTGTGCGAACTTCTGTCAAAAGACCATATAAAAAAATTCATCCGAAATAAATGCAAAATAATACTGCTAAAGTTGCACTCTATTAATTTTCCAACAACAAAATGTTTCCGGCGACATATTTTCTAACTGCGAAATAATAGGTGCGTTCGAGTACTTTCGCAGTAAAATGCAATAAATGAGTAATTATTAAGCAAACTGAAAAATTTAATCTCAAAAAAGGCCGTTGCCCAAAAAAGTACGCAAACGTAAAAATTAAGGAAACAGATGATTGCAAATAAATGTAGTGTTGAAATATATTTACACTTTTGACTACTCAACTCTTTTTCTTGTTGGTCCTCGATGCAATATCTACTATAACATGAATATTTTAAGAAAATATTAATAAATAATTTTCTGTAATCTTCTCCATACGATTGTTTATATTTTAATTGATTTTGCCAATTTGTGTCGGATTAAATTTATTGAAAAGTATTTGATTATTTGCTTTGCTTGAATTAAAGCAACGCAAAGAAAATAAACTGCAAAATTTGTTATGTTATTCTTATTTCAGGTTGGAAATGGTTTCTATAACATTTATTTCCTTTTAACGAACGAAAAATAATAATTTATTTTTTATTATGTTATTATTAAAATTTTTCTTTTCTAAATAATTTTTTTATAAATTGTATCGTATACTTTTTGTATTTTTACTTTTGTTTGTTTACCTAGGGTGGGATATAACTTTTCGTGGTTAGGGTTCGCCAACAAAAACTTATTTGATGTTAGAATTGTGAGAGAAAGAAAACGCTTTATCAAATTAAATTCAAGTATTTATTATAGTTTAATTACAATAAAAATAAGAGTACAAGTAGATCGGACGTAGAGCGCCCTGGTATCTACAATCAGTGCGTGAGACACGGAACACGAATAACAAACAGAGAAAAAGACCGATTGCAGATCGGACGTAGAGCGCCCTCGTATCTACAATCAGTGCGTGAGAGACGGAACGCGAATAACAAACTGAGAAAATGGACGATTGCAGATCGGACGTAGATCCACAAGAATATATATGTACTTGTCGACCGATAAATTGTAATATTTATTATCTTATATGAAATTAAAATGGGTTTTTCTAATTTAGATTTGAGTTAAAGCTCGGTTAGAGTTCCTTAGTAGCGACTTTATTAATTTATTATTTTATTTATTATCTACGTGTGTGCCAATTATTCTAGACGATTTAAATGAGTGACTTGAAGTACTTCACTCAAAACCTATTTCTTAATTACAATATAATTATTTTATATTTTACCGGGGTATTATAAATTTTAGGCCCTTCGCAAAGCATATCATTGAGTGTTTTCTTATTTCTAATTAACTCTAAAATTGTATAGCAATTGCTTTTGGAAAGTAGAAACATATGACATATTTATGATTTTGAGTGCTTTTAGTTTTTCAGGGAGGAAAATGCGACGCGCGTCTCAACAGTTGAGACAGTCTATGCGTGGGCATTTTTCATAGTCATAAATAAAACACAAGCAATTGTTGGGTGTATTCATTGCCATTGTTAAAAACGTTATGCAACGACCGCCGATCTTACCGCAAAGTATCAAGTGACCCTTATTTATACAATTGTTTTGGCTGGCACCTTATGTGACTTGAAGCATTGTTATACGAGTATGGTGGGAAATTTTACACACTGTTGGTTCTATTGATCATTAAATTACGCTGCAACATAAAACATTTATGGCACCCTTGCACGTTTTAACAATCAATGAGTGATTCCAGTTTGCAGCAATTACCTTGATTGTTGCGTAACTCTCGTATGAGAGCTAACTATGCAGCTATTTTGGCTACATATATTTCTACCTGGAAGACGCTGTATTTATAAACAAGTTTGAATGATTCCTATACCATGAGCAGGCACCAAGCCGACGCTCCCACTCCTCCATCCACCATTGAACCGTCAGTGAAAATGTTGAAACTATCATCTGTATAGTTAACGCTTTTAAAATACCTTTCTTCTTAAACATATATCCTAGCAACCTTTAATGATGAGATCTGTCCTGATATCGGATTTACATGACATGAGAAACTGCGATTAGTCCGATCGATTTAAATTCCAATAAAACGTCCAAATACCCAGTGGATGTTCTGTTTAAAGCTCCAGTAATGAATGCCTTAGTCTGCGTTAGCCTCAACTTACAAGTATGCCCTAGAAGAAAATTGGTGTAACTACCGCAGTATAGGTCCAATGTGTAAGGTTAGGCAAATGGCCCCATGTTTGGCGAGCACGTTCTGACGTGCATATATAGCGTTGGTGCCATTTTTAACTCTATCTACTACATTGAGTTTCTATGTCAGTTTAATATCCAATAAAACTCCTAGATACCTTGTATGAGCTCGGGGTATGAGTGATATACCATCTAATTTTGGTATTGTCCATAGTTTTGCATTTTTATTGATGAAAAGTATGGCATCAGTCTTTCAGGGTCTATATGCTGGCCTACTCTTATTGCCCATCGATGAATAATCATTAGCGTAGATTACATGATCATGTTGAAAAACTTATCAGTTATGATAATGGCATAAGCATAAATAACGCGTAAAGAAGCGGTGATAGAACTCTTCTTTGGAGAGGTCCTCTATGAGATTATTTCTTTGTAGTAGCACGACCCCATTCTGCGGATGGTGTTCTACACTTCAAGGGGTTACCATTCCAGTTCTTAGCATGCGAGTGATATACATACATTATTGAATACTCCTGCGATTCCCGGGAAGAACCCCATTGCATAGTCCTTATGGCGTAACGATTTTTCAATCTGCTCGACAACAAAATGAAGTGCTGTCTCGACCGATATCCCTTGCATGTATACATGTTGGTTAGAAGATAGCATAATTCGATATACCGATTTTTTTTATATGTAAATCCAAGATTCTTTCGATTGTCTTCAGAAGGATGTCAGACCGATGAATATAAAGTCCTTTCGATTTATTTGGTTGCTCTTACACGTTTTTGGTAAGAATATAACCTTAGCTGTGTGAACTGACTTTGGCAAATAGTTACTCTAAGACAGCACCTAAAGTTTCCGGAAATTATCTTTTGTTCACATTTTTGGAGTAAAGCTGTGAATATTGTGTGCAGGAGTACATCCAACGTTTCCCAACAGCAGCTTGTCCAGTCGTGTGGCATATAGCATGATGCAAAGAGTGTTGATTCATCCTTGCCCTCATCTACTGCTACCAATACTAGATCTTCAAGGCTGTGAATATACTGTATACATGGGTTAGTGATCTTCTTTTCTTATCAACTATACATATGGTCAGATCCCATACAAACAAATTCTTTTTTAAGTCGGTCAAAAATTAAAATCACGGAAAATGCATTTTCCAAATTATTGTTGGGATCATTCTTATATAAAAAATAAGCACCTTCTGTCAAAACAGATTAATAGTGTGAACATAAGCTTCCAGCGAGCGCGTATAATGCTGCCAGTTAAAGACATTTACATGCAGTTTGCAATGAAAATCTAATTGTTACAAATTTCTTTTCTTAAACAATCTATGCGTTAAAAAACCTCAAAAACTATATAAAGCTGAAAATAAAAATAAATTTAATTTTCTAATAACCAACTTTAGGTCATTTTTAATATAAAAGATATCAAACAAGTTTATTATATATAGTTAGCTACTCCTTCAGAACAATTATAAAATATAATCCAAATCAATTATTTTCCTTTTCCGCTTTTTGTATGAAAATTATATGTAAATTGAATAAATTTAAAAATGAGGAAAATTATTTATTCTGAAAAATTTAAAACATTACTGTTGTATTATTCTATCCTTTATTAAATGTCTATAATTCTGTGTTACACTATCAGCAGCGTGGTCATATTTTTAATTTCAGACACTAAGATAAAGGAAAACTCGCGTGTTTTCCAAAATAAAACACTAAAAATAAACATTAAAATGCAAAATTCCAACTGGTCAACTAAAATACCGAATAACATTTTTGTCATACTATATGACCCCAATTTAACAAAAAAAATTGTTTTATATTTTTTCGAAATTTAGGAATCTCGAAAATCCCAAGGTCCCATTTCAGAATTTCGAGATTCTATCTCTAAGTCCAGGATTTTCAGAAACGTGTACCGCTTAGCATCTCCAGTTGTGTGACTTAAAGTTTTTAAACCGACAAAAACTTAAAAAAATATATAAAAAAACATAAAACAAACAAAAACGGATAATGCATTGCGCAGATTAACTTTGTATACACAGCAGCTGACCTTAAACGACGTCACTGTAGTGAAAAAATATGTTGTGCAAAATAATATATTGCGGCTTGTGCTATTTAAATTAAAAACATTTGAGGCATTTAAACTTTAATTAGTCAAAAATACATAGATATTAAAAAGAATGTGCTCTGTTGTGAATTGCAGAAAAGGCAGTGAAGGAAAACTTTTGTCTGCAATGATGGAGTCTCATCTAATGCAGGAAACTTCGAGACCAACGAGACCCCTGACCTTAAAACACCCGGAAAATCTCTTACTGGCATTTAACCCTAGATATATAAGGTACGTCTCACAGACGTACTCTTTTTTAATTTTGTTATCTATCTCAGTTGTTTGTAATGAGAGAAAGTTGTTACGCTCAGTATTCTCAGTCATTACCAGTAGCTTGATAGTCGTCAGTGATGCCATTTTTGGTGCTTTTTGCCTCCTCATGCGCGCGAAATTTTGTTAAATACCCTTTTTTAAAAAGAGGGTATTTACAGTGCTTTTCCTAATTTCTCAGTGCCTTTTGTGCTTTTTTGTACAACTGAGAAATGTTTTTAATATCAAAAATTGGCTACTTCTTTTAAACGCAAATAGCTCTTTTTAAGCATTCATGAATTTCTTCTGAGGTTGAAAGAACATTCAGTTTGATGAATTTGTTTAAAACAAAAATTAAAAACCGTTTTTTCTTTAAATTTAGTAAATGCATTACTGCATATTAAATACGGTGTAAAATTTGAAAATGCATGTTGTAGCGATTTCCAACTGCCTTTAAATGTTTGTAGCAAAATAAATTCGAACGAATCATACAAAAATCTCAATATTTTATTACAACTGTTTTGTGGCCCGATTGCGAAGACTAAATGGGTATTTTTGATAGCAAAATAAACGAAAATGAAATATCAATCAGTTGAAATGCTATCATGAATTTCATTCGTCTTTTAATTTCCTTTTTTTAATCAATTCCTTATTATTTAGAATTAGCAGAAATTTGTATACTACACATCGCTCCTTTAATGCAACATGATCATATCTTAAAAAAAAACAAAACTTATAAGATTCTTAGAAAAAAATGACGATGAAGGTATTTCTTTCTTTCTATGTAAAAAGTTTTCAGCATATTTAGAATTGGACATGAGCCAATATTCCAGAGGAACATGGGAAAATATAACATGAATTAATTTCAACTTACACGGCAGAACAGAAACAATGTTCTTTTTCGGGAACCGCTACATTCCCATCATCAGTGTTCATGTGTTTCTATGTATCCGCCACTTTTTTTCTTCATTTTCATTATTTTTTCTCAATAATAACCTGTAAGAGCGCTTGTCAATGGTTTTTACCATAATTAGTTGAGATTTCTTTCTTATTGTACGCAGTATATATATACATATATGTATGTATATATAACTGGTTGAAATTTATCAAATAAATCAAAAACTCAACTAGATAACAAAAACATACAGAAATAACACTAATAATATTAATCAAACCAAAAAAGTTTGTCTTAAGTAAAATGAGAGAAAAACAACGTGTAGTAATGGGTTAATTTAACGTAAATTAGTGATGGTAAAATTTGAATATTGAACGTGGTGAAGTTGTGTTTGCTTTAAACAATGTATAATACACCGCACAATACAAATAACTCTCGTATCCTTTTTCGAATAATTATTTGTATAAATACAAATTTGAAATCACATTCAACCGAGCCACCTAAACAGTGGCGGCTACATGGATGGAAACACACATGAACACTGATGATGAGAGTGTAGAGGCTCGCGAAAAACAACGTTGCTTCTGTTCTGCCGTGTAAGTTGAAATTATTTTATTTTAAATTTTCCCTTTTTCTTTGGAGTATTGTCTCATGTCCAATTCTTTCTGGCTAAAAATGTTACGAACTTTAGCCAAAAATAATAATCACTTTGTATTAAAAACCACAAAATTTATTTCGTTTGAAAATCGTTTAAAACAAAAAAGTTTTAGATATTTTAAAATCAATAGCTTACTAAGGAATTTTTCATTTTAGCGAAATACTTAAATAATGTCCATTTGAAATCACCCATATATATGTAGTTGAAATAAAGTTTTAATTTTTTAGCTCCCGAGGTACACTAGAGCCTACTTTCAAATTAACTTAAATATTTTGCAATCGGTGACCCTAAAAATAATAGTGTTGGCCCCCTTCTCGTAAAATGATCCACATTGCGCTGGCAGTGATTGCGTACACGAAAGCCTAGACGCAATTTTCACCGCAATTAATGAAGACAATTTCCTCATAAATTGAGGTTAAAATAAAACATTATTCTTTTGTGCCAGAATGTACTTAAAAATAAGAAGTTTAAATCGATAAACAATTTATTTAAAAAGTTAACGAAACGAACAAAAAAATGTGTCTATTTGTTTTATTAAATAAATTGACTCATAATAAAATTTGTGTTTGATTTAAGTCTTGGGAATTATACAACAAGTTTGTATATGACATACCAAGGTATATTTATCCAAATACGCTTGTTTCTCAAACAACAGCAGGCATTTTATTTTTGCTATTTTCATCGTTATTTCTCGAAAACAGCTGACAGCAACATAAAGAAGAAATAAATATTTTTCATAAACAAAACAAAAGAAATTTAATAAGAAACCGTTTATGAACGCACACTTAATCGATTAAAAAAATAATTATTTTTGATCGTAGAAAAATTTTCCGCGATCGGAGCGAGCATTAAAGTTTGATCGCGCAAGTTCAGTACAACGGGAGAAACTGTGTCAAGATGCGGCTAATAGGACCATGTAAAAGACTCTTATTCTTACTTCAAACGAGCCTTGAATAAAGTCCTTAATAAGTTTTCTACGATGCGCTGAAAAGGATAGTGTAAGACTCTTTTAAATAAAAAGGACTTTTTGAGTTTTATATTTTTTATTGTATTTTAATTTAAAAGTCACTTTAATTTAGAAAAACAACACGTCAATTTAAAAGAAAAAACTTTAATCAAACGAACACTTTTTATTATTACTCTCCATGTAAACATATCCGTTGAATTCGGTTAACAATCGCCAGAATTTTCAAATTTAATTTTTTGTAGCTCATCAGGTACTTTTTCAAATACTTTTTTGACATCATAATCATTTGTGTCTGTTGTATTATTCATGTTAAATATTATTCACGTCGCTTTTAACACTTCACAGTGTGATTACCTGCCTATAAAAATGAATTCGCAAAATGCTTATTATCGGTAGTAGATATAAGGGACTGTCCCCCACCCCAATAAAACAGTTTTTTATTTACCTAGGTATAAAAATACAAATATGGGTTATTGTATACAATTTTTATCAGAACCGTTTTGTGACATCGAGAGATAACATGGACAAAGTTTACTTGTCAAGAACTATTGAGGAGAAATTGCAGTTTTTAGATAGAAAATTGTGCGAATATTGATGGAGATGGGGACATATGACGAAGATTTCGACGTTTTTAATTACTATAACTTTTTCATGTATTAAGTATTAAATAATTGTGGAGAAATGGTACTCCAGGCAGAAGCGTTGATTTTTATACGGACGGCTCCAAAACACAAGAAGCTGTGGGTTATGGTGTCTTTTCAGGGACTTTAGGTCGCAAAGCGACTTCCGGATCACTGCAGTGTCTTCCAGGCAGAGATCCTTGCTATAAAAGAAGTTGTGGATTGATTGAAATTGAATATTACTTCAACGACTTTAATTAACACTGATAGTCGAGCAGCTTTTATGGCCCTTGAATCCCCGCTTCTAAGAACAACAACAGCCCTTGACTGCCGCTCATCTCTAAGCGAGATGGCAGAGCAGTTTGATATTAGGATCATCTGGACCCCGGGGCATAGAGGCATTCAAGGGAATTATAGGGCTGATGAGCTTGCTAGAATCGGGACAATCTTACAGGTTCCACCAGATTTTGAATGTGTGGGCTTACCCCTTCTCTCTTGTAAACTCAGACTTAGGCACAAGACAGAAGCTGAAGCAAATAGAAGATGGGAAACAAGAAATGATTGCATGATTACGGGCCAGTTATGGACCCATCTAAATAGGGAAAATACAGCTTCCTGCTTTAAAAAATAGGAAGCGAGACTCAATTCTAGTGTCCGTGATAACCGGACACTGTCTCATAGGCAGGCATGCACAAAGGTTAAAGGTCGAACACAATAATTTTTGCCACAGATGCCAAGATATCAATAAAGAGGAGAGCGTAGAACATTTTCTTTGTCACTGTCCTGGACTGGCAAGAAAGAGAATGGCCACAATGGGCGCTCTTGAGATCAGGAAACTTTCTGACGTCGCCAGAGTTGAACTGCAACGTATTAGTAGCTTTGTATTGAGCTCTGGTTGGTTCGACGGTGGGTACTCCGCATAAGCAGAGTCTTCGTGGTATCACTATGGACCAAAACGGTCTAGGTGAGTCAGAGCTTCTGGTTGCTACCCTTACATAACCTAACCTAAGTATTAAATAATATAAGATAAATATTATAAATCTGTTTGCATATATAAAAATTAATCTGCGTTTGTATATTTGTTTGATTGTTACTTACTACGAGAGTAATCTTTTGAAAATTATTCGACTGTTTTACTTAGGACTGGGAAATTTAAATAGACTTATTTCATCCGGCAACACTGCCTTGAGTTGAAAACAACGTGTACTTTTGCTCGCGGATTAATAATAAATTTTCATTTTAAATATTTAAAATCTTTTTAACTGACTATGAATGGTCAAAAAAGGAGGAAGTTTTGGGGCAATTTCCCCAAATACAAGATGCCCAAGATAAACGACGGGCCGAGTACCAGCAACAGGTTTTATCTGCTGTTCGAAGATGAAGAAGACGATTTATTAAAAAGGAGAAAATTCCACCGATAATTGTGGATTCCAACGTGAGTTTTTCCAAAGTGCTAGGATTAATCGGTGAGAAATTTATGTTCAAAAGGATGTTGATTGGAACTAAAATAATTTCAACCACCATGGCGCTGTATGAAGAGTCTTTGAAAACGCTAAAAAACAACAACATGCATTTCTACACACACGAGGTAAGAGATAGTAAAATTTTCAAGATGGTGCTGTTTGGTCTTCCCCGACAGACGACAACAGCTATAATGGAGAAATTTAAAAGTACGCACAACATTACTTCTGTAAGCGTTAAAGAAATTATTACCAAAAGATCAAACGAAGATGACACACTGTATCTGATCGAATTCGATAGGCAACACGTTTCAAAACGTGAAATTTTAGAAATCAGATTTTTCTGTAACATTGCTGTTTACTGGAGAAAACCTTTTAAGAGTAATAAAGGTCCTACACAATAAACTAATTGTTCAATGTACGGTCATGGAGCCAAAAACTGCAACAGAGTCAAAGTATGTACAGCTTGTGCGGGTAACCACAATTACACTGATTGTTCACTAAACAAAAGCTCGCCTGATGGCAGTATAGTGTACAAATGTCATACTGTACAAATAAAAAATACAGAAATGCAAACCACAGGGCAGATCAGTGATGCCAGAAGTAGGGAAAATTCCCTACAAGTAGGTTTTTTTGACTTAAAAACAAGAGCGTAGTGAAATAGGGACAGATTTTTCATATTCGACCAAAAGTAGGGATTTTTTTTTTAATTTTAAAAATAATTTTCCTTTCTAAATCCTTCGGAAACTGTTTATCGTTTTTCTCGAAAAAATGTTTTTGTCGAATTGAACAAAACAATATTTCTATGACGAGTTGGCAATATCAGGCGTTTTTTTATTAAATTTTTAACGTTTATTGTTTCACTATAGTTAGCATCACTTAACCAGTCATATTGGCAATATCAAGTGTTTGTTTTGTTTCTTTTTTGTAAAAAACTGAATTCTTTGTAAAGAAAAATTGTTTTATTGGATTGTGAATTGAAATTATAAGGTAAGCAATATTTTGGCATAATTTAAATGCTCTGAAGTCGGACTAGTGAAGTTTTATCTTTAAACAGAAAATGTCTTCAAGTGAATCTTCACTTGGCCGCAGAAGCCCCCCAAAAAAATATAGGAAACAAAAGTTTCGCCCTATATGGCTTGACGAAAGCGAGTTTAAAGGATGGCTGGAAGTAATACCAAAAGACCATAAATGGAAGGGGTGAGTCTTTATTTGATTTCATTCTTTGCCACAATCTTGATATTTCAAATCACGGGTCAGAACCCACTTTTATAACTGTAAATAGAAGGGAGGTTCTAGACATCACACTAGTAAGCGCTATGCACTCGAACATGATCAGAGAATGGAGGGTCTCTAACGACTGTACTTTTTCTGATCACAGATATATTGAATTTAAGATAGAAATTCCACTAAACAGGCCAATGCCCATAATAAACAGGAAAAAAACAAATTGGGAGGAGCAAAAACAGCTCCTCTCTGAACTAATTCCACAACCACCTGTCATAAACGACAGGCACGATATTGATACTGCGGTTGAAAATCTAAATAATGCTTTCAACCTAGCAACATCAGAAGCTTGCAGACCTAGTGTCTGCCGGGGTGGGAGTAAACCACCATGGTGGAACTCCGAGATAACAAATGCTCGCAAAGAGAGCCGTAGACTTTTCAATGAGGCCAAAAGACTAGGAAACTGGTCCGATTATAAGTCCTCCGTAAACAATTTCAAAAACCTGGTAAGAAACGCAAAACGCAAATCCTGGAGGTCCTTCTGTAGCAATATAGAAGGCACTTCGGAGACCAGCAGACTGCGTAAAATCTTAACCACGATTCCTTCAACTCCCAGCTTCATTAAAAAATCTGATGGGAGTTGGACTACTAGTGGACATGAGACCCTCATGGTTCTGATGGACACGCACTTTCCCGGTTGCGCTCCGTTTACAGGAGAACTCACGACAACCACACACAATCACACGTTAGCCCCATTTCCCATAAACAGGGAAAACATTACATGGGCCATAAACAGCTTTCATCCGTATAAATCAGCGGGTCCCGACAACATTATACCTGCTGACCTCCAGCGGAATGCAGACCTAATAGTCCCATGGCTTATTCGGATATTCTCGGCATGCCTCGCATGGTCATATATTCCGAAAGCATGGACCAAATGCACCGTGGTTTTTATACCTAAATGTGGAAAAACTACGCATACAAACGCAAAGGATTTTAGACCAATCAGTCTATCATCCTTTCTACTAAAAACACTAGAACGATTGATTGATCTGCATCTCAGATCGGTAATCAACTCGAACTTACTATCCACCGCTCAACATGCCTATACGAAGGGCAAATCGGTTGAAACGGCACTACACTCGCTTGTTGGTTACATTGAAAAATCCATAAAGCATAACGAATTTGCTCTGGCGGCCTTTCTAGACATAGAAGGTGCCTTCAACAACATCAACCCAGAAACCATCATCATGGCTCTGGCAAGACTGAACGTAAACCAGTCAATAACCAATCTCATCAAAGAATTATTGACTAATAGGGTCATCACATCTACGATGGGATCCTCAACAATCTATAAAGTTGCAAAGCGAGGAACGCCGCAAGGAGGGGTTTTATCTCCAATCCTGTGGAACCTTGCCATAAACACGGTACTGTTGGAGCTAGACTCAAACAGATTTAAAACAGTAGCCTACGCAGATGACGTTGCAGTAGTAGTGTCGGGTAAGTACCCAGACACAATCTCGCATCGTCTACAGTCAGCCTTGAATCACATTACTGGATGGTGCATCAGTAATGGACTCAACGTTAATCCAATAAAGACGGAGCTCGTACTCTTCACGAGAAAATACAAAATACCGTACTTCACCTTACCAACTCTTAACGGAGTCACGCTAAGGTTAACCGATAGTGCTAGGTACCTAGGTATCATCCTAGACTCTAAGTTATCGTGGAACCTAAACGTACAAGCAAGAGCAGCGAAAGCCGCTATTGCCCTCTATACCTGCAAAAAGGCCATAGGCAACAGATGGGGTATTAACCCCAGAACGGCCAACTGGCTCTTTGAAATGGTCGTCAAGCCCATATTAATGTATGGTGCAATCGTCTGGTGGCCGGCCCTAGGCAAATCCACCTATTCTAAAATCATTGACAGAATTCTAAGAACATCGGCCTTGATGATTACAGGCGCACCTCGCACCACCCCATCAAAAGCCTTGTTCACAATGTTACACTGGCTTCCTGCCGATCTAATGGTCAAACAACTGGCTATGAACTCGGCAATTAGACTCAGTGCCGCCGGAACATGGAAATCACTAGGTGATGGACATGCGAACATTATAGGACAGTTCGAAAACCTTCCCGAACTTATTGACTACCGTTCTCCCTACCTTATGCCCGAGAAAAGATTCGCAGTGTCAATCTCAGATACTCTCCCTCCATTCATTGATCCTAATTACCGAGGGGAAGTGCTTGAGGTTTACACTGACGGATCCAAATCAGGTGTAGGGGTGGGAGGGGGCATATACATTCCTCAATTTCAGCAGAGGATACGTTTCAAGCTCACAGATCTCTGTAGCATTACTCAAGCCGAAATATCGGCCATAAAAAGGGCAGCTAACTGGTTAAGGTACAATAGGGTATATAGGCAGGATATTCGTATATGTACCGATAGTAAGGCTGCATTGAACGCTCTATCGGGTGTTTACACAACATCCGAACTGGTAAAGGAATGCCGGACATCCCTAAACGAGATGGCGTCACATTCCAACCTCGAGCTAATCTGGGTACCAGGGCATGCGAATGTGCCTGGAAATATAATTGCGGACAAGCTAGCCAGGGAGGGATCTCGTCTACAAGAATGGGACACCGACCGGCTAGTGGGAGCCCCACTAAAAAGTTGCAAAATTCTTATTCAACAGAAACTTATAGGGTTAGCACAAGCTAGATGGTTCAATGAACCCACATGTGCTGTCTCCAGATTAACCTGGCCCCATTATGATCGAGCAAAATCAGCCATCATTCTGGGGATCCCTCGACATCAGCTACGTATACTTGTGGCTGTCCTAACAGGGCACTGTTTCATAGGTGCCCACGCAAATAGACTAAATCTCCCTTTCAACGACTTCTGTAGAAGTTGTCATAATGAGGAGGAGGAAGAAACCGTAAAGCACCTCCTCTGTCAATGTCCAGCTCTGTCCCATCACAGAGCCATGTATCTAGGTAACTCAACTTTACCCGAACTCGCAGACCTTACGGAATGCAATCTGAAGGGAATAAACAAGTTTATTCGAAAAACCGGTTGGTTCAATACTGACCAGAATATAGGATAGCCAATATTTTTTTTTTATTTTTTTTTCTCGCTATCCATAACGGGCATCACAAAGGGACCTATTCTCCTGGACCCAAGTGGGCCGGTTGCTTGAAATCGGCAGCCTGTACAACCTAACCTAACCTAATACCAAAAGACATATACAAATGCAGGTGCTCCGCATGTGGAAAAATTTTGAACTGTGGGAAGTCGGAGCTTTCCAAGCATAGCTTAAGCAAAATACACAAGAAAAATGTGGTCTCACTCAAAAATGCACAAAAGATTGACATGTTTACCAACAAACAAAATAAGGCGGAGGACCCAGTTAAAAATTTTGAAATGCGAATCAGTATGTTTTTTGCAGAGCACAATGTGGCATTCCAAGTTGTTGATCACCTTATACCCCTGTTAAAAGAAATTGTACCGGATTCGGAAATTTTAAAAAAGTGCAAATTGGGAAGAACTAAATGTACAAAAATTATACAAAACATATTAGCCGAAGAGGAAAAATCCAAATTGATTTCAAAATTAAGAAAGTATAATTTTTCTGCTTTAGTTGACGGAAGCACAAACATATCGTCAAAAAAAAGCCTATGTGTTCTGGTCAAATTTTTTGACGAAGAATCTAAAAAAATTACTGTGCAGCTTTTAGATCTCATACCAGTTGGTACTGACGGTACTGCTAAATCATTGTACACACTGTTTAAAAACACAATTTTGAGTTATTCTATACCATTTGACAACGTAGTTGGAGTAGGTTCCGATGGAGAAAATACCATGGTTGGTAAAAACGATTCATTTGTTTCCCATTTCTTGGAGGACAATCCACACAGTATAAATATCAAATGTATTTGTCATTCTGCAGCTCTTATTGCTAACAAAGCATGCTTGGAACTACCGCGAGCACCCGAGGAGTTAATTCGTCAAATTGGCACATATATTTCAGGTAGCTCAAAAAGGTGTACAGAGTTGGAGGAGTTCCAAGTTATGATGAACGAAGAAAAACGAAGAATTTTAAGAACTTCCGAGACTCGCTGGTTGTCTCGTCAAAAATGTATAGAACGTATACTGCATTATTGGAACGTTCTAATCGAATACTTTAAAAGTGCACACGCTCGTGATAAATTAAAATCGGCTGAATGGATTTGCGCCGAATTCAGTAACGTATGCAACAAAGCATATTTATTGTTTTTAAAGTATGCTTTAAACTACCTCAACGAACTAAATGCACTTTTTCAATCGAAAAAAATTTTAATCCATGTACTTCATTCGGAGTCAGTTAAAATATTTCTAAAACTTGGACAAAATTGTATAAAAAAAACGGAGTTAAAAACAAATTGCATAGTTCGTTCACCCCGTGTATCATTACCGATTCAAGAAGTTTTTCTGGGACCTGAATGCGAAGAATTTTTGAAACAATTGCCCGAAAAAAATATGCTGCAAATAAAAATGGATTGCCTTAAATTTTATATCAAGGCATTGGAAGAAATTCAAAACCGACTTCCATTAAAAACAGAATCTATTTTTAAAGAAATGGAATTTTTAAATCCTATGGCTGCATTTGGAGAAAATAAGGAGGATTTAAAATTTTTTTATTTGTGCCAAAAATTTGACTTAAATTTAAATGAATTGACACAAGAGTGGAGATCACTGGAGTACAGTTTTTCTAAAAATGAAATCAAATCTTTTGAAAAAATTGGCATCGTACAATTCTGGTGCAAAATTATGCAAGCGAAAAATTTTAATGACAATTTTATATTTCCCAATTTATCAAAGTTGGTAAAAAAAACTGTTTGCATTACCCCATGCAAATGCGGATGCTGAACGAATATTTTCGGTAGTTACCGATGTTCGTACCAAAAAAAGGAACAAATTGAGCCACGATAATTTAAATTCCATATGTATAATAAGATCCTTCTTGCAAAACGAAGAAATTGATTGCAAAGATTTTAAGTGCAATCAAAATCATTTTGAAAAGTTTAATTCAAATGTTCTTTATACTTAAACTTTTTTTTTGTTGTTTTTTTTATAGAATAATCTATAATTTAAATGAATTGTTATTTTTGTTTTAGTTATTTTAAATGACTGATTTTTTATCCTTAAAGACTGTAATTTGTGTTCCTTTAATACTAATAAATATACAAACTTTAACTTTAAATGTTATAAACTATAATTAATTTAAAAAACTATATTCATATTTGTAGGGAAAATTGTAGGGAAAATTTTTTAGCCATGTAGGGAAAAAAGGGATTTTTTTTGCTCGCGTAGGTTTTTTTGAAAATATCATCTGGCATCACTGGGGCAGATGACCCTAAATGCCCGTGTCGTAAAGAATATTTAGAGATACGACAAAGACTCACCGCAAAAACTATAATGACTAGTATAAGACATAACAGTAGTTATGTAAGAGTGATTTCCCACAACTATCGAGCCAAGAACATCATGGTATTGCGCAAGACTCCCAATTCCAAGGGAAAAATATGTTTTCTGAAGTGACCAAAAGCAAAACACGGGACAACAACAACGAGTTATCCAATGATAAACTATTGGAAATATTTTTTAATGCAGTAGATGCATTGGAAAAATGTCAAACAAAGTTTGACAAATTGAGAGTCTTAGGTATGATGCTTAAACATGCCATATAAAACATTTGTTGTACCCAATGTTTATGTTATGCACTGGAACGTTCAAGGCATAACAACCGAGTCAGCAGCTGCACAGCTCGAGCAAGTTCTTCACGACAATCAAGTTGATATACTGTTGCTCAACGAGACGTTTTTAAAACCGCATCACAATCTCCAACTAGGAAGCTACAAAATTTATCGTGAAGACCGGGTATCACATGGCGGAGGAGTACTCATTGCGGTAAAAACTAACATAGTTCATAAGTTATTACCCACAATTAACACAAAAATCATTGAAAATATTTCTATACAGGTTACTATTAATAGTCGTCCTTTAGTTTTTACTGCTGCTTATAATTCAAATTATACTGTGGATTTTAAGGCGGACTTAGACTTACTCACAAACTTCTCTTGTGACTTTTTCATTTTTGGTGATTTCAATGCACATCACATACATTGGAACTGTGTATCTAATAACACAGCCGGTAATGAGCTTCACAGACATTGTTTGCTTGCAAACTATTACATTTATTTTCCATTTCCTGTTCCATTTATGAACAGTTTCAAAATAAATTAAACACAGTAGCCTTGTATAATCGTGCAGACTGGACAGCAATTAGAGTTTGGGTAGAAAGTGAAATTAGACGACAAAACATTGACCAAACAGAGTGTATTCCTAGCAACGTAGATTTATTGCTAAATAAATTAATTTCAATTGTTAACGCTGCATTTAGCAAGATTTCCGTAGGAAGAAAAAACTCGTGGCAGAGAGAAATCTCAAGTACATCTAAGATGCTTATTGCTCAAAGAAATAAATTCAAACGTAGATTTCAGAGATGTAGGGATCCGATTTACAGAGCCCACTTAAACGGTGTGTTAAGGCAGTTAAGTAATCTAATTGAATTCCACCTTAACAAGGATAGAAACGAGTCATGGTCGAGATTTATTTCGAAACTACCCCCGGGATCCAAAAAATTCTGGAAATTAACAAAAGCATTAAAGGGAAAGAACTCGTTTTGCTCAGATCTTAACTGCAATGATGAAGTTTTAAAAACTGGTGCAGAAAAAGCTAATGCAATTGCAGATGCTTTTGGTAGATCATACACTATTACTATCAATAACCAATCGCCTTTGGATACATATGTATCTGATTTTGTTAATTGTCTCGATAATGATTCTCCTATTGGTAGTAATAATATTGAAGATACAAATGCTACTGAGGTTAAAACATTTACTATGCTATTAAAAAATAATAAAGCCCCGGGGTTAGATGGCATATATATTATTATGCTAAAAAATATGCCAGACTATTTTTATGAAATTTTAAGTAAAATATTCAATTGTTGTTTAATTAATGGCCTATTTCCCCGTACTTTCAAAAAATCAAAAGTAATACCGATTCATAAAAAGGGAAAAGATCCCAAACTACCCACCAGCTATAGGCCGATAAGCACTTTAAGTTTACTGGATAAGGTCTTTGAAAAAATCATTCATAAAAGATTAGTTGATTTTGCAGATCAAAATAATATTATTAACCAACAACAGTTTGGATTCCGTAGGGAGCACTCTACCTTAAACCAAATAAAGCGAGTTGTAAATTATATCGAAGATAACATAAGAAATCGCAAGAGTACTGGCATTGTTTTTCTCGATATAGAAAAAGCTTTTGATACCATCTGGCACAATGGGATGTTATACAAACTCAATGCATTAGGTTTCCATTTATATCTACAAAAAATTATACAAAGTTTCCTAAAGAACCGTACATTTGTTGTGTGTGTTGACGGGGACTTTTCAACAGAAAGAACAATCCCAGCGGGATTGCCACAAGGGTCAGTACTATCACCTACACTCTACTCATTGTATACATCTGATGTTGAGGTGCACAGAAATCAGGAAGCAGCATTTTATGCTGATGACAGTGCTTTTATATGCAGTGGAAAACTTTCAAATGCAATAATCAAGAAAATGCAAGAGATCCTTACCACAAGCCAAAAATATTTTAATAAGTGGAAAATAAAAGTAAATGATAATAAAACGAAGGCTATTATATTCCCATATTATAAATCACCAAAACGTATTCCTAGTAAAATTTTGTACTGTCGGGGAAACGTGATTCCCATCAAAGATGATATTAAATATCTAGGTATCACTTTAGATAAAAAACTTAAATTTAAACAACATGTGAATTACATTTGTGATAAAGCTTTAAAGTGTGGACGTGCTCTATACCCCATACTTAATAGGAGGTCTAAGCTCAGCCTCAAAAATAAGATATTGTTGTACAATATGTGTATTAGGCCGATACTGACTTACGGCAGTCCAGCATGGTTTCACAAAACTGCTAAGACACATACAAAAAAGCTTCAGATTATCCAGAACAAAAATTTAAAAATAGTTCATAATCTTACCCCTAGATTCCCCACTGACTTACTGTACAATAGATTTAAACATAAAAAGTTAAACGCGTTTGCCAATGATCTGACGCTGTCATTTAATGAAAAATGCAGATTGTCTAATTTTGAAACAATAAGAAATTTACTAAACAGTAGCTGAGATTCTTTTGTTAAAAAGAAATTTCATTATAATATTTTCAAAGTTTATAGGAGGTTTATGTGACAAATTTTCCTCAAGACAGTATTATTAATAGTTTCCTTATTCAATTATAAGATTTAATTGTTGTAGTACGTAAGTAAAATCTCATAACATTGTACCTTATTTAGTTTATAAGATTCGTGAATAAAAGATTGTAATAAAATAAAAATAAATAGACTTATTTATTTTATTTGAAATGCGGTGCACAACTACAACAGTGTGACTCTAAATTTAATTTAGGTTGGCTCTTAGAATGAAATGAACTAATTAATTGGGGAATTCGATGCGAGAGATGGATATCGCCCATACATAATTATTAATATTGCTACGTTTGCACTACAATGGGGTAGCGAAGCACACCGGGTGTGGCTAGTTAATAAATAAATATGAGAAAGTTTAAAAAATTTACAAAAAAATTTCTGTGTCGTGATGTCGGGGGGTGGTGGAGAAGGGGTTGATGTAAAAACAAAAAATCTGCTACTAAATTTTTTTTATCAAATTACACCTAAAACTATCAAAAAAACTCAATCTTTCGTCCTCGACGCACTGTGGCGCCTTTTCCCCAAACCCGTGGAAAAAATACAAAATTTGATGACAAATTTTTTTTAAATGAATGAACACATCATATAAAGAACTGCTTACTAATACCAATTCGTAATAATACCAAACGTTTTTTTAATTGCATTAAAATTTTAGCTGGTGGAGCTCCTTAAAGTCGACCTTTTTTTTAGAAAGCCAAAAAAGGTGATATTAAAAAAGAAACTTTATAATTGAAGTGTCAGAAAAATTGCCGTTTGAACATAATTTTTTGGTATTGTTTATTTTTTATTAAAAAAGTACCAAAATATTCATCAGATGCCCTACTTGTTCGGCAGTTGCCGTTTTTCAGACACCCTATATTTAGGTAATTTTTACAAATAAAATAGATCATATCTAAAAATGGTCTCGTCCATATTTTCTGAGCATGTTTGCTACATAATACTTTAAATAATTTAACTAATTTTATCCACAAAAAAGGACACGTTTTCTTGAAATATGAAGAAAGCTATTACAGTATTTTTCTTGAATTCTCTTTTATATGCAGGTAGTTTTAAAACTTTTTATACTGAATAAAACAACTGCAGCTGTATAATCCAGTTAATTGAGACTTGGATTTCTGTTTCACAAATCAGGTAGTTTGAACCATTTTTATTTCTAGGTATAAATTAAACCGCAATTGTGTAATGCAGCCAGTTAAGTTTTTATGCTCAGTACCAGAACTTATACAATTTTACTTTAAAGTGAGAATTCAGAATTGTTCGAGTTATTCAGAAACTCACATAATGAAAATATATTTGAATTGACTATTGTGGAAAAATTACACGATTTACCATGATACCACGAAAAGGATGTTAAAATTCACTTCGTTTACTTGGAAATTAATGAAAAAATGGATTGCCTCAAATCATACAACAAAAACCTTTATGGAAAAGAACTCAGACTGGCTAAATGGAGTAACAACTTTTGGAAACATCAAAGAACAGCATACATTTTTTGACAGCAGAACAGGAAGACCTGGAAAAACCATAAATAAGTGTTCGGAGTACATAAAAAAACGTAAACTTTAAAATGTTACAATAGATATACTAAATCGCATCTTTCAGAAGCATTATGTCTTAAGTATGTAAAAGATAAATCAAGGTATGACATTACAAAAGCTGTGGCGCTTACATGCCCAGATCGGCTGCAGAGGATTAAAGACAGTATTCCAACTCCTCCAAATGCTTTACCCACAAAGTATAGCATAGAAAAAGCCTTAGCGTTATTTATGGACTTGGGATTGTCAAATAAAAAACATTCTATTTTTCGAAGCTCTTTAAAGAATCATAATGTGAATATTCTTCCTGGACACAAAAAGTTACATCTGCCAAAAAAGAAATAGTGCCATCTAATGTAAAGGTTACTGAAGTGTCGGTAGAGGTTAACCTGCAGGACTTAATGGATCATACATCCAAACGCCTTATTCAAAGTTTGCCTCAAAAGGAAGCAGTATTACTTCCAGATAGGCTTACATTGATAAATAACTGGGGATGTGATGGATCATGCGGTCAAAGTGCTTACAAACAAACAATATCGACAAATGACATAATTATTACAGATGCAAATATGTTTATGGCTTCTGCAGTTCCTTTACGACTAAGAAGTAAAATCTCTGAGCATTGGAAAAATCCTCGCCCATCATTCATTCAATTCATTTGCCGTCCGATATTTTTTAAATATGCAAAGGAGTCTTCTGAAATAATTAAATCTACAGTAAACGATATAAAAAAGCCAATTTCTGAACTAAAGCCTTTTGTTCTTGAAATGAAGAATGGAAAAACTGTTTTCATTGATTGTGAATTTTGTCTTACAATGATTGATGGAAAAGTCTGAAATGTAATAACAGATACTTCGTCAACTTTGAATTGTGCGATTTGCAAAAAGTCGCAGAAAGACTTTAAAAATTTTGATGATTCAAGTGATGAGGAAAACTATGAATATGGAATTTCTCCGTTACATGCCAGAATTAGGTGCACGGAGTTGATTTTAAAACTAGCGTATACAATTCCACGAGAAGGAGAATGTTTTGATAAGAACGCAACACCAAAAGAAAAAATGAATTTCTTAAGAAACTTGGACTGACAATAGACTGCCCAAAGCAGGGGTATGGAAATACTAGCGATGGTAATATGTCCAGAGCATTTTTTTAAAATGATGAGGTAACAGCCCAAATTACTGGGGTTGACAATCATAATTATAAAAATTTTGGCAGTTATTCTAAATGCTATAAACTCTAGAGAAATGGTAAATGGCTCAAAGTTTCATGATTATGCATCAAAAATTGCGCAACTTTTGGCTCAAATGTACCTTGAGATTATACACTTACTCCTACGGTCCATAAGATTTTGGCTCATGGTAAAAATTTAAATGAATATCAATTATATATATATTTTCTTCAAACTAGTATAATTTTTTTGTTCGTTAGTTTTCTATCATTAATATTGGGAGCGATATCCAATAGACTTAACATATCGGAGCTATAATTTTGTTCTTCCAAATCCTTTCGAGATCTTACATCTATCCGTGATTAAATTAGTGGGTCTGAAGAGGCCGCCAACACATTGAAAAGGTCCTCATTCTGTCTAATCCGTGAAATTTTGCAAGTATTCGTGTATCTAAAGTGTTTGTAGTCTTTGTTTTTGCATTCCTGGGCTTCCTTTTATTACTCTCCAATTGGTAAGCATTGATATTCAATTAAATTTTTACCATGAGCCAAAATCTTATGGACCGTAGGAGTAATTTAATATCGTTATATATTATATAGCATTAATATTAAAAATATTTCACAAATGTGTATCTGTAGTCTAAATAAAAAATATAATACTAGTCTAAAGTATTATATTAGAGTGGTATTGTTTATAGACATCCTTATGAGAATATCATTCGAAGCACAAAAAGTTGTGTTTCAAATGCTTCTTAAATTTTAAAAATATAATTATTTCAAAAAATTTTGCGACCAAAAAGGTCAAAAGGTGTCACCGTACCCAGTGCCTATCATAAGCGGGAGCATTTATTTTGAATCTGAAGGATTTAAAATTCAAGCGATTTTTAACTATTAGAAATATCTTGGTAAAATTTTGTATATGAATTAATTGAAAGAAGTTACTTTAAATTTTTCATATATTTTAGAGAAATAGTTAACCGCTTCCTAATTATTCTGCTTTTTTTATTTAATTGCTTCTACTTTTATAATATTTTCGATGCACATAATATAATATATATATATATACATGTGTTATCCGGATAAACAAACACAGGTAGGTCATCGTTTATGGGTTTATCTGTTTCATGGGAAAAGTACAAAAGGATTATATTACTACTCGTGGGGTTTTCCCTTATGTGATAGATAAGTCTAATAATATATTTGGTCATCATGGGGTTTTTTCCTTATGTGATAACACTTAAAAATAATTATGGATTTTTCCTTATGTGATAACATTAGGTTATTTATAACTAGTACAGTTTGTCAAGATACTTAATAATTATTCAAAAGGGAGTTTTTCCTTGTTCATAGATTTAGTTGATATAACAGTAATTTAAAAAATTATGATTTTTGCAACGAAAAAACCACTGTGCATAGTGCCTCTGTGGGCCTATGGTCATGCAGGTTACTTATTTTTAAGCGAAAGGAGTTATCTTTTAAATGCTTTATAGATTTATAAAATATCTTTATTACTTTTAAAGTTATGATGTTTGTAATAAAAACAGTCAAATGCCGACACTGTGCACAGAGCCGCGGCTAACCTATGACCGTGAAAATCATGTATATTGAAGCCCGAAGAGTCTTCTTTCAATTGCTTTAAAAAATTTTTAAATATCTTTATTACTTTAAAACTTATGATTTTCGCAACGAAGAAACTCAAAAGGCCCCACTGTGCGACGTTTACGAAAGAGTACATACATATTTATACATAAGTTTGCAAATGGGTCGTAACTTATACGTTTTATCATTAGTGTAATATAATATATTGTAATATATGTACATGAGTCCAGAAAATTGTTTTTATTTACAGATCACGACCCCTTCACAAGCTTTGTGAATACGAGGGTCGTCCACTACCACAAGGTTACAAGTCAGACTGCTATGATGATATTGATGAATCGAATTACGCTTGTAAAGAAAAATACAGAATAATGGTAAGATAACAGAGACATACTTATTTATAATCGCTTTTACCACAAAATTATTCAGCCTGCTTATGGGATCCTGCACCGGTTAATTTGGCAGCACTTTCTCACTAAAATATGCTGATTGCGTTTATGAATTGAGATTGCGATTGAAACGAAGACAAAAAGAGAGAAAAAAAGTGTCCGTTCTAAAACGAAATTAAGTATTCATGACTTGGAATTCGGGAACAATTTATTAATGTTTTTTATACGACTTGCTTATACTTCATTTCAAATCGTATTTCTTAACTGTATTCTTAAAAACGCCAAGTATAAGCACTTCAGACCAAGGTGTATTTAACTATGTGACAGCATTAGGAACATGCATTTTGTTTTATGTAGTTTCATTGCGTATGTCAAAAACCTAACCCATAAAATAAAGAAAACAGATACCGAAAAGAAGGAAAAGTATTTTGTATGTATTTTGACATTCCCAACGAATATTCAGCTGTTGTAACGCTGTCACCTGGTTAAATACGCCTTGCTTCAGACCATCTAAGTTTCACATTATTTTCGAATTACGTAGTTATATACATATATAGGAATACTACACAACGAATTAAACGAGAAAGGTCAAAAAATCTGTAAATATACCTATAATTAAATTTTTTTTTAACTTAAGTATATACTCGTACAATGTATAGGAAGAAAGAAGGAAGCTAATTTTAATGCAGTTGCATAAATTGCGTTCAATCGATACAACTTTTTTGTTTTTTGTCATTTAATTACTTAAAACGATATAAAGTATAGAAGTATAGGCGAGGAAAATTTCAGAATATCATTTTTCCCAATGCAATGTGAACGATATCGTCAGCTGAAATGTAAAACCACGTAACTAACAAAAAATTCGAAATCTCACATTTTTTTGTGCCGAAGCCAACGTTTGACGTTGTCTATCTAAAAATCTATTTTATGTGGATTTCTACGTATAAACAGTAACATGTTTTATTTACATGGCAGTTGTTATGTGCAGATCAGTAACATTTGAACTACGTCACATAAATAATTATAAATTAACGATGGCACCCGTCATACTTATGTATATGTTAACTTTGACAATGTTAGTTTAATCAACTGAATAAAAGACAAAATAATAAAATAAACATACAAAAGCAATGAAAGCAAATGGAACAAATATAACACAAACAACTAATTCATATATGTATAGTTTTCATACTAACCAAAACTTTAGTAACGCATGGAATTTAAGTTGACAGCTGTTACTTGTTTTGTGTTTAGTTTGATTTGCCATTTCATTAAAAAACCTGACAAATGAACAACGCCTGCAAATTGTTGATGTTAATTCATAATTGTGATCGGTTTGGAATATAGTTTTACTCCATTTCCGGAAGGAATTCTGTAAGCAGGCTGATTAAACGCTATTGTTTGTTACAATGTCATGCGCGACGTTTGTAATTTAACGATCTTAAAACATCTACAACTTGAGAATAAAAGGGTTCCTAACATGTAATGAACTATTTATTGTTCCCTTTATAATAATTATAACTGCTTTTGATATTGTGCCAAAATAGCATTTTATTAAACACGACTACAACTAATTGGTAATGGAATATTGGTTTTTCTTTTGCAGAAACGGGTATCCCAAGATGATAACATACTACCAAACACATAATA
The DNA here is from genome assembly GCA_956483585.1 of Gymnocheta viridis. Taxonomy (NCBI): domain Eukaryota; kingdom Metazoa; phylum Arthropoda; class Insecta; order Diptera; family Tachinidae; genus Gymnocheta; species Gymnocheta viridis. The sequence continues at coordinate 41,742,934 of OY101444.1, forward strand.
ATACATCATGAAAAGCGTACATATTACAGAAATATTAATACCTGATTACCAAATTAACAGAATTTTATTTATATTATTTTATTGATAACATTTACCTCGATGTTTAACATACCATTTCACATAAAATATACTACATAATAATACATCACACAATAAATATAAAATTTTTATATACTATTGTAGCCCACGGATCACACAATCGTCCGTTATATAATAAAAATTAAGAAAACAGTAATTACTTACATAATTATGTATGTAAATTAATATTTTCTTTTTATAGAAAATAAAAAAATAAATTTTTGTTGCGCCGCTACCGACGCGTTTATTGGTAATTATCGTAAATAATTGACAAATGATTACTTAAAATTAGTTTTACTTATACCCTATTCTTAGCTTACTTCCAAATGTGGCGTGATTTGGAATTCCTGATAATTTTGCAATCGCAAAATTTACAAATAATATTTATTTAGTTGATCCAAATAAAATTCCAAATAATTTTATGTTGCAACTGCTTGTGTAAAAGTTGCAAAGTTGCAGTTTGTCTGGCTATTGCCCTTTTCTTAATAATTTTAACAATATGAAAAAAGTTACAATATTTTTTATTTATTGATTTCCTGCTTTTTGATTTGGCAAACGTTGCAATATTAATTATATTATTTTTAATTATTGTTTACCATAACTCTTCCCCTCTTATATCGATTGTCCCCAATCGATTAATTTATTTGGGGTGTCATAATTTGCAAAAATGGTCCACTTTTTTCACCTGTTATTATTTGTGGTTTTGACAAATTATACCATTTTTTCCTATGCTTAATAATAATTACAAATGCTATAACGATGATTATTATTGCCACATCTGTGCCTAGACTAATGATATTACTATTTTTACTCTTATGAACTAGAATCTTAATATTGTTCTCATGTTCTAGTTGCTTTAAATATAGATTTTCGAGTTTGAAATCATGATTTGTTACATTATTTTGTTTAATTTTTGTGATTAGGTTTGGTAGGACAAAAGTATCGTGTACCTTCATATTAACATTAGTATAAGTTCTATTCAATACATTAATTTTACAATTTTCAAATTTAATTAGGAATGTCCCATTTTGTTTTATTTTCATTCTACCGCAGTCATGAATTATGTTTCCTTCAAAGTGTTTTAATATAATAATCCCTTGTACAATTTCTTTTACTGGAAAATCCTCAAATTCTACTAACTCGCATTGTGCTTCTTTAAATTCTAATATATTAGTGATACACTTATCTTTTAAGGCAACTAAGTTCCTTTCTAAATTATCTTTTACATTAATGTCAAAAATATTATTATCGTCATCCGCTAATATTTCATATTGGTTCAGAATTATTGATTTGTTGAAGATGTTTGGCAATGGCTCAAAAATTATTCTAGATAGTAAATTAGAAGAGAATTGAGGTATAAATAGTGTCAGGATTATATTATTATCATGAAAAAGCACCACGACCCTTATTTTACTATAGCTGTTAAAGTCTGTAATTAAGTCAATTTCTTTTTGTGTTAATATATCGGTAGGAATTACGCCTAATTTGCATGAAAATATAATTCGTCCGATGTCCTCTATGTGATTGTTCAATAGCAGTACGTCATTGTTAATTCTGTATATGTGTTGCATAAATTGTACCTCATCGTCTATCATTTGAATTTTATTTTGAATATAATCTTTAAATTTATTAATATAGTCACTAATAAGGATTTGTTGAGAGTTTATGTGGTTAGTTATATTTTTAATGTGTTCTGTCATTAAACTATTTACAAGTATTAATTTATTCATTGTTTCGTTACTAGTCTTTTCATTGTTCTGTATTTTTTCTATAGCGTCTGTTATTTCCTTCTCGTCATCGCTGTCCATTGAACCCGCGATATATTTTAGTCCTTTACCCAATACGTTAATGAGTCCGCGTTTTTCCCTACGAAAACTGTGTAAGTTGTTTATCCTTGTCTTGAGCAAGAGAAAATTTCCTTTCACGGCGTTCAAGAGCTGATTGTCCTCAAATGTTGCAGTTTTCAAATTTCCTATGTTTGTGGAGATAAGGTCTATCGTTTCTTCGTATGTAGTTAAATTAATAAAATGTAAGACTTTGTCGTAGTGGTCAATGGTCTGTACCTCACCAGTCTTAATGGGAATGTACCCATTGTTATTAGTCAGGTCTTGTACGTCCAACTGCTGAGCATTCGTCATTAGTGTCCAAGCAGCGATAATCGACAAGATTTTCGTCATCTTTCCTTTTGGTCCTGTAAAAAGAGGTATTAGTCTGTTATACTTTTCTTAGGTGCGTTTAATATTGCTTTTGTGCACTATTCTTCCCGATTTAGTTTTAACTGTTGTATTGTAGTTCTGAGCAACTATTTCTTTTTTATACCTAGGTGACAACTTATTTCCTAGCCTTCGATTTATTTTTATGAATATTTCGTCTCCCTCCGAATATTCCCTTGGTGGTTCCCTATTTGCATTATGATAGGTAAGGTCACTTTTTTGTTTTTCTATCAGTTTTTTTATATTTTCTTCCCTATCTTCTTGGAGTTGCTCTGGATTGGTGCTGACTCGTCTACCGAAAAAAACTTCTATTGGTTTTCTTCCCGTAACATTATGAATAGAGAAATTATACTCTTTTACTGAGGAGTCTAGTAATTCCTGGAATGACCGGTACGCTTGCTCTTTTTGGAGGCAACGCATAATTTCTTGGAGAGTGGAGTGGAACCGCTCTACTTGTCCGTTAGAACAGCTTGTATATGGGGCTGTTCGAAAAATTTGTATCCCCATCTCATTCTCAATCATAAATTTAATAGATTCCGAGTTAAACGATTTCTCGTTATCCATAACCAAAGTTTCAGGACAGAATGAGAAAAGAATATCCCTCAGGGGTTGTCTTATATCCTCAGTCGCTTTGGATCTTATAGGCCGTGCAATGGCGTATTTGGAGAATTTGTCCATTGCGGTCAGTACTAATTCCTTTCCAACTAAAAATATATCCAAATGGACTATTTGCCCTGGGAATTGTGGTATAGGCGTAGCCTGTATCTGTTGCTTCATGGGGTGACGGTCGTACTTGTTCTCCTTACATATTACGCATTTTTTAATAAGGTTCTTTACCTTTCTGGCCATGGCAGGAAAATAATAATTCTCAAGTATTTGTATCTTATTTTCTCTTGCGTTTCTGTGCGCTCGCTTGTGAAAACTTACGATTATTTCTTCCTGTTCTTGTTCACTTCTGACATCAGTTACTTGTTTATTTGCAAACCTAACTTTGTAATTCGTAAAGTGATCCGTATATACCTCTTGTATTACTCCCATGACAGGTTCTGTTGTTTTTATTCCGTTTATAATAGATGGATACATATATTTTTTTAAAATTCTAACTAGATTTTCTGTATTAAAGTATGGCTGGGTTATTGTGTGTCTGTGATACGTTGGGAAAATGATTTCAAATTTGTAGTCGGGTGTGGGTCCAATATTCAGAAAAATTTGATTCTTGAAAGCGTTTATCGGTGAATCTACATGTCTTACCAAATTGTGAGATGAACTCTCGGCGCTGTTTGTAGCGATAGACAGGGTGTTAATGTCACCTTCAACTGGTATTCTTGAAAGGGCATCGGCTACGAAATTTGCTTTGCCTGGCTTGTATAAGAGCTCATAATCGTACTCCTCCAAGATGGCTTTCCACCGCTTCATCTTGCTATTATTGTTTTTGTTACTTAAGGCATAGATCAGCGGCTGATGATCTGTGTATATTTTTACTTTTACAGAGCCATAAAGGTAATTTCGAAACGAGTTAAGTGCCCAAATAATAGCAAGGAGCTCCTTTTCGTTGGCAGCATAGTGCTCTTCCGCCTTATGCAAAGTTCTGGAGATAAATGCGATAGGTTTGTCGTTTTGTGACAAAACGGCGCCTAACGCGAATTTGGACGCATCGGTTGTGAGTTCCAAATCCTTTGTAAAATCGGGATATGCCAATACTATATCATCCGAAACCAAGGAATGTTTTATCTTCCTAAATGCTTCTTTGGCTTCAAAGTCTAATTTTATCGGCACTTGAGAGGATTTTCTTTTCGATATTCGCCCATCTTCCCCTCTTAAAAGCGACGTTAGGGGCTTGGCTAACTTAGCGTAATTCCTTACGAATTTCCTATAATACCCCGATAGTCCTAGGAAGGATCGAAGTTCCTTCAGGGTTTTAGGTTCAGGAAAGTCTGATATCGCCTTGACTTTAGCGGGGTTTGTACGTATACCTTTCTCAGAGATAATATGACCCAAAAACTCAACTTCCTTCTGCAGGAACTTACATTTGTCCAGCTGAACCTTTAGGTTTGCTTCCTCTAAGGTTTTGAAAATTTTCTCTATGTTATCGAAGTGTTCGCTCTCTGTTTTGCTAAAGATGATTATATCATCAATGTATACATAGCAAATTTTTGCTATATACTTATGTAAAATATCGTCAAGGGCTCGTTGGAAAATTGACGGCGCGTTCTTAAGGCCAAAGGGTAGGCGAGTAAATTCAAATTTGCCATTACAAATGGAAAACGCTGTTTTTTCGCGATCGCTTGGTTTTAGTGGTATCTGGTGAAAGCCACTTTTTAAGTCGATTACAGAAAAGAAAGAATTCTCACCTAGCTGAGATGTTACAATATTTATTTCGGGTATTGGGTAACGGTCTGGAATAGTTACAGAATTGAGTTTTCTGTAATCTATTACCATTCTGTACTGTTTATTGCCTTCCGAATCAGGTTTCTTGCCGACTATCCACACGGGAGAGTTGTATGGAGAGCGTGAGGGCTTAATGATGCCATCATGTAGCAGTTTATCAACCTGTTTTTCAATCTCGGTTTTCAACGATGCCGGATAAGGGTAAAGTCTGGTGTAGACAGGGGTGTCCGTATTAGTGCGTATTTCACCGACTACCTTCGTTGTAAATGTCAGGCTTTCGTCCGGGTCCGCGAAAAGTTTAGGGTGCTTCCCGGCTATATATTTTAGTTTTTCTTTCTGTAATGGGGTTAGGTTATCGTCATGAATTTCTATCGAGTTAATAGGAGAGTGGGTCCTTAGTTGTTTGATTTTGATTCTAACGCCGTCTTTAACTTGTAAGAAGTTTTTACTGGTATGAATGACTGCCTCAAGTTCTTGTAATGTTTCATTCCCTATTATGCCATCAAAAGATTTCAATGTAGGCATTAAATAAAATTTTATTTTATCATTTAAGTTAAACAAATTAGCAAAAGTGTGTTCCCTGATTTCTACATCACCTGCTACAGATTTTGCATAAAAGAGTTCTTTATTCGCTAGGGGTTTTTCAACAAATTGTGGTTGTATGTAGTTCTTTGTCGACCCTGTATCAATAAGAATTTTCAAAATGTCACCGCTCCTCGTTTTACACTCTATATAGGGCAACGAGGGGCTTGTTATCCTAAAAAATGAATATCACTAAATTCTAAGTGCTGGCTTTCAAGCATTGTCGGTTCTTGCGTGGAGGCCAAGTAATCCTCGAAAGTCTCCTCCTCTTGATTTCTTTCTTGATTTGCGTTTGCCTCATATTGTGAATACTCAGAATTTATGTGAAAATTCCGTGCGATTTTACGTTGAGGTTGATTAACTGATGCCGGTGGCCTATCAAAGGTATAACCTGGCTTCGGTCTATTCATATAGTTGATTCTCCTGCTATTCATAGATTCGTCAATCTCCATCGGTTCTGCTCTAGGTTGTGGTTTCGGAACTAGAGATCTAGGTGGGGCCTGTGGCTGGTGGCCGAAAGATTTGCCAAAACTAAGATCCTGATGGTTAGAAGATCTGAATTGCTCCTGGGAACTTCGTGGTACATGAGCTAGCTGGGGATAAAATGCCATTGGTTGGGAGCGAGATGGTATTTGTGAATTTCTGTTATAATGGGATTGCTGAAATCCTGGCCGGCTGCGAGGTGGTAGTGGAGGGGATTGCATTCGGAAATTGCTGCCCCTTCCGCTGAAATTAGTATTCTGAGCATAGTTTGCTCGATACGTCTGGTTTTCGAGCTTTAAACATAAATGGAGGGCCTGCGGGAGGTCCGATGGCTCTCTCATTCCGAGAAGCTTAGGTAGGTCACCGTTCAGACCTCTAATAAAGGTGTCCAGTGCCTTATCTCTATACGTTTGCGTAAGTAGGCATATTGATTCATTTGATGCACTCAAGCATCCTAATTTGTTTAATATTAATGAAAGGTGTTTATAAACACGCTGATAAAATTCTTGTACCGACGACTTGCCTTGTATAAGCGAAGTCATTTGGTACTCGAGAGTCGCAAGATCTCTCTTGTCCGCATAATGCGTTGCTAAACATTTTGAAATTGCCACCCAGTCCAGGGGCGTATTATAAGATTCGAGGACTATGTCCGCGTCTCCCACTATCTTGTTTCTGACCGTATTCAAAATGCCATAATACCTCGGTGTACCCCTTGTACTTTCGTATATCTGTAAAACGCGCTCCACACTCTTCCTCCAAGAGCCAAACTCACCTTGTCTTCCTGAGAATTCGCGCAAACCTTTTACGATATCGGGGATCTTATCAAGATCCCCAAGGTTGTTTCTATACTCTTCATTTATTACCTGATCTCTAACTATACCATGTCCCGCTTCAGGGTTGAGGGTTTCCTGTATAATTCCCGGTCCTTGCCTCCTAAAAACTTCTGTCGCTACATTTGCTATTAAAGCGTTTAAATCCTCTAAACTTAACTGCGCATTGGCAGGACGGTTATTAGCCTGGGAAAGGACGGGTGGTCTAACTAAATTCTCTGGGTTTGACATGTCTTAAAAAATTTCCCCTATAGGTACAATCTACACTTTTTTACTTAATTCTTTTTCCCAAGAAGCTTTTTCCAGTTTATTGTACAAGGTTTTATTTAAATTTTCATATGGATTATCTCCTCTTTTCTTTATTTTCCTTTTTTTTCTATTAAATACTATTTTCAAGTGTATAACAATTTTTTATTTAATTCTTCTTCCCAAGGGGCACTTTTTCTAATTTATTTTACAAGGATTTATTTTCATATAGATTGTCTCTTTTTTCCTTTTTTTCATATATTAAATATTATTTCCAAGTATATAATAACTTTTTATTTAAAACTTTTGACACAATAATGTAAATTTAGAGTATTGTCAATAAAATAAAAATTAAAGATCTACTACAACTTATATTATATTCTACCTTGATTTAATATAGTTTCTTTGTTGTCTTCTTTATGGTATGGCTGCGGCTGTTGCAATGTTGTATGTTGCTGAGGGTGTTGTTTTGTTTCCTAGGGCTGCGGCTGTTGCAATGTTGTATGTTGCTGAGGGTGTTGTTTTGTTTCCTAGGGCTCCCTATTTAACACGGCGATTGATACTTCGGTTTCCTGCTTTGCGTTCTTTCCTCAATCAATTTTGATTCGACTTCGATACAAGTGACTCTTTATAATATATTATTTTAGCTTAATCGTTTCTGTATTTCATTTGCAATTTTATTGTTAGAGTTTTTATAATTATTTTACAGATAGTTCGTCACGTTTACGCTTTAATATTTTATCTTAATTGTTTCTGTAATTTAGCATGCACTTCTTTACTCGTCTTTTTATTAATTCACAGATAGTTGGTACTTTTCTGTTCGTAAGTCACTTTTACACTTTAATATTATAGCTTAATTGCCTTTGTATTCTAGCATGCACTTCTTTACTCGTCTTTTTATTGTTCAAAATTAATTTACAGATAGTTCATATAGGATATTGTTATTACTAGTAAGGCTGGTACGTAATACCTCCCTTTTTGCTAAGCTACTCAGGAGCCTTTTTACTAGATTTTTCTTTTTTTCACTACTGATCACTTTCCGATACTCGAGGATATAATTTTCCCTTCTATTACCGCACTACTTCAGGGCTTATTGTAATAAAGGATACGCGTTTGATTTTTATCTTCGTCCTTGCTTTACACTACAAGGATACGCGAGGATAATTTTTACTTTCGTTACCGCACTACTTCAGGGCTTTTCGTAATGAAAGATACGCGTTTAGATTTGCTCGGGCGCCAATTAATATTTTCTTTTTATAGAAAATAAAAAAATAAATTTTTGTTGCGCCGCTACCGACGCGTTTATTGGTAATTATCGTAAATAATTGACAAATGATTACTTAAAATTAGTTTTACTTATACCCTATTCTTAGCTTACTTCCAAATGTGGCGTGATTTGGAATTCCTGATAATTTTGCAATCGCAAAATTTACAAATAATATTTATTTAGTTGATCCAAATAAAATTCCAAATAATTTTATGTTGCAACTGCTTGTGTAAAAGTTGCAAAGTTGCAGTTTGTCTGGCTATTGCCCTTTTCTTAATAATTTTAACAATATGAAAAAAGTTACAATATTTTTTATTTATTGATTTCCTGCTTTTTGATTTGGCAAACGTTGCAATATTAATTATATTATTTTTAATTATTGTTTACCATAACTTGTATGTACATATGTCAGTATGTAGAAATATTTTGACATACTAGTAGTAGAAAAAGTGTATTTGTTTGTTTACATACATATGTATGTACATATATACATACATTTATAGTAGAACAATGCATGTTTTAATAAGAATTTTAAACGCTTATATGTAGCTTAAAAATTTCCGTACCGATTTAAGTACTGCTTATGTTCCTTCGGGATCACGTTTTCCCTGGCTGGGAAACGTAATCGTTAAAAATATTTTTTTTAGGTTATTAAGTGTTTTTATTATGGAAATGCGATTTCCATCCTTGCACGGATAATTCATATTCATTATTCATAAAATTAGTGGTGTATATTTAGGGCTTTAAAAAAAAAATTTTATATATAAATTTTTTAAGTTTTCACATGTCTGACTTGAATGTCAGTCCGCGCTCCTCTATTGAATATCAGCCCAGACACTTCTATCCGAACAGGAAGCTTACAATTTTCTTCATTAATACAAAATGTTTCGATGTGCCGAATCTTATATACCCTTCACCATAGTATGGAGGGACGAAAGAAGTCACAATCACGAAAATTCACACTCACGAAATACGAAAAAAATTTACCTCACTGACCGTCTCACGGACGCACCCCCACGTGATGGAAACAAAAAATTAATAACGATCACGCATTATTGGTTCTAATCTCTACTTCATAGTATAGGCTGATTTCATAAACACAGCTTGCAAAGCAACACTGTGAGCATGAGTTTACAAGGCATTCTAGTGTTGCTTTGCAAACTGCGTTTACGAAGTCAGCCATAAATTATGAATTTCAAATAACAAATTTGTAACACTTTCTTGCCTGGGGTGCATTGTAAAAATATTAACATCCCCTTATTAGCACTTATATAATTTTTCCACATCCAAGAAGTGTTTCAACATCTTTATCAAAAAGCCAGTGGTCTTCGACTAAACAAAGAAATGATTTGAAACGTAAGAAAAGATTTAATAATGAGAAATTCTCCCAAAGTTGATTAAAATAACCGCCAACTATTACATAAATCTGTTAGTCTAATGATTAAAATATACCAATATTATCTTCATATTAAAAATAATTTAAAGCTATCAAAAATTCTTAAAAAAAGAACGAACTTTTTCAAAGTAAAAGTAATAAAAATAACTAAAATGTATCAATAATTAAAAAAAAAATTAATAAATGGTTGGTCAGGATTTGAAACCGTACCCTACCCGGTGGTGGCACGGTTTCGAATCCTAAACACAACAAAATGCAATTTTTTTAGAATTTTCGATACATTTTATTTTGTTTTTATTATTTTTTATTTGAAAAAGTTTGTTCCACAATTTATTACAAAAACCAGGAACAATCTCATTTATAATATTTTATTTTAATTTTTGCGTTTTTTCCAATTTTATGAACGATAGATAAAAGGTTTATTTTCAAAAATATCCAATATTTTATCATATAGGATTTTGTACAGTGGTAAAATAATTATATAATGAATTCAGTAAGTTGTCGACGTTTTTATTTGATATAATATAACTTTGAAACTCGTGTGATGTACGTATGTATGTAAACTAGTGGCATTCTGATAGTTGTCTTTTTAAAATTTTGTTAACTTTTCCATTTACTTATCTGTATTGGGGTTGGACCATACGATAATGGTTTTGGTTCAATATAACCTGTATATTTCTGATATAGAAACACAATCGAATTTCAACCACAATTGATTTAAAAAATACGAATTCGGTAATTCATATTCATCCTGCTAAGAAAACAGGTGGATTTAATTAAAAACATTTTTTATTTAAATCTTCTTCTGCGTTTACTGTGTAAGACAGAGAAATAAATATGAAAAATTACGATAAAATCGCAAACAGAAAGGTTTTTGCTCTCAAATCCAACCCATAGTTCGGCTTATTTTCGTAATATTTTACCATTAATCCGCGTCCAATTCCATAGTGCGTGCTTTCGACAATGCAATATTCCGCAAAACTATGATTTTTAGGTGTTTTTAATGAATGTAAGACCAGTTAATTTTATATGAATATGAAGAAGTGAATTTTTTATCTCCTAAGATCTTAACTTATCATTTTCTATATGTTGAATTGGGGAAAATATGAAAAAAATACAAATATGTATGCATATACTATTTTTGGAAATTTTCCCCAAACATACGATAGGAGCTTGATTTCGAACTATTCTTTGAATACATTTTAATTAAGCCCACATTAATTATTCAATTGGATAATGCAATCTAGAAGGTAAATATAAATTTGTGGAAAGTAGGTATTTGCAATACTTTTATTCAAAATACAAATGCATTTTAAATTTTTATTCCAAATACAAAATAGTTTTTAATAAAAGTTTAATTTTCACAATGGAAATGATATTTTTTAAGTTTTTTACTCTATAATTTTGCTGTTTTTTAATCAATATTGAATCATACAATTTTTCTGATGTTCGCATATTTTTAAGAATTTTTGGCATTTTAGAGATTTTTCAAGACTTTTGGCTGCCGATTGCCAATTATGTATATGATTTTTTTAAAATAAATTTTGAGAATTATTTCCAATATTGCAGTTGCAATTTTTAGAATATGCGATATTTTCGCGGTGTTTTCAATTTGTTAGATAGTTTCTTTGCTAATTACATTTTGGAGCTTGATATCAAATTAAATTCTTACATCAAACTGTTTTTTATTTTATAGAAAAGGCAATTAATTGAAGTGCCTTTGATGATGTTACAGAACGAAAGAAACATTTCTTATGGGAGTTTATATTGAAAGCAACAGTAAAGTACCAAGTTGTGAATATAAAATCCAAAAATTAGAATAACGCAAAGTAAATATGTATACTGAAAGTTTTAATTAAAAAATATTTCGGAACAGGTATCAAATTCTAGCCGGGAATAAATTTTTCTGCTTTGTTATGTGTTACTAAGTATCCAAACAACATTTAAATTGTCAAAAGATATTTTATCACATTGTACAAATACAATAATAATACCGGGTTCTGATATACTGCATCTCTGCACCTGATCGCTCTGCAACCCCCTCGATCCTATTATGCACCTGAACCGTTTTTTTAAAACACCATGGCATCTTTCAATGACATTCCTGGCTCTGCAGTATCTTTTGTAGTATTTTTTCTCTTGTCATTCATTGGATTCCTTAATGGTGTCATCAAATAAGGCTGCAACTTATAGCCAGAATGACCTTTTCTTAAAAATAATTTTTATTGTAATGCAAATACTAACACAATCTTTTATTTTACCTAAAGGCCATGTATTTTGCTTTCCATTTCAATAGCCGGATTAATAAAATAATTTGCAGATGATTAGCAACTCACTAATTATTTTCTATAACTGCGACTTCGACATAGATGAAGCATACTCGTTTCCCACTGATTCTTGGTAACCACCAGTTGCGAGTAGGTATGCCGGGTGTGTGTTCTCATAGAAGAATTTGGTATGCATCGTACGGTTAATGTAGGGCCCACTTTCAATCGTCTGTAAATGCATATGTGTATCAATTAACACATTTTTATTTTATTGTCATAATCTGTTTTTTCTAATGCCACGGTTTTGTTACCTTTGTATTTTGTTCCAAAAATTGGTCCGATTGTTTCAGTGTGCTCAATACGAATTATTCTCTATCTGTTAAATACATATACTTTGATTAAGTGGTTGTCGATCATGTGAACTTATTTGTTTCTTGATATTTATAGTCTATTTATAGTGTCTTTGGCTTTGTATTATTTCTTCACCGTCTTAGGACCTAAAAAGAGTAACCATTTAACGTTTGTTGGTATGTTGTCAGTTTTTGTTTTGTTCACAAACCAATCTTCATTTGCTTTTATTCTGTTTGTTCTGATTTGTTTCCCCGTAAGGGTTGATTTGTTCTTGTGTTCAATCTTATTGCAGAATATGTTCTCATTGTCCAGAAGTACTGTAAAATCCTCCCATGAATCCACCGTAGACAGTTTTGTACTCATTCCCTCTAACGTCTTGTTCCTTCGCCATCATCACAAATATATGTATTTGTTTTTGTTGTATTAATAGATACAATATTATCTGTTGGAAATTGTAAACATGTCTTTCTATCGCTTTCTACAAACTATTGTATATTTTGTTATTTATTTTGAACATGTTGTATATGTTTTTGAGCGCATTGTCTATGAAATCAAAACTGGACAAGGAAGAAAAATCTAACTTAATTTACGAGACTAAATGCAACGGAGATGGATTTCACAACTGTAACTAAACTTACATTGGAACAACTAAAACAAAATTAAAAACAAGACAAGCCTTACATAAATCTGACCAAAAAGCTAGAAATAAGCCTATAGAACAAAAAAGCAGCACTAGCAGCCCACTGTACAAGAACGGCGCATACACCTTCATTTGATAAAACTAAAATATTACAAGAGAGGAATTATTAAAAAAGATATTTTTTGGATATGCTGCATATGGTTAATACTATGTTCAGTCGGCAACATGAACCACTTGGTTCGCTCTCTGAATCTGGATTGCGAATCATGCCGTTCATACGACACATTGGTTCATCATTTCATACAAACTTGCACACATAAATACATAGTACGTGAATAGTTGGCACGAGTTTTATTTGTGTTATTTGGTTTTTTACAATAGATAAACATATTATATAAAAATTATTAATAAAATGTGTTATAATGTTTTTAATTCATACACACTTATATTTTTTTGTTTACACATCCATACATACATATGAACATACGTATGTGTACTTAGTTGTTTTGATAGCTAATTCAGATAAATTAGCTATAATTTGTTAACAAAACTAGCTATGATAGCAATTTCTTCATTGTTCGCAGCTAGGTTCAAAATGAACCTAGTAGGTGCGCTCTCAAAACTTTGTATGGTGAACCATGTCGATTCAATCAAGATTCGACCGCGAACCGTAAATGAGAGAGTGAACCTCAATAATTGCTGTCCGTGTGAACATGCTATAACATACCGCCAAATAAATGGCTACATTACAAAAACGATACAGAGAAATATGCTGAATTATATAGACACAAAGTAGACAAATACAGTAAACAAAATAGAAGAATAATTAGTAGAGGACAAACCACAAACTACTAACAGACATGTAAAAAATGACATTTGCAAATGGTCCAAATCAGATAAAGTGCCGGTGGTTGAAAAAAGAGACTACTAAACTTAATGCTGCGAAGAAGGGAAAATAAACAAAAAATAAAATTGTAACAAAATTTTGGAAAAATTGTGGTTTGTGTGTGATTTGTGAATTGCAAGTTTTTAATTCAAATATGATTATTATTTATTTATTTATTATATATTCTACAAAATAAATTTGCAGAATATGGTTGCACAAAAATGGCGCCGGAACGTGGTTGTCAACGAAATTCCACAAAAGAACCGCAAGACAAATCAGTCAACCAGTGCGAGCGATACGAAAAACTCTTGAAGGCTAAACAACACACGCAAGCCTGACCGCACTTAAGAAATAATTACGATGACGCGAGAGCTGTTCTTCAGCCCAGAGCTGCTTAACGACTGTTTATGATTATTAGTTTGTGGGAAATGCAAAGATCAATCATTCCGTGTTGGGAAGAATAAAATACCACAAATCAGTTTGTGTAAAATCCAGAAAATAAAACCAAAAAGCATGCAAAATATTTTTTGAATTTCTTTATCGTTTGCCTGTGCGTATAGAAGGAGTCGAAAAATAAGCATATATAGTTTTCCCCTTCTGTCACGTCTGTATGCTTTGTAGGACAAACTAAAGCTATGTACAGACGATTGGCAGATCTTACAATATTGCCAGAAAAATGTTCAGAAAATGTCTGACAACCATCTGAACTTACAATTTTTGTTTTACAACGTTGCCAGAAAAAGCATTGTCAGTTCATTGTAAGACAATAATATTGTCAGACATCTCACAATCGTGAGAACACTCTACTTTGCCATTGTCAGATAATTGTCAGACATTGTAAGCTCTCGTTTTATTGGCAGATGTGTTTAATTTAATACATCTGACAATGGCACCATTGTCAGATAATTTTTTTAGTGGCAACGCTGTCCATAAATAATAAATGACAAAGTTTAACAACACATCTGGCAATTTTTTTTTTCTTACAATCGTCTGAACTGACAATTTACCATTTGGTAAAAATTTTTCATTGTCAGTACGTTGTCAGCATATTGCCATATCTTACAATATTGTAAGATCTGCCAATCGTCTGTACATAGCTTAACGCGTAGTTTTGTCAAAAATTAAGGCCCATATTCTCAGTCTTTAGTTAACTAGTGACAGTGGCTTAACTAACAACTTTATAGAATGTAATGTAATTATATTAAATTATTACAGTGATAATTGGTGTTTATTTGTTATTGTTCTTATTAGATGATGGTCAGCAAAGTTGACCGAAATATCGGAAAAGAAAAATTAAATTATTTACAAAAATTAATACAATACATATGTACGAGTGTTTTAATTAATTTTACATGACATTAAGCGGAAACAAAATTTCCCTACAATATAAATTAATTTTTTTTGTAAAATACAAACAGCTTTTTGCTTAGATTTCCACTCTGTATTTTAGCATGAAAAAAATTAAACAAAATACCAAATTATGTACATATATACTATGGCAATAATGTAATTTGACAATACAAAAAGAGCATCTTAATAAGATCATGGTTTACACTATAAAATTTTTCTTTCTGAAGGTGTTAGTTTGTATGTGTACGGGGAGAGAAGATTGGGAAGGGGTACACTCTTTCATGTACTTTGAAATTCTCTTGTGTTTTGTTTTTCGTAACTGTGAAACTGAAAATGGCTGCAGCTTTAATTTTGATTATCTTTTCTTTCATTGTGGTGAGAAAATTTGTGTACAAGAAAAAAAGAATGTGAATATTAACATGCAAAAATCTTGAATTACATTTAAAAAAATTTCAAAGTATAGACATTAATGAAAGTTCAAAAGAGAATTAGAGAAAATTTCAGAAAGAAAACTTTCATAGTCTGAACCGGGACAAAACGTAAGTAAGACAAGTGTACTATAAAAAATCCTTCGCTTACATACTTGTTTGTGTACAGCTTGTCTGTTTGACAACATACTTTTTATGTAGAAACAGGTCATAAGTCCGATGAATGCACATATAAAATTCTTATAGAATTTTGACATTTTTTATAAATAAAACATCAAATATGAAATATTGAAGAGGTAATATTTTTCATACCTCTACCGTGGTAGAATAATACAGGTAGTGTCGATGCTACAACGACACTGCTTTTAGGTTCGAAGCTGTCAAAAAGCACAAAAGAAAATGGCAAAATGGTTGTATTTGCTGTTCTA
Organism: Gymnocheta viridis; assembly: GCA_956483585.1. Taxonomy (NCBI): domain Eukaryota; kingdom Metazoa; phylum Arthropoda; class Insecta; order Diptera; family Tachinidae; genus Gymnocheta; species Gymnocheta viridis. The sequence goes on from OY101444.1 coordinate 41,758,767, forward strand.
TAAAGAATTTTGTTTCTTTTCCTTTTCTTATTTGCATTTGAAATAAATGTTAAAGTGTGTTTTTTAGTAGTGTGGGTGTGTGTTAGTAATACATAATCAAATTTTGACAGCCGCGAACCCAAAAAATAAAGTCCGTTAACGCTTCGATGCTACCTCCATTATTCTACCATTAGCTCTACTATAGTAGATACACCAAAAAAAATATAATTTTTTTATAATTTTTTCACAATGGCGGTATTCAGTATTTGTTGCAAAAGGTGTTGCGAAAGAGGAAATGTAAAATATCTTAGCTTTTTTGTGAAATTTAACAGCAACTCTGTGTATTTGGTTGTTGGATTTCATAAAAAAGCAACGATATTTTGCATTTGCACTTTTGCAAGACCATTTGCATTAAACGCTGAATACCGCTAATTTCTTCACTTGCGCTATTAAATATCACTTGAGCTGTTAATGCATAGGCACACAAGAAATTAATTGCTTTTGCAACAATAAAGCGAAGCTGATATAGATCAGTGTTCGAAAATATACCTTATATCATGTACTTTATTGTTCTGTACTGTATTGAATACACCAAGGCAGATCAACCAGGTAGTAGCGATTCTACAACAATACAAAATTTGTTGTAAAAATACCTGACTAGCTGTTAAAACATAAACAAAACTGGAAGGTACTGTCATCATAGATAATTCTTTTAGAAAATCTCAAATATCATATTAAACTGAATACGTTTAAGGCGCATGGCAGTTTGAAATCAGTCATGTTATTATGAATATCAACTGAAATTTAATTTTTCACAATTGACATTTAGTCAGCAAAATCAGCTTTGCCATCGCTGATCTGCCTTGGAACATACAAAGGCAAATAGTGTTTGTGTAGAAAATACACAAAAAAAGAACTTTGTTCTGCTTGGCATCTTTCTACACAACTGATAAAGATGAAAAAAGTTAATTGTGTTTTGTTCTTTCGTGGACAAACACATTATTCTTTATGGTTTCTTGTTAAAACGAAAAGAAAGTCTGAAAACGAAAATGAAGTTGGAAATACCTCAAATTGTAATTCCAGTTGTGGTTATCGAATATTCTCGATGACTGTCAAAATAGAATATGTATTCTACAAGAAAATTTTACGGCGATATTGTTTTGAAACGACTATGAATTTGTCGTCACCATTTTTCATAAAGACTTGACTTTATTTGAAACATAACTAAATTAAAAAATGTAAAGAACGAAAAAATTTTATATAACAACTGCAATCCATTTTGAAAAATTAGTGGAAGAGTTTCAGAAGAATCCCTCTCTTGCAGTGGGATTTCACAAAGGCACTCTTCCAAGTAGTTTTAGAGAACTATGGGAAGTTTTAAATTCCCTTGGCCCACCGATACGCTTAGGAGAAGGACGGCGAAAGGCAAGAAAATATTGATCGTAAATGGTGGAACATACAAATAAAATTTCTTAAAAGGTTTGGTGAGATTTGAAGTCATGAAGAAAATGGTCGGCAGCAAGGCTGAATGTCATGCAACGGGTGGAGGCATATTGAAGCAGTTTGTTTTTAGCCCGCTAGAGGAAACTGTGAGTAATCTGCTACAGTTTCAAAAGCAACTAAACCCTGAGGGAGTAGTTCAGGGAGTCCAGCAGAAAAATGTAGGTAATGAGCTAACACAGACACAAGTGTATCACTGGCAGAAGTAGAAACAACCGATATTGTTATGCCTTCTATGGAAGTTACTGTGGACTTAACTTCCAAGACAATTCCATTCACATTTCCAGCTGCAAAATCTTCACTGGAGGATAAAAATGTTAAAAATATGGTTCAAGGGTATAATCAGAATCACAAAAATAGTTCATTTCTTAACAATACTTAAGTAGTTCGACATTAATAGTTACGATAACACACAATAAAAATATAATATAATAAACACATGTGTACATATGTATGTTCATATGTACATATCCATTCTCATGCATTCACTTTTAAACAGACAAAATTCTTAATAATTAAAAGTGCACACTACACAATTTAAAATAATAAAAAATTCTTAATAATTAAAATTACAAACCACACAGTTTTACTTACACATGCCAGACCAACCGGAAAACAAAATTCCTATTAATTTTGTTTTCTTTTTTTCTTTTTATTAAACATTTTTAGTAATCAATAGTTTAAGTTATAAGTATAAGAATTTACAAAATAAAGTTCAGTCATTATGAAGTATTACTTAATTACTTGTGTTTTTTTGGACAATAACAAGAACCCGAACTTAATTGGCGACGAGGATGGGATGGGTTTATTAATATTAACTCCCTTAAAATAAAAATGGTCATATCCTTTGACCAAGTGAAAATAAAAATTTACTTCTGTTCGCGTAAATCAAAACAATAAATTAATTTTGTTTTGACTACCTTGTTTGTGAATTATAAAGCAATTAATTAATTTTGTTTAACTTAAAACAAAACAATAAAGTAACATTGTTTTGGACTGTGAAGTGACCACATCCGTTGATCAAATGAAAATTAAAGTAACCTTAAAAGAAGGATAAGAAAAAATATATACAAAATTAAAACACACAAATTAGCTTTGTTTCGGATAGTGAATAAAATAATTTTGTTTAACTTAAAACCAAACAACAAACCAATTTTTTTTAAATAATAATAGTGTTGAATTAAAATAAAAACAAAGAGAGAAAAAAAATACTTACTTTATTCTGATAGAATAACGAAATAACTGTGTTCTATAAACAAATAAAAACTAAACCTAGTTTGAAAAAGAATATCAAAGATTGACACCATCAACAACAAAATAACTGTGTTCCATAAACAAAAACTAAGCCTATTTTGAAAAAAAAGAATATTGAAGATTGACACCAAAAAGCCAAAGAAACCATCAACAACAAAATAACCAAACTTACTTTGAAGGAAGAATAACATCAGCAACAGAAGATTGACAACATAAAGCCAGAAGAAATCATCGTAAGCGTAATATTAAGTTAGAATAAACTATATCTATAACCGTAATCGCGTTTATAATATTTTCGAAAAATTTTCCATCGGTATATATACATATATATTTAGTACAATACTTCGTGTGAATAGAATAAATTTTTTTTTCTTCTTCCTCCGTTGTTCTCTGTGAACTAACCTTAGATTTTTCTAACCGGGTAAAAATTTAACACACCCGATACATTTCTTTTTCAAACACCCAATACGTTCCCTTTTAATATCCCAAAATGGCAAATCCTCAACAGATCACCTTAGATCCAATTAGATATTTAAACAATTTACCCCAATTTAATGGAAGTAGGAACGACTTAATGACTTTCACGAGACTGATAGATAGGATATATCCAATACTCGCCACATATGATGAGTTGTCACAATTACTGTTCTCGGACATTATCAAGAGTAGGCTTGTTGGTAGGGCTAAAGAAGTAATTGAAATAAATACCCAAGTTCAATCTTGGGAAGATATCAAGAAGACATTACAAAATAATTTTGGCGAAAGGAAGAATTGTGAGGAGTTGTATGACGACCTAAGAGCCGTCACCTTCTACACAAACACTATTGACTTCTATAACGATATAAACGATAAGACGTCTAAATAATAAAAGTACTATAGTACTGGGCGAAGGAGAGGCTGCAAACCATGTTGCATTGAATAACCAGAGAACAGTTCTCCACATTTTCAAGAATAAAATCCCAGAGCCCATGAAGACCATCCTAGCATGTAGAAATCCAACATCGTTATAAGCCGCCATGGACATCATGTATGAAAATAGATACGATCAAATGGGCAAAGACAACCGTATATATTCAGGAAAGGCCAAACAACCTAAGGACAATCACAACGACGAAAACAATAAAAGAAAATACCAAGTAGATAGAGTGCATGGTAACTATCAACAGAACGATAAAAGGAGAGAAAATCCTAGATACAGTAACTATCAACAGAATGATAATAATAGAGAAAATTCTAGATACAGCAGCTATCAACAGAACAATAACAGTAGAGAAAATCCTAGATATGGTAACTATCAACAGAATGATAATGTTAGAGGAAATCCTAGACATAGCAGCTATCGATAAAACGATAGAAGTAGGGAAAATTCAAGACGTAACAATTATCGTCAGAACGATAATAGACATTTTTACAGGAATAATGAAGACCAAAGATGGCAAAATAATCAAAATCACAATAACAACAATAACCAAATGACCCAACCACAACAATCAGGTGTGGAACCCATGGACGTCAATAATTTAGAAAATTTTCAGCAGAATTTTCAGGAAAATTACCCTATATAACGATAAAAACAAAGCTAAGAACTTTAAAATTTATCCTAGACACAGGAGCAACACACTCCATAACTAACCCAGGTATTTGCCATCCTAAATGGAGAAAAGCTACGAATATTATGAACCTCAAAACACTTCAACATACCATTCAAATCAATGAAAAAGTATCTATCCCACTCTTCGAAGAACTTGGTGACACCAACAATAGTATAGAATTTTTAGTCTGTAACTTTCACACGTATTATGATGGCCTAATTGGAAACAATATACTAATACAACTAAAAGCCATAATAAATTTGAGGGATAACATTTTAGAAGTTGGAGAAAAACGAATCTCATTAAAATACAATACAAATGGCGTGGAATATTATTTTGAAAAAGATGGCATATATGAAGTGGAGTTGCCTATAGAACAGAAAGAAGGATTAGTATATAAACCTCAAACAATATTAACACATAATAAAAATGTTGAAATCATGGAAGGAATATACGAAGCAGAAAATTTCAAAATTAATGCTCTCGTTAACGTCTGTGGAAAGACCTCAAAAAGAATTGTATTTCAAACCCAGGAAATAGATAAAATAACAGAAGAAAATTTTTACGTAAGTCCCTCAAGTAATGAAAATTTAAAACCTCCCCTACTAGAACAAATTCGAACCTCTCACTTGAACCTCGAAGAAAAAGAAAAATTACTACAGACCATAAAAAATTTTAAGAAAATATTTTACACAGAAGAAAGCGATTTAACATTCACCAACGCAATCAAACACGAAATAAGGACAGTCAATAATATTCCGATAGCAGCGAAAACGTATCGCTACCCGTACGTTCACAAGGAAGAAGTAAAAAGTCAAATCAGAGAAATGTTGGATAAACAAATAATCAGACACAGTTATTCGCCTTACTCGGCTCCGGTTTGGATCGTACCCAAAAAAATGGATGCTAGTGGCAAGAAAAAATGGAGATTGGTAATCGACTACCGAAAGTTAAACGAGGTGACGATCGACGACAATTACCCAATCCCCAACATAGACGAAATCTTGGAGAAACTAGGAAGGTGCCAATATTTTACGACATTGGATCTTGCCAAAGGATTCCACCAGATCGAAATACACGAGAAGGACATACCCAAGACGGCTTTTAGTGTGGCAGGCGAGCACTACGAGTTCCTTCGTATGCCTTTCGGACTGAAGACAGCCCCTGCAACATTTCAACGACTAATGAACAACGTTCTAGGAGACCTAATTAACAAGATCTGCCTAGTATATTTAGATGACATAATAATATTTTCGACCTCACTACAAGAAAACGTAGAATCCCTAACTAAAGTATTTCAGAGACTAAAAGACGTAAACCTAAAGATTCAACTTGATAAAAGTCAGTTTTTAAAAAGAGAGACTAATTTTCTGGGACATATTGTAACAGAAGAAGGCATCAAGCCTAATCCAGATAAAATAACATGCGTACAGAACTTCCTATTACCCACTACACCAAAGGAAATCAAACAATTCCTCGGTTTGGCCGGGTACTATAGAAAATTTATACAGGACTATTCAAAAATCGCAAGGCCGATTACTAAATATTTAAAAAAGAATGTTAATATCAATATAAATGATCCGGAATACAATGAAAGTTTTAAAACATTAAAAAGATTATTAGTAAACTCTCCCGTTCTCATATATCCCGACTTTAATAAAAAATTCACTCTACAAACAGACGCGAGTAATTTCGCTATAGGTGCAGTGTTATCCCAAGACGGACACCCTGTTTGTTACGCAAGTAGAACACTAAACGACCATGAGCAAAATTACAGCACCATCGAGAAAGAGCTATTAGCGATAGTATGGGCAACACAACACCTAAGACCATATCTATTTGGCAGACGATTTTTAATTGAAACCGACCACAGACCCTTAACTTGGTTATTCTCCAACAAGGAACCTAATTCAAAACTTATAAGATGGAGGTTACGGCTACAGGAATATGATTATGAAATCCAATACAAAAAGGGAATCTTAAATGGAAATGCCGACGCGCTATCTCGAATCCAAGTAAATCTAAATGAAGGAAATAATAATTCAACATCGACAAATAATAACTTAATTATGGAAACAACCAACCCTTTGAACTTCTATAAACAACAAATCATTATTACTAAAACAACATCCGGCTCACTGAAGATAAAGAACGAGAAAATCTTTCAAAATAATAGGAAAACAATATCAGCTAAAAAGTTTGACGAATCAACCCTCATAACAATTTTGAAAAATCATTTTAATCCTGATAGGGCAAATGCAGTGTTAATTCACGAGGAAACTGTTGCCGAAGAGTTTAAAGTAATATTAAACAAATATTTTGAAGCTAACAATGGATTTAAAGTCTTAATATATAAAAAAGTATTAGAAGCCATTTTGGATGAAAATATTTTAACAGAGAAGATCGAAAAGGAACATAAGAAAAATAATCACAGGGGCATTAACGAAAATTATGCGGAATTAAAAACAGAAATTTACCATCCACAACTAAAATTACGGGTAACACAATTCATAAATAATTGTGAAATATGTAACAAAGAAAAATATGACAGGAATCCTATTAAACAAAAATTTCAGAAACACCGGAGAAATAGTACACGCGGATGTATTTAATAGCTTAGAAAAAACACTATTCCATACATTTATAGACAAATTATCCAAATATGCCCAGGCAATCAAAATAAAAACCGATCGTGGATCGAATTCAAAATCGCCCTAGATAACGAACTAGGCTTCAAAGCACTTCCCCTTTTGGAATTTCTTAGGGAACAAAATATTGAAGTTCACTACACTTCAAACAACAATCATACTTCAAACTCGGATGTAGAGCGCTTGCACAATACAATTAATGAACACATGAGAATCCTAAAGCACGATCCTAATAGGAATACAGAATCAGTCGAAGAAAAAATATATAAAATCATTATGTTTTATAATAATACTATTCAATACACAATCAAAAGAAAACCAATTGATTTTAGGAATGGAATTATCAGTCAAGACGATTACAAATCAATCAAAGAATCTATTATGAAAGTTAAAGAGAATAATATTAGCAAACGTAATATAAACCGGGAAAATGTAAATTTCCAAACAGGATCTGTATACTTAAAAGATGAAAGAGGAGGAAAAAACCACTCTAAATTTCGTAAAGTAATAGTTTCCGAACTTGATAATGATCATGTAATTACTAGCACGGGACACAAATACTATAAGTCCCACATTAAAAGAATGAAAAAACTTCGAAACACTGAAAACCAAAACACAAGTACGTTAGAAACTACATAAATTATATGACTATTTATTTTCAGATGAAATTACTACCAATAATATTATTAACTTCAATTGTACACCTTTTGAACTCACAAAAGCTGTATATCCAAGATCTTACAAACAACAATGGATACATCCCAATAAAAGAGGAGAAGGAAATAAGGATCATTGACCACTACCACAGGGTATTTCACTTCATCAATTTAACTCAATACCACCACTCCATTGAAACAATAGAGAATAACATAAAACTATTAGACGGATCAATTTCAGATACAAAACCATTATTAGATACAATAAAAAATGATTTTGTTTTACTTAAAGTTAAAATCAACAACTTATCTCTCCATTTTAGAAACAAAAGAGGTCTTATTAACGCACTCGGTAAAGGAATTAAGTTTATAACTGGAAACTTAGACAGTGAAGACGAAAACGAAATTAAAAACACTCTTGATGTCCTAACAAAAGGCATGCAAAACAATTCAATAGAAATAAATTCATTTGTTCAAGTAAGCGAAACACTCTCTTCCCAAATAAGAAACACTACAATGCATATTAACAAGCAACAAGCCATTGTTACGAGGTATATAAATAAATATCGAAACGAAATTCAAAATAAAATATCAACACTAGAAGACGAAGTAACTTTTCTAAAACACATATATCAATTCGATAATGATAAAACCCTCTTAAGGAATCACGTAGACGACATTGGTCAGGTGATATTCACCAGCAAATTAGGTATCATTCCAACGGACATACTAAACGAGAGTTACAACTCATTGAGGACTTTGAGTCTTTCACTAATATCAAAATTAATATGATATTTCTTGAAGAAACTATTTTAATTATTCTTTCTATACCAAAATATTCCTCTAATTCCCTTTCCAAAATTACATTCGAACCAATCCCTAACAAAGAAAATAAATGACTATATCTTGAAGAAAATCAAATACTACTTGATAAAAACCTAAATATCTTTCATATCAACATATTAAATAATTTAGCTAAAAACCTCAAAACATTTAGCGACCCTTGCATTGAAAATATTGTTCATAACAATGAAGCCAAATGTACATTAAGAAAATTTGATTTCTTAGAAGTTAAAGAAATAAAGCAAGGTTTTCTTCTATTTAAAAATTTTTACGGAAACTTAACAGAAAATTGCATTCACGAGAACTATGGAAAATTTTCCGGGACATTTATTTTGAAATTTGAAAATTGTAATGTAACAGTAGAAAATAAAACATATTATAACGATAAATTAAACATTAAAGAAAATGTAATATTATCTCATTTAATCACTGACATTAAAGAAAACAAAACATTTATAGATTTGAAACTGGAAGACCTCTATATTAAACAATTAAACTATGAAAGCAATTTTAAAAACATAGATTTTAAACATAAAACTAATAAAATATTAAACATAACAAGTAATGGAATAAATGTAACTATAGTTATTATTATTATTATATTCACATTTTTTGTATACAAAAGAAAAATTAATGTTTATAATATTTCGTCGGAGCCTCATTCTAAGGATGGAGGAGTTACGATAACACACAATAAAAATATAATATAATACACACATGTGTACATATGTATGTTCATATGTACATATCCATTCTCATGCATTCACTTTTAAACAGACAAAATTCTTAATAATTAAAAGTGCACACTACACAATTTAAAATAACCCAAAATAATTTACTTAAAAAATTCTTAATAATTAAAATTACAAATCACACAGTTTTACTTACACATGCCAGACCAACCGGAAAACAAAATTCCTACTAATTTTGTTTTCTTTATTTCCTTTTATTAAACATTTTTAGTAATCAATAGTTTAAGTTATAAGTATTAGAATTTACAAAATAAAGTTCAGTCATTATGAAGTATTACTTAGTGATAATTCAGTGCTCAAATAAAATGTTATAAAACCAAAAATAACTTGTGTTTTTTTTGGACAATAACAAGAACCCGAACTTAATTATTAATATTGTACCAGCTGTATGGCATTCATGCAATATTCTTTTAGCGTGGCTAAGATTCCAGATTAACGAATCGTGGGTTGAGCCAACTGGGAAACCAGTTTTTTCAAAAAATTTTAATTTTGCTTCAATTTTTGGCTATCCGTCATTTCCAGTTTAATCCTTTGGGGAAAAATTGTCATTTCCGAGGCATTCAGTGTTTCCGACACAAAATCTTAAAAAACATTGGTTGCGATAGTCCCAAGCTAAAATCGTTTCCAATACCTACTTTGTATGAGCCTTGTGCCTAAAATCTCAATGTAGCTGCCAACTTGGTTGTTTTGGAAATGTACGTTGACCTTGCCCCGCTTTTCAAATTAGGTGTTATTTTTTTCTAAAGGTAAGATCACATGATTGCCGCAAAGAACTAAATGTTAAAAATGTACCAATATTTATTGCCTTCTTGTGCGGCAATCAAAGTAACCAAGACGCTACAGTTTATTTAACCCTTCGTCAGGCACATATTTTGAGCCCTTAGTTCTGGCACATGGTGTCTGGTGCTCTTCATAACTTCCTTAGGAAGACATCTTTTGTTTGCTCGAATGGTGCCAATAAATGCCAGTCCCATAGCAGGAAGTCGTTTAGCGCCGTTCAATGAGGTGAAAAAATTATCAGAAATAATTGTTCTGCCGCTGCTTGCGTAACAATTTGCGAAATACATTAGAACGTTTTCACCTTGATTTATCGCCCGATTGTCTCCTTCCTTTCCAGTGTATAGTTTTCCTTTCAATGGAAATTTAGTCTTAGCATCGCATGCCCACCAAACTTTGATCCCATACCTTGCAGGTTTTGATGGGATATATTGGGTGAACTTTGTGCGCCCACGATACGGAAACAACTGCTCATCGATGGTGATATTTTCATAAGGTTCATAATAATTTTGCAGATTTTCATTGAGAAAATTCCAAAGGTCCCGGATAGGAGCTGCTTTATCTGTTTGCTGTCGGAATGCCCGCGTACGACTATTATCGAAACGAATATATCTGGACAGAGTAATGAATCGTTTGTGCGACATAGCCGCACGGAATATGGGCAGCGAATCAGAACGCCACAATATACTGGAGTCTTGCATATTATTATGGCTGAGACCAGAAGCCAACAAAATCCCAATGAATGCATCTAGCTCAGAGCTTGTCAAATCAATCCATTTTCTTTGGGTAGACTCTGGATGTTCTTCATTCCATTTTGTAATTGATTCTCGCCCATGCCGATTTGTTTCACTAATGATGACGAACGTAATATTGGTTGAGAAAAATAGCTTGAATACCTCAACTGGATTGGTGAGCCTTGTTTTTGTTCCAGATTGAAAACGCATGATATTATGCTGGCGCAAACGAGATGCAGGGGGTTCAGTTTCGTTCCATTTAGTACCGTCTTTACCATAAAAACAGCCTGAGTCGACTTCATTTGCTGCTTCAGCATCGTCTTCATACGTCTTCATCACTATCATAAAGTTCGTTAGGTTCAATTTCCAAATCATTTTCTATGTCTGATGCATCATCTTCTGGCACATAATCAGCAGTGTCGTCACCATCGTTTTCAAAAACATCATCATTTTCATCAGCTTCCACCTGACTTTGAAAATCACGCACTAATGCCTCTGACAATTGGGGTTGCAAATTCGCGCTACGCAAGCGTGTATTATAAATAAATTCCAGTTCATCAGCCATAATATACTAACAACGCAACAAATCTACCTGCGTAAAATTATTCACAAGTTCAAAATTACCGCACAAAAACTAAATTACTTCTTCACTGTTCAACGTTCAATGAATAACTAACTCACAAACAAAATCAGAAGAAAGAAAGAAGCATAAAAGAATAAAGTACCATGTACCAAAAGTAAGGTGAAGATTTTTTATTTTTCTTTTTTCCTGTTCCAAGGACTTTTTTTCAATTATTAATTTATACATCGAAAGCCAACAATATTTTGGGAGATTACCTGAAATTGCAGCCATGTACCTAAAATAGAAGCATGCTAAATTGAAGCATGAAAATGAAATATGTCTGGCCAGAACCATGTGCCACTTCGAGGGTTAATTAGTTTAATTTTTCGTGTGTGCCATTTGTTTTGTGTACAATAAATTTAAATTTGTTTGAAGCGTTAATCCTTAAATCCATGAATATTTTTTCGCTTTGAAAAAAATATATTATTTAGACATATAGAATTAATGGAAAAAAATTTTAATTTTATTTATTTAGTTAAATTTATTAAGTGTAAAATTGAAAGTAAAGTTGATTGTATTTATTTTTCTATAATAAGCAGTGAGCGATTAATAATAATTTAGAGGCCAATTAAAAGCTATGATGCAGAATTACATCAATATGCTAAAGAAAAATTTTTGCACGTAAAACAAAACAAACTAAAAACTACCGTAACAGCTGTTTGTTGGTGTTGCCGCAAGTTAGAATAATCGTATGACTGGGCTGCGGCAATTATTGCCACAAATTCATCATTCGCCAATCTGCGGCGATCAAATTTTTATAAAATGCGGCAATCATGTGACTGCTGTATATTTGATTGGGACAATATTATTATTGTGCACCAATTCAGCACACTGGGTCTGATTGGTGTATTTGCGGCAATCGTGTGACATACATATTTAAAAGCAGTCTTGTTTACTCTCAGAAGCTTTCGTTCTACTCGTAATATGAGGTTTTGTTTTCTTGTATTTTCATCATCACTCGAGTCTGAATTTACTGGTTCCCAAACCAGTACTATTAAGAATAAAAATAACTGGGATGACTTTCAACTACATGGAAACTGAAATAATTGAAAAATTACGAAAGCGAAATCCGATGATTAGGAATGGTGGATTACAAATAATAGAAAAATACGAATATAAAAGAAACATTTAAACAATATATACTGTCAAATTGACAGTGGGAGAAGAGCCATATACCAAAGTGATAACAGAGCAAAGAGTTAATCTAGGATGGGAGAGATCTAGAGGTTTTGATGGTACCGATATAATACAGTGTCTTAAATGTAAATTATACAACCACTTAGCAGAAGAATGCGAAAAACCAAGAAGTGTGCTTAAAATTTCATGGCGATCATAAAACAAAGAACAAATTAATAAGTGTATAAATTGTATAAGAGTAAATAAAAATCCTAATATAGGGTTAGATGAAATCCATTATACTAATGATAAATAGTACTAAGTGCACCAAAATAAATTAAATAGAAAAATGAAAAGGTAACAGATTATGTGATAACAAATTTCCATAAAGTAACAGTAGAAATTAATAACAATAATATAGCTGATCATGAATCTTTATACATAAATATTGAAAGTGAAAAAGGATAAAACAAAAGAAACCCAGAAAATATTTAAATATAATAGAAATGTGTTTATCGATTATTAAATCTTTAGCTAATAAGGCCTAACGTAGTTGATGTCAATAAAAGAAAAATTCATAATAGCAGCTTATGATAAAACCAAAAAATTTCTAAAAAAAAACAAAAACATTATGCTAACACAAGCTGATAAAGGTAACATAACGGTAATGATGTAGAAAGAAGAGTACAGAGAAAAAATGAAGATCATGCTAGATGATAAAGTCACGTATAAAACAATGAGGAGTGATCCAACAATAAAATTACAAAAAGAAAACAACAACATCGTCACGCATTTATTCATAAATAATAACATCAACATTTCAGAAAAACTTCGTTTACTATGATCCTCAGGGATAGCACCCAGAATTTATGGCCTACCAAAAATTCATAAAGAAGGTACCCCATTGCGTCCAATCGTTTCTTCAATGAATGTCCCCTGTTATGAATTGTCAAAATATATTGGGAAAATTATTCAAAACATTACGTCTAAAGAATATAACATAAAAAATTCGCATCAATTAAAAACCCAACTGGAATCCATCACACTTGATAGTAATGAAATTCTAGTTTTATTTGATGTAGTGTCATTATTTACCAACATCCCAACACATATCGCCATTAAAAATATCATGAGGAAATGGAATATAATTTCAAATTTTACGAAAATTCCCAAATCCAATTTTATTAAAATATTAAAATTTTGTCTCAATGACAACAATTACTTCAAGTATGAAGAGAAAATATACAACCAAATTTTCGGAATGCCAATGGGAAATCCATTATCGCCTACAATAGCAGATGTGATTCTTGATGGCTTACTAGACGAAGCATTAGCTGAACTGAATGGTAAAAATATTTATTTAAAATATATAGTAAAGTACGTAGATGATATCTTGGCTATAATCAAAATTAATGATACAAATGATATTCTCCAAGTATTGAATAAATACTACTCAAAAATACAATTTACTGTTGAGATGGAGAAAAATTATAAATTACCATACTTGGACATTATGCTGCACAGACAAGATAACAAAATTATATTTGATTGGTATTCAAAACATATAGCATCAGGAAGGCTGATGAATTTCAATTCAACACAACCAAAATCACAAATAATTAATACAGCAAAAAGTTTTATTTTTAGAGTACTAAGCATCAGTGATAAGCAATTTCACAGTAAAAATACAAATAAGATTACAAAAATACTTAAGGAAAATAGCTTTCCAGTAAATCTTATAAACAATCTAATACATGACACTAAAAACAAACTTAAAAACCACAATTTACAAAATCATACAAATAATAATAACAATGAGCAAGAAAAAATTTTTTACGGTGTATCATTTATACCAGGCTTGACAAACAACAAAAAGTTAAAAACAATAATAAAAAAAGAAAACATTAGGTTTGCTTTCAAACCAAATTCAACACTCAATAAAATATTCACCAAAATGAAAGATAAAATCAACAAACAACAACAATGTAATGTTGTTTACGAAGTCAAATGCAAAGGAAATGATGAACAAAGCTGTAATTTAGTCTATATAGGAACAACAAATGGATCATTGGAAACAAGAATGTGCGAACATAAAAACAATATCAACAAACAGAAAGAGTCAACAGCACTATCACAACACATACTTAACAGTGGACATACAGCAGATTTTGAAATTGTTAAAATACTTGACATAGAAAACAAAGGGAGGAAAAGATACACCATAGAAAGCTTGCGAATACAACAAAACATCAACAGAACTATGAACCTAAAAGAAGACACGAACAATATCAACACCACCTATAGTGTTGCAATAAGTAAATTTTGACTGTGATATTAAATTTATACAGTCACTTTAACTAAATATAATAATTAATTTTTCTAGTTTTGGTACTAATTTTTTTAAAAAAATGCTCTATATACAATTATATACATTTCGTGTTAATTATTACTATGTAAGTAGATCATGAGTTTAGTGTGATTATATGTAATTTATAAACATTTTTAATTTAAAATAGACGAAACCCTTGATAAAGTCAACAAACAATTGACGAAACGTTGGGTAAAAATGTAATAAAAAAATCTTTTATTGACATCAACTACGTTAGGCCTTATTAGCTAAAGATTTAATAGTCGATAAACACAATAATAGATCTGGCCAAATACACTAGCACATAATAGAAATAACTTTAATAGAAATCTGAGTGCAATAATAAACTATGAGGAAAACAGTGATTTCAATGAAAATGCATTAATGTTAGATAAATGTTTCGATGAGGTAATAAACAATGAAATAAAAGGTACAATGAAGATAACAACAAAAACTAATGCAAAGAATGTGACTAAATGGTTTTATATGAAATTCGTTTATTAAAAAGAGATAAAATTGTAAAACAGGAAATCGCAAGTTCGAAAACATATTTCATACGTGGGCAAATTATAGATCGGTTATAAATCTATATAAAGTAAAAATTGAAAACGCGAAAAACAATTATGTATGTTGAGTTGACAACTGCTTAAAAAGTGTTGAGCACCAAAGTTTTCCTTTGGAACTCAGAGTGCTTGTGTTTTTAATTAGTTTAGCTCAGGTAGAAACTGTAGTGGGTTTAGCGATGCCTTTTTATATTTGGTTATTCTACCTACCCGAGATGTGCCGGCGCTTAAAAACGCCACTGGCCAAAATTACTCGTTAAGGCAGGTTTATATGCCAGAATAAAAATCAGCAGGTGAATGCTTTGTTTTTGAAATGTATTGCCGGTTGAAGGCAGTTTCCAAAAGTAAATTTATTTTTAGATTTCTTCGACTTATAAACTAAAGTAACAGTATTAAAAATAATGATTAAAATAAGAAGAGTATGATAATATTCCTGTGCATTTAGTAAATAATATAAAAGGGGAAATAATATACATAGTAATGTATTTATGTAGATATGTATGTTTATTTCCATGTGCAATAATTAGCGGTTTCATATTCCTGCGTAAATAATAGTTTGTTTAGCTGCACCAGCAGTAATTGAGTGTTGTGATAAAAACAATTCGTAGTAACAAGAATAATATTTTTATATGTACATATGGATGTGTGTACGCACAAGTACACTGTATAACAATATATAAGATACACTTTAAAGTATGAATAATTTTAGGTTTAATTATTGTACATAAATATATGCAGTGTATTACAATATAAAATACACTACACCCTAACCCTTAAGAAAAATTTACATTTCTTTTTCTTAAAAATAAATTAAAATTTTTTTTTTGGTTTTTTCTTTTTTTTTTATACAAATATATATTAAGTTCATTTATTTATACGTGTATTTATTAATTTTTAAAATATATAAATATAAAATAGTGAATTTGTTTTCTTAGCAAATTATGAATTCATTATAACGATATTTGTTATATTAGCTTACATGTATATATTTTTTTAAATTATTATTGTGGTATTCTTTAAGTTTGTTTCTTATCTTTACAATAGAATTTACTCCTTTTACTTCTACTACTCTATAGGGACCATGGTACGGTGGTTGATTTTTTCTTCTATCAAAATTTTTAACTAATACTAATAGGAGACCTATTTTTAAATTTAATGGGTTGATATTCGTACAATGATCAACACGTTTCTTTTTTACTATTTCTAATAATTCTTTGGCCTTTTTATATGAAAATTTTAATCTTGCTTTTAATTCATTAGCGTAATTATCCATGTTATAAATAGGTTCATAATATAAAATTTTATCATTGGGTAAACTTGGTAGTTTTCCAAATATCAATTCGTATGGCGTATAATTAGTATCAATATGAGGCGTTGTGTTGTACGCAAAGCAAAAATATGGGATCCAATAGTCCCATTCATCATTTTTACAAAAACTAAGAAGGTATTCATTTAATACCCTATGATTTCTTTCCACGGAACCTAGAGTTTCGTGATGGTAGGGAGTACTAAACACTTGTTTTATCTTTAGTATATTACATATTTCCGCCATCAATTCGTTTATAAATTCGGTACCCCTGTCCGATTTTAGAATTTTAAAATGTCCGTATACTAGGATTAAATTCTTAACTAGAGCTTTTGCAACTGTTTTGGCATCTTTTGTTTCAATAGGGCACGCTATTATATACTTTGTTAAGTCGCATTGCATAGTCAATATGTATCTATATCCGTTTGAAAATCGTAATGGGCCTACTGTGTCTAAGTTTGCTTAAGTTTTAAAATAGTTTTTCTAAAACCTAGATGTCCTCCTAATGTTGAATTATGATAATCGTTAATAAGTGCATTTTGCAAATTTCTATCCAATATTCTCTCTTGTTCTTTATATATTAATATCCTCAGATCTTCATTATTTTTCCTATTCAAATTATTAAATATATTCTTAAATTGTTGAGTTGATATTACTTTAAATATATCGTCGTTCTCTCTCAAATCAAGTTCTTTTATACCTAGCAATATCATTTCTGATGATAGCTTCTTCAAAGACATCTGCGTGTTCATTAAATTATCACTACATCTTACTATTATCTCTATATTATTTGCTTCAATCAAAGTTTTCTTTAAATTAATATTTATTTCAAATTTAAGTTTTTTTATTTTCTTAATGTCCGATATGGACGTACATTCCCAAATAAAGGGTTTACCAGGTTTTTTACTGAAATGCGATTTTCATTTTCATTATTGTATTGCGTACCTAATTTCTTTTGCATACTTCGTGTCACTGCAAGAATTTCTTTTGATTTTTGTTCAATTTCGGTTGGTATCATTGCTTTCAATGTCTCAATATTTATTCCGATTCTCGATAATGCATCTGCGTTGCTATTCATTTTACCTTTTTTATATGCTATCTCAAAATTGTAATCACATAAATCTAATCTTATACGAGTCATTTTCGATGATGGGTTCTTGTGGGAAAATAATGACACTAAAGGTCTATGATCGGTTATTACGTAAAATTTTCTGCCATATAGATATGGTGGAAAAAAATTTATTGCCCAATGAATGGCTAAAAGTTCCTTTTCAATAATTTGTTTGTTTAAGTCGTGTTTGGATAAGGTTTTGTTGTGTAGGATATTGGCAAGATCCAATTTCACCTTGCGATAAGACTGCTCCTAATGCAAAATTCGATGCATCTGAGTTCAAATGAGTTTTGACAATTCATGTCCAAATCAAATTTTTTATTTTTCTTTAGTAGTAAGTTTAAATTCTTTGTTACTCCGCAAAATTTGGGATAAAGCGTCTGTAATAATTACAGAAAGCTACAAAACGTCTGACATCGTCCGTGTTTTTGGGAACAGGATAGTTTTTTATAGCACTGTGCTTATTAAGGTCTGTTTTTATCCCTTTGTTTGTTATCAAATGTCCTAGATATACTACCTCAGATTTTAAAAAGCGACATTTACTAGGGTTCAATTTCAAAATATAGTGTCTTAATCTTTCAAAAATCTTCGATAAATTTTCATTATGGTGTTGTAAACTGCAACCAAATACTATGACATCATCAACATACAAAAATGCCTCCGCACTTAGGCCACTTAATGCTATAGTTAACATTCTCTAAAAACTGTTGGAGGATATTTTTAATCCAAATGGTAATCTTGTAAATTGGAAATGTCCATTCCTTGTTGAAAACGCAGTTAATGGTCTCGAATCTTTATCTAAGTTAATCTGGTGGAAAGAACTCGTCATATCCAGTGTTGAGAAATACTTTGCTCTTCCTAATTTATCAAGAACATCCTCAATTCTGGTCAATGGAAATTTGTCGTTCACAATCTTTTCATTTAGCTTTCTAAAATCTACAACTAGTCGCCATCTTTTTGAATCGTTTGCCGATTTTTTTGGAACTACCAACAAAGCAGAATTGTAAGGACTTATCGATGGTTCAATAATCATGTTGTTTAATAATTCATCCACTTGTTCGTTTATTTCACACATTTGCGTCTCTGGTAATCTGTAAGGTTTTATATATACAGGTGTTGAATCAGTTGTTTGAATTTTCTGTGTATAAAAATTATTGACTGTAAGTTTTTCACCATCGAGATGGAAAACATCACTGTATTCTTTTACTATGGTAACTAAAGATTGTCTTACTAATGTATCGATGGATTCAATATTCAAATCATCCAGTATTCTCTGTATCCTTTGCGTATTTGTTAGGATCTTATTAGAATAATTGTATACTTTGTAATTTGACAAACGCTTAATTTCAAAATTAAGATTTTTCAGAACTACATCCTTGTCGGTTGTATTTAAAACTTTGATGTGCGATATACCTTCAGCTGGTATTATGCTATTTCCTATAAAAACACCTTCTGATATTTCCTTGCTTAAAACGATACTGTCCTCATGTGGGCGTATATTAATGGGTACTGTAGATTCTGAACGCGCTGTTATGGAAATATCTGTTTTATAAATACGCTTAGGGGTAATAGGTAAAAAACATTCTCTGTTTTTTATATTAAAAGTTATAGTATATGTCTCAAAATCGATTTTGCATAAATATTTTTCTAAAATGTCACGTCCAATAATTCCATCTGTGGGGATTGGAAAATCATCCTCTACTATGTGAAATCTATTATTAACTTTTTTATTATCAAATTCTAGGCTCAAATTTGCTGTACCAATACTGTTTACTTTTTCTTGTGTTATGCCACTTAGTGATGTTATCTCGTTTCTATCTATATTTTCTAACTGCCCTAATTTGCAAATAGAAATTTCCGCACCTGTGTCTACTAAAAATTTGAGTGTTTGATTCGTGCTTTTACATGAAATGATAATCGAATTTTCTGTACTAGTTGAAAGTTTGCACAGTTTTGGCCGTTTGGGATAACAATCTTTGTTATCCGGCCTTTCTAGTTTCCCTGCCTAAAATGTCGGTTATTATTGTTTCTATTCTGATTGTCTGAAGCATTATTCGCGTTATTCGTCCTAGTGTTGGTATTTCTATTGACATTGTTATTGAAGTTATTGTTACTACTATTGCGATAATTATTCTGATTGCGAAAACTTTGTCTGTTACTAGTGTTGTTATTTCTATTAGCACTGTTATTGTAATTATTATTACTGCGATAACTATTATTATTCTG
Source organism: Gymnocheta viridis (assembly GCA_956483585.1). Classification (NCBI taxonomy): domain Eukaryota; kingdom Metazoa; phylum Arthropoda; class Insecta; order Diptera; family Tachinidae; genus Gymnocheta; species Gymnocheta viridis. Next base: position 41,778,814 of record OY101444.1, read on the forward strand.
AACAGCTTGACTAGCGTTGTTATATCTTCTAACGTTGTTGTTATAATTATTGTTGTTATGATAACTATTATAATTTTGAAAAGCCTGATTTGTATTATTCCTATACGTTGGAAAGTTCCTGTTAAATCTCTGTGAACCATAATAATGTCCATTTTCCCTACTTCCGATTCTAAAAATATTGTTGTCATTGGTTTGCATATCTCTTTCTAAAGTCATACATTTCTCTACTGCTTCGCTAAATGTTTTTGGAGAACTAGCTATCAATACGTTCCGATATTCCAAATTCGCACCTTTCATGAAAACATTGAGCCATATTTTCGTTCATTTTAAAAATTGCATCCTTTGCCTCTTGGGTGGGATTTCCTAGTGCTTTTACTTCAAATGTACTTAGTTGCTCAGAAAGCAATGCTATTTTTTCCCTATATGCAGATATGCTTAGATTGCCCTGTTTTATCGTACCAAATTCTGTCAAAACCTGTTGCAAAGTTCTAGGGTTGGGATATGACTTGATTAATAAATCTTTTAATTCGGAAAAAGTAGTTGGTCTATTTGAACGACCTAAAATGCTTCGAACGTGGGTAGCAAGTTTAAAATTATAAATGTATTTAATATAAATCTCCCTATCTTCTAATCGTAAAAGATCATGGAGCAATTCTGTTTGTATTAAAAAATCTTCTAGGGTTTCAAATGAGCCTTTAAAAATTTGTAGGTTTTTTCTTACCACTGAAATATCAAATTGCGCCATATTCGGAAAATTACCAATATCCTCTTTCTCTTCTATTGTATTTTTAGTGGATAAATTTTTTATATCTTCGTATAAATTCTCATATAAATTTTTAAATTTGTTAATGAGAGATTTGTAATCTTCCTCTTTCAAACTTTTGCAAATATTTTTAATATCTTGCTTTATGAAATTTAAACGGGCGAGTTTTTCTACTTTAAATTCTTTGGAGTAAACTCTATTTTTGCTTTTCTTTATATTGTTCTGTAATTTTTGAACTTTTAAATAGTACTCTTCTATTTGTTCCATTAAAAAAAAATTTATAAATTAATTCTTATTTTCTTTCTTCATAAAAAGTTTTCTTGTATATTTATATACGTTTATAGTTTTTAATAATTTTTCATTTTTGTTTTGTTTTTAAATTTATTATAAAAAAAATTAATTGTTTATTTTATTTGTTTTTATTTTTCGCCATATCTTGCTGAAGAGTGGATATTTGCTCCCAGATTTCACTGGCTTCTTCCCAGAATGGGGGGGTCCGCATTGATGGATTCCTTTAAGGCAGCTATCTTCCTTCTCAGTTTTACTATCCTTCCACCTCTTTTATGGCGTGGTTTCTGTGTCACTGGTATCGCTGTCAGCTCCCTCTCTTTTTTTGCTTGCTGCCTCTTCCTATATTCTTCCAGCGTTATAGCCTTCGGACCTGGTTTCGCTTCTTCTTTCGGAATTTGCGTATAGTTTGGCAGGATCGCCATGTAGTGGGTTTCGGGATACCTTTTTATATTTGGTTATTCTACCTACCCGAGATGTGCCGGCGCTTAAAAACGCCACTGGCCAAAATTACTCCTTAAGGCAGGTTTATATGCCAGAATAAAAATCAGCAGGTGAATGCTTTGTTTTTGAAATGTGTTGCCGGTTGAAGGCAGTTTCCAAAAGTAAATTTATTTTCAAATTTCTTCGACTTATAAACTAAAGTAACAGTATTAAAAATAATGATTAAAATAAGAAGAGTATGATAATATTCCTGTGCATTTAGTAAATAATATAAAAGGGGAAATAATATACATAGTAATGTATTTAGTATGTAGATATGTATGTTTATTTCCATGTGCAATAATTAGCGGTTTCATATTCCTGCGTAAATAATAGTTTGTTTGGCTGCACCAGCAGTAATTGAGTGTTGTGATAAAAACAATTCGTAGTAACAAGAATAATATTTTTATATGTACATATGGATGTGTGTACGCACAAGTACACTGTATAACAATATATAAGATACACTTTAAAGTTTGAATAATTTTAGGTTTAATTATTGTAGATAAATATATGCAGTGTATTACAATATAAAATACACTACAAAACACCATGTGCTAGTAGAAACTTAGTTTAAAGCTTAGTAAGAACACTAATCAAGCAATCAGCAGTTAATCTTTGCCATTATTTCTTTATTTTTGTTAGTTTTTATACAATTTGGTTTCTTACGTCTAAATTAGAATTAATAACAATATACGATTTCAGCAATTGTAATATTAAACTTTGCGCTTATTGCAAATATTTCTAATGGTGAGTGACTGCACTTCTTGTAAACATATGTATCTAAAGGTAAATGACTACCTTTTGCAATATCAGCATTTTGTATTTTTTGGTAACTGAATTTACTTTAGGTTTATGTACTTCGACTTTGGAGTTAATGACATATGCGGGATGCAGACGAAGGTAAGTGTGCAAGAGGTAAGTATTGTGGAGATGAAATGAAGAGCGAAGGGATTAACCTTAGTTGGATTTTATGATTGCTTAAGCAATTGCGCAATTACAATATATATGTATATGTGTAGAAATGTAGAAATGAAAGAAATAAAATTCGTTTCAATATACAATATATAAAATGATTTTATTAAAAGTAGGATTAGTTTAATAATTCAACTGACAATCTAATGAGTTATTTTAAAAGCACGAGATGCTCACCCTTTAGTCGTTCTGATAGGTAATGTTGATAGTGTGGATATAAAAAAGGCGGGAAATTATGACATTAAGGTTTTATTCAGTACTTACATTAGCAACATTACCTTACAGGGTGTTTAAGGTTACGCTTATTCCAAAGGTTTTTAAACTATAAATAGTATATAGTAACTGCAAATAATAATTCTTTTGGGTTGACATCGTTAAGCATATTTAGACTGTCACTTATGTTGAATCATTTTGTCTGATTGTTTAATAATATTACTTTTGTTTTTGAATTTAAATTTGTATTATGTGTTAACATTCTCCTTCGCATTGAGCGAATAGCGAAAGAATATAAGTATACAACAAACTTATAAATTAAACTTAATAGGAATAGATATATAAATTGGTTATTTTAAGCTTCAGAGCTATTATGGCATAGCGTGGGTTGCGGTGGTGTTGGAGTCAGGGTGATTGAGGCTCTTTTGAAGCATTTAAGTCGCCGGATCATACTTATCAGTATTGAAGCAGGTCCGCGTAGTCGATGTATTCACTTCTCTTGGATGATCTTTGATGACTGTTAGTTGCTGTTGTATGTCAGTAAGCTCCTCCGATTTGGTGTCCATCGATCGATGTGTAGATGTATAGTTTCAGAGTCGCAGACTGTGGTTAGTTCTAACGGATATATTGTTGCATAAAGCCAATGGTTGATGGTATTCAGAGCGACAAAGAAGACCTTTTCTCTATGTGACCGAAACTACATTGCGGAGATACTCTGTTGTTGAACAGAGCAATTTCACAGGAATAGCAGCTTGGGTCTCGTGCAACTCTGACTTGTAACATGCATAGGTATATGTACGCTGGTACATTAATTGAATTGATGTGTATTTAATGTCAAGTATTCATCTCGGTGGTCGTTCACAGCCAGATATTCCAAGTTGGTTGTTATAACAATAGCCGTATTGTTCATCTTGTATCCTAGTATGGGGATAACCTTGAAGAGTTCGAAATGTTGGCCATTTACCAAAGGTAGTTCAATCATAAAAATAACACTTCCTTGTGCAACTATGCCCTTGATATTCACGATCTTTTACAACTCTAGCAAGTCAGTGTCGTCAACTGGTAATGCACAAACCATGAGAAGACGTCCATTAAATTTAGCTATCTCTGATCTTAACTGCTTTGGTGTGAGGATAAGTGCAGCAGATACGCTTCCCAGTAGATGTTTAGCGCATTTGACTGCTGCTTCTCAAAGCTCTTGGTGGAATGAATTTAAAGTTTATTGACTGATTGTTACATATGCGTGTAATATTTTCTTGCGCTGAATTACAGTATATTGATTCTTTTAATTTGGCTATTTTCTTGTTAGTAGTATTGTCGCAGTACAATGTCTGACAGTGACCTCTTCTGCTGATGAAACGTCGTAGTGCTGCTATAAAGGCTTCTGTATACAAGTTGGACATGACTTCCATGTGAATGGCCTTAGCTGCGAAACAACAAAATACTGCGATATAAGCCTTGTCTGGTCTTTTGCTTTTGTGATGGATCCAAATCGGCCCAAAGTAATAAACTCCCGTAGTTACGAATAGGCGTTGGCGTCTCTATGTCCGTTGGAAGATTTCCCATTAATTGTTTTAAAAGCACTGGCCTAGGCTTGGTACATGGTATGCATTTAAGTACGGTACTTCGGGACAGTGATTTTCCATTCGTAATCCAAAACTGTGGCCTGGATGCTACCACTAATGACTGTGGACCACAACGACGATTTTTTCGTGTAGCTTGTGCATCAAAAACTTTGTTATGATGTGATTAAGAACGGTAGTATTGACTCTTCCAGACGACCACCCACGCGCATTATCCGGTGCTCATCTAAGAATGGATTTAATGAGGCCAAAGGACACAAAGAAGTGGCAACCGGGAGTTCAAACGTCAAAATTTGGTTTGTTCTTTAATCTAAGGTTTAAAATAAAAGTTATAAATAAATAAAACTGTTTAATAGCTTAAAAAGCTTTACAAACATAAGAATAAAGCGTATATTTTGTGGTAAAATTGAAGTATGCCTGAGAAAGTTCGCCATAGTTTAAATAAAAAGAAATTAATTTGCGGTTCATGTAAATTACAAATATCAAACGTTGATGATGCAATTCAATGTGATTCTTGTGAGCAAACTCTGCACTCAGTTTGTACGAAGCTTGATAAAAAGCAGTATGAAAAAATTATTAAAAATTACTCTCTCGAATATATTTGTTATTTATGTGGTAATAGCGAGAATTGTTCTGTATCACATGATTTACAAGAAATAAAAACAAAATTAAAACAATTGGATCAGCTGGCCGAACTAAATAAAACTATGCAATTTATGTCATCTCAGTATGATAATATATTGAAAGGTGTTTCTGCCAATAAGAAAAAAATTAATACTTTGCAAAAGGAAAACGTTTTGTTGCGAGAAGAAATACATTCATTAAATTCATCTATCAAATATCTGAATGATAATAGAGTAAAAAACTATTGTATTATTAGTGGTGTTGATACTGGCGAAGAAAAAATGCAATTGAAGTGGTTCTCGATATAGCAGAAAAGATTGGTGTTAACATAAGTGCTGACCAGGTGAATGAAGTTTACTTTTTGCCAAATAGAAATAAAAATAAGAAAACAAAAAGCAGCAAAAAATCTGTGGTATTGAAATTCTCTAATAAAATGTACAAAGAAAAGTTTATGGGAGAGAAACGAAAGCTTAAACAAGATATGACATTGAATAATGTTTATATAAACGATTTTTTAAGCAATGAATCAATGATTATAAATACGCGTTCACTAAAGGAAGTAGAGTGTTCGTTAGAATGGACGAGAGTTCTCCACTGGTGTTTATAAGGTCTATGGATGATGCAGACAATGTACTAATCAAAGCATCGCAAAATATTACTATTAGGAGAAGCCGTGATGATCATAATATATCGGAAGAAGGTGAAAGTGATGGAGAACAAGTTGAGGTTTTTGAACTTATTATTATTATTTTTACTATAATGAATATCTTTAAACATTACTTTTCAAATTTAGTCATATTTTACCAATGTATCAAAAGTCAATCAAAATAATTTTAATATATGTACATATATGGATATGGGGGAACTTCAATTTATGTGGCTGACAACATTATGCATACCGTAATTATTAAAAAGAGTGAAAACTTTTTGGAGCTCATTGCGGTCGAACTTGCTGCATTCATTTTTAATAACAAGCCCTTGCGTGTTGTACATTTCCAACTTTTACAAATAAATCAGAGGATACTTTGTAAGAAATAGTAGATGGAAAATGTGTGGTATGTGGTGATTTTAACGTAGATTTACTGTCGGATGATTTCTGTACCAAGACTTTAATAAATAAGTTTGATGAATTCGATATGAGAACATGTCATAGACTTGTTACAAGACAGCTTAGTAAAATGTCAATTTATTGTGTTTTTAGTAACTTTTTTCAGCAAATTTCCGTATGTTCTATTGAAAATAACCTGTCTGATCATAATGTTATAAGTTGTTTTTTAAAGATAGAAAGTCGTGTTAATGATAAAGTGTTAAAGACATGGCACACTTTTGACTATGGTCAATTCGGGTCACTACTGGATAGTGAACTAAGACAAACTGCTTTTTGAGTAATCCTTCAGAACAGTGTGAACAGTAAATTAATCTATGCTCGTCCGCAGCCACTAGATGTATATCGAAAACTAGTGCTACAATAACAATTCGAAATAAAATAAGTCCGTGGTTAACAAAAAACTTAATATGTTTATTAGAGCTCAAAGAAAAACTATTAAATGAACGTAGGAACAAAAATGACTCGTTCGTGTCTGAAAAACTAAGAACTATTAGTCGAATAATAAGAAATAGTAATAGATACCTAATGAAAGAATACTATAAGGCAAAGCGGCGAGCTGGAGGAGATACAAAGAAAACATGGCAATTTCTTAATAATGAACTTGGGAGAACTTCTCATAAAGTACCACAGATTTGTTTGCAGGATATCAGACTTTTAATAACAGAACTTGATGAAGCAACAGAGTTTAATAGTCATTTTGTTAATACAATTGAAAGATTAAGGAAAGATATTTTAACCTATCCAGATCATAACATTAACTTTTTTAGAATTCTACGACAAGCAGAATCAACTTTCTTAGAAATTGATAATAATCATGTTGAATCTATTTTAAACACTTTATCATTATATAAAAGTGCATGTTATGATAAAATAACGCTAAAAATGGTATTATGCAGTTATACCTATACCGAAAAGTATCAATTGTAACAATATCGACATGTTTAGACCTACTGCCAATTTTTGATAAAGTCATTGAAAAAAGTATTTTTACTCAATTATCCAAATACATACAAAATAACAGAATATTATTCGATAGGCAATTCGGTTTTTGTTTTTGTGGTGTAGCAGCAGTGTTTTTCGATTTATCAAAAGCTTTTGATCTTGTTGATCATAAAATATTAGTAAAAAAATTAGGATTAATTGGCCTTTCTAATATTTTAGTTAAATTATTGATGGATTATTTAACAAATAGAAAAGAATACGTACAAATTGGAGATTTTAAAAGTAATATGTTAGATGTCAATTGTGGAGTTCCTCAGGGTAGTGTGTTGGGACCGCTTTTGTTCAAGATATTTATTAATGACATTGGGAACATGTTACAATATTTTTTTTTAAACGTTAATGGTATTGAAAACTTAAAATTATAAAGTATTATTTTAATTATTTAAAAAAAGAAAAGAGTGCACGTGCTTAAGGAATTAGAAAAAGAAAAATTAAATAACTAAATAACTAAAATATTACACAGAAACAACAATGTTTGCTCCCCACATTTGCATTAACTAATAGAGTAATTAATCTATTTATAATATACTTATAACTAAAACTTAAAATAAAAAATCTGAAAACTAAACCTTAAATCTAAAAAAAAATAATAATAATATATATTACCCTCTATGAATGCCAGGTGTAATTCTATGATAAAAACTTTGTCCAGAAATACCACCAGAACGCTCCCGCAAAATACCTACTGCGGAAAGGTAATTTGTATTATACCAACTCATTTCATGTTCACTAAAAAGTATATCCTGCATTATATTGCCTTCAAAAAAATATAGTCTATCAATAAATCTCTTCATCAGATTTAAAGCATATTTGGAAATGAGACTTATTGAAGCCTTGTCATAAATAAAAACATTTGAAAATCTTTTCAAGCGTGTTTTGTAGTTTCTCTGTACACATTTTCTTAAAATATGTCTTTCAAATACTTCCATTTTTTCATAAAAGTTGGTGAAATACTGAACCGAATTGGAAACGCGTATATTAATATCGGTCTTATACTGACCTTGTATAGAAGTAGTTTAGTCTTCACCGGTAAACATTTATTATTAAATAAGATCGAAAGAGCCCCTTTTACTCTATTAGCTTTTTCAATATTGTATGAAACATGTTTATTAAATTTAATAAGTTTGTTGAAATTAATGCCAAGATATTTTATATCATCTCTAAATGAAATTTCATTTCCATTCAATGACAACTTCAACCTTTTGCTTTCTGGAACAACTTTATAATTACATTTTCCAGATGCATTTCGTAAGCATATTGCATGACTTTTTAATACTGATGACATTTGCTTACTCTATCATTACAAACATGCTACGGTATTGCAAACGCAAATTGAATATGATGCTGCGATACTATCAGAGTTCATTAGATTTAACAAACTGATACTAAATGCTGAGAAAATCAAATTAATTAGATTCCGACCATACATATGTAATAATGAAAAAATGGCCGTTCATGTTGAGGGTAGGTTAATCCAGGAATCTGATACAATAAAGTATTTAGGCATAATTTTTAATAATAAACTTCAGTGGAATAATCGCATTGAATACATTAAATCCAAGATGTCTTCCGGTGTTGGAGTGTTATATAAATTTAAAAGAAAATTTGATTTTAAAACCAAAATGATGGTATATGATAGTTTGATTCATAGTCATTTAACTTATCTTCCTATAATTTATAGTTTTAAAAATGATTCTGCGTTAAAGTCACTGCAATCAACTCAAAATAAATCTCTAAAATTAGTTTTCAGTCTACTAGTCAGATACCATACATTTGAGCTTTTTAAGTACTATGCAGTCAACATACTACCTATAAAGGGGCTTTACAGAATGCAACTTATAAAATTTGTATTTAAATCAGTCAAAAATATATGTAACTCTTCTATTTCTCTTCAGCAAAATTCACAAATCGCCACTCAAGGCAAAGTCAGAATCTGTCCCTAACAAGATGTCGGCCTGAATTATCTAAGCAACTAATTTGTTATGCTGGGCCATTAGCTTATAATAGTTCACCGAATTCTTTGAAGGATATTGTTATATTCACGTTTAAAAATGAAATCAAAGAGTACTTATTAAACAATATCGAAAGACTTCTAATTTAGGTTTATTTTTTCAAATATTGAACTAATATAACTAATCAATTATTTGTGAACTTTATAAACATACCTCTTTTACAATTTTTTTTTTAAATAAATAATAATTTTTATTTATATTAAATATATTATTATTTTTATTTTTTACTTTCTTATGTAAATGTAAAAGCATATATGCCCATTTGCCTCTTTAGTGCCAGCTTTGGTGCTGAAGCTACTAATTAAATTTTATAATATAATTATTTGTTTAACGAAAATAAAATAAAACAAGTAAGAGAGACATATTCGGCTGTGCCGAATCTTATATACCCTTCACCGTAGTATGGAGAGACGAAAGAAGTCACAATCACGAAAATTCGCGCCCACGAAATACGAAAAAAAAAATTAAAAAAAAATAATTTAAATGGAAAAAATTACATTAAATGATGGAAACAAAAAATTAATCACGATCACGCATTATTGGTTCTAATCTCTATTTCATAGTATAGGCTGATTTCATAAACACAGCTTCCAAAGCAACACTGGAAGCATGAGTTTACAAGGCATTCTCGTGTTGCTTTGCAAACTGCGTTTATGAAGTCAGCCATAAATTATGAATTTCGTAACAAATTTGTTACACTTTCTTGCCTAGAGTGCATTATAAAAATATTAACATCCCCTTATTAGCACTTATATCATTTTTCACACATCCAAGAAGTGTTTCAACGTCTTTATCAATAAGCCAGTGGTCTTCCACTAAACAAATAAATGATTTGAAACGTAAGAAAATGTTTAATAATGAAGAAATTCTCCCAAAATAGATAAAAAATATCGACACCTATTGCATAAATCTGCTAGTCTAATGATTAAAATGTTCTAATATTATCATCACATTGAAAATAATTTAAAGCTATCAAAAATTCTTAAAAAAAGAACGAACTTTTTCAAATAAAAAGTAAAAGTAATAAAAATAACTAAAATGTATCAAAAATTAAAAAAATAATAATAAATAGTTGGTCAGGATTTGAAACCGTACCTTCTTACCCGGTGGCACGGTTTCGAATCCTGAACACAACACAGTGCTATTTTTTTAGAATTTTCGATACATTTTAGTTGTTTTTATTACTTTTACTTTTTATTTGAAAAAGTTTATTCCACAATTTATTACAAAAACCAGGAACAATCTCATTTATAATATTTTTTTTTTAATTTTTGCGTTTTTTCCAATTTTATGAACGATAGATAAAAGGTTTATTTTTCAAAAATTCCAATATGTTATCAGATAGAATTTTGCACAGTGATAAAATAATTATACAAGGTGGCGCAAAAGTAATCCTCCTATCAGAAAATGCTATAAATTTTGCGATTGGCCCCTAATGTCAGTTCTGTTTTGACATTTGTGTAGTAAACACATGCGAAATACACGTTAATAAACAATGTTACGCTACACTGCTCCAGAACGCGGAATATTGGTGACTATTTATTTGACCAATAATCGGTCGGTGACTTTGGCACAACGTGAATTTCGTCGCAGATTTCCTGGCCGTCCAACGCCTACTGGTGAAACACTGCGACGTTTAGCCGCTCGCCTCGAAGAGACTGGCACAACACGAGATGCTGCCAGGCGTGGCAGACCCCGGAGTAGCCGTTCTGCAGAGAATATTGCTGCTGTAGCCGAGGATGTCATGGAAGCGCCGTCGACATCGACCAGACGATGTGCCACGCAAATGGGTATCAGTCGCCGGTCTTTACAGCGAATTTTGGTACAAGATTTGAAGATGTTTCGGTACAAAGTCCAGACGGTGCATCAGCTGTTAGCTGCTGACCGCCAATCGCGTCTAACATACGCTCAAGCCATCCTTAATCACCACCAACAGGAAGATGATTTTTCATCAAAAATAATCATGAGTGATGAGGCCCATTTCCATCTGAGCGGGTACGTAAATAAGAAAAATTTACGCTTCTGGGGCACTGAAAATCCGCGTGTAACCCACGAAGAGCCATTACACCCGCTCAATGTCACTGTATGGTGTGCTGTTTTCGCTGGAGAATTCATCGGACCTTTTTTCTTCGAAGACGCCGCGGGCCAAACGGTTACTGTGAATGATGAGCGCTACAGAGTAATGATTAACGAGTTCTTTTTGCCGCAACTTGATGACTTGGGATTGGAAAACATGTGGTTCCAACAGGACGGTGCAACGGCACACACTGCACGTGCCACAAGCGATATGCTGAATGCATTTCCCGGGCGCCTAATCTCCCGTTTTGGCGATTTGCACTGGCCAGCAAGATCGCCTGATTTGACCGCTGCAGACTTCTTTTTGTGGGGATTTTTGAAGTCGCGGGTTTATGTCAACAAGCCTCAGACTCTTGCAGCTCTTAAAGACAATATCCGTCAAGAATGTGAAGACCTATCGCCGGAAGTTTTGGCCAAAGTGATGGAAAATGCCATAAAAAGGGCTCAAATGACAATCAATTGTGGCGGCGGCCATTTACATGACATCATATTCTCGACTTGATGTAAAAAAATTAAAAGACCAAATAAAAATAATCCACAAGAAGAATCAAAGTTTTACATTTTTTTTAAATTACAGCCAAAAAACATCGGAAGGTTATTTTTGCGCCACCTTGTATAATGAATTTCGTAAGTTGTCGACGTTTTTATTTGATATAATATAATATTAATAACAAAAATAAAAATAACTTGACGGTGTAAGAAAAAATATTAGATTATAAAATATAGCATATTTTAATTCATTATTTTAATCTAATTTTTTCTTTGAAACTCGTATGATGTACGTATGTATGTAAACTAGAGGTATTCTGATAGTTGTCTTTTTAAAATTTTGTTAACTTTTGCATTTACTTATCTATGTATATTGCGGCTGGACCATACGATAAAGGTTTTGGTTCAATATAACATGTATATTTCTGATATAGAAAAACAGTGGAATTTCAACCACAGTTGATTTAAAAAATACGAATTCGGTAATTCATATTCAGCATGCTAAGAAAACAGATGAATTTAATTAAAAACAAATTTTATTTAAATCTTCTTCTGCGTTTACTGTGTAAGACAGAGAACTAAATATGAAAAAGTACTATAAAATCGCAAACAGAAAGCATTTTGCTCTCAAATATAACCCGTAATTCGGATTATTTTCGTAATATTTAACCATTAATCTGCGTCCAATTCCGTAGTGCGTGCTATCGACATGCTATATTCCTCAAAACTATGATTTTTTAGGTGTTTTTAATGAATGTAAGACCAGTTACTTTTATAGGAATATGAAGAAATAAATTTTTTATCTCGTAAGATCTTAATTTATCATTTTGTATATGTTGAATTGGGCAAAATACGAAAATATGCAAAAAAAATAATGGAAATTTTCCCCAAACATTCCGATCCAAAAATCCAAAGTTCATATGTATGTATACGATAGGAACTGATTGTTTGAAAAATATTTGATGAATTGCGAACTGTTCTTAGAATACATTTTAATTAGGCCCACATTAAATTATTCAATTGGATAATGCAATCTAGAAATTAAATATAAATTTGTTTAAAGAAACAAACAAAAACAAAACAGCAAATCATTGCTTTTCGATTGTTTAAATATACACATGTATACACACAATGTGTACATGTGCCCATGAACGCATTTCAGTATGTATGTATGTGATATATGTGTGACAAAAAGGGAAGATTTACAACAACCACACCAATTTTCATCAAGAATTTGAAATTTTAGTATTTTATAATAAATAAGACATATTATGTTCTTAAACGCGTAAACTACTATGAAAAATACAATTGCTCTGTGGTGTACAAGAAGCGGTAGTGACTAACAACCAAGAGGTTGTTGGATTGAATCCCCACGCAACTTTTTCATAAAAATTTTAAAAGTAAAATTATTTCGAATGCCATTTTTTTGCTCATATTTTAGTCGTTAATGGACCGACTTCAATTATTTTCAGTCTAAACCTTCGTAGAACTCCATACAAGAGATCTGCTTCATAAAATTGGCCGTAGGACAGTTGGGGCCATAAAAAACAACAGAATAGGAAATATAACAAAAAAAAGTATTTTGGGTATATCTCATTAATTATTAGACCGAGTTTTGTTATTTTCAAAACGAACAAATTTATGAATCTATAAGGATCCAGAATATTTATGGAGACTTAAATGAATAATGAAGAAATTACATACGGAACGACAAACCTATATATCCCCTTTCCAAATTTTTTGGTGAAGGGTATAAAAAAGCTTCTTCCATTTCATATGCATTAAGTACCCTTCTGATTGGACCATAAATTTGTTCATTTTTGGAATTTCTGATAAATCCCAGCACGTAACCGATCGTGCGTTGAAGAGGTATGAATGAGTTTCGATGGTTTATCCGATTTATAATGTCTTCATAGTTTTGCTGCGAGGTCGCTATTGTTAACACATGCTTCGTATCTTAAGAACTTGTCAAGGTGAGGTTGTCCATTCACTCTTCTGTCCCGAGAGAAATGGGGGACCATAAAACCAAATTGCGTATTGTGTTAAGTTTTCTGTTGCTAGCCCTCGGGATATTGCGTCAGCTGCGGTTTCTTGAACGTATCAACCTCTATTTTGTTTAACATTTCTATGTTTTATGAAATTTATATTAATCGAGATTGCCTCGATATCTTTTTTCAAAGATTTAAAAAACTTTTGTTTGTTGACAATATTGTCACCCAAAGGGCGTCTAATTGTAAAAAAGGTTGTAAAGAAAATAAAATAGATTCATATCGAATATAATAATTTGTTTGTTGGGATTTTTGAATAAGTTTCAAAGCTTACTGTGCTTATACTATTGTAATTTTTATAACTCTCATTGAGTTTTTAAAGGTTTTTGTATAAGTAAAGAGGTTTGAAACATTTAAAAATTAGGTTTAAGGTCTACTGATGATTTGGCTTAAGCACCAATGAAATGCATGTATATAGACTAGCTAAAAACCCTCAACAAACAAAAGTTTTTTAAATTTCTATGTTTGTAAGAAATTGTTCCATTCGTTCTGAAGATTCATGACTAATTCATCATCCCAAAAAATTGGTAACTGCAACAGCTCTTGCAAAAATATCTTGTTTCGTACTACTACTTTCCCAAAAATCCGCAACGGATCAATGATCTTGGCTAGCTCTGAGCAGACTATTCTTTTTGTCACACTTCTTACCCGTGAGGACAGGGCCTAGGGCGGAATAATTGACAGGGCGCCAAAATTTAAAGGAAAAATGTAAAATAATGTAAGGGCAATTCAAATTCGAAAATTAATTTTGCCAAGTTTTGCTTTAAACGAATACGAAATTTCTATTAAACTATATATGTATGCATGTTAAGTAATTCATTTGTTGAATTTACTTCTTACTTAGTAAGTCGACTTAGATGTTTATCGATTCTGACCACAGAATTAATAAAAAATAAAATAATATTCTCAAAAAGCCTGTGTACCTTAGGCATATTTAACCAGGTGACAGCATTACAGCAGCTGACTATTTGTTGCGAATGTCAAAATACATACAAAATACTTTTACTTTTTTTCTGCATCTGTTTTCTTTGTTTTATGGGTTAGTTTTTTGACATAAGAAATGAAACTACACAAACAAAAATGCTTGTTGTTCTTGTATTGTTGTAATTGTTTTCCTAATTCTGTCACATAGTTAAATACACATTGTGTGTACCTAACTTTTTATTTTGATGATACGGTGATGATAAAAAGTCTTATGGCCAGTTTATGACTTCACATTTAAATGCGCATTTGGAAAAACAGCTGTTGAAGAAAATTAAAGAAAATTTTCTAATATGGATTCTTTTTCAGGCTTAAAATAACAATGTTTTAAAAGTTTATAACAATTAAAAAAACAAAAAAGAACAATATTAATAAAAGAAGTCCAAATTTCACGCCAAAAGATGTTGATTTTTCAATGTTTGTTTACTTTGTTGCGCGAAACAACAACAAGCTGGCAAAAACTTATTTAAATCAGCAAGGTTTGTACTGCCAAACTAAATTTCGTATTTAAATAGAACTTAAAGAAAAATAACAATTAAATACGAAGTCATAAACTGGCTGAATAAACTAAAATCAAACATTTTTTTTCCTACAAAATCTATTTTGAGGGAAATCAGACATTTCTTTGCCTTCGTTGTCTCTAGTTATTATTTACCGAAAGACGTTTTCTGTCTGTATGAAATATCTCGCGTAGTACTGTAACAAAATTTGAAATTAAAATTTCCATATGAATAATATTCACACTCTTATATTGTGTTTTACACCGTAATAAAAAGGAAAAAAGCAGAGTATTAAAAATTCTCTGCATTTTCCTCAAAATGTAAAATCTGTCCTATTTTCCCTTCGCTTGAAATATTCCAACGAATTCCCTACAAAAAGGGAAAATTCCATACTCTTGACATCACTGCATATACAAGAAAACGATATTATTTGCACTTCAGAAGAGAACTAAAACTTTATTGGCAAATAATTTAATTTTATACAATATTTTTTATTAGACTAAATACAATTTTACTTAATACATATTTAAAATAAATAAAATTGTGTGAGCACATTTACTGAATTTTTAATATTAATAAAAAATATGCTTATTTGTTAACTTAACCAGCGTTTGCTAAGCGTGTCGGATGTGTTTTTGTTAAATATTTGGGTTATTGCATTTGTTCTTAAGAGTGCAGAAAATATTTGGGTTATCGAATTTGTATGAACCGTAGGATGTGTTAACTAAGAGGCCTTTCCACGGTCAAAGTTTACTTTGCAAAGTCTTGTGTTTGTTGGTGAGAAGGGAAAGAAGAAAGGGGCTGAGTACACACTTTGCTGTTCTCGCAAAGTTGCTTTCTACTTCGTTCGTCATTTACACATACTTGTATTTGGTTGCATGTACGTGTTTCGTTTGTATGTTCATTCAACAAACGAACATAAAATTTTTAAAAGTATACTTTGCGTGTGGAGAAACGAAACAAAGTTTAAAAGAAAATTTAAAAAACTTTGTCAAAGTAAACTTTGAGTGTGGAAAAGTGCTCTAAGAAACATAATTAGGGTATTCACCATATGTGTTAACTCCCCCTTTTTAAGTATTAGCGTCCCGCTATTTATTTAAAATTTTATGGATAATTTATTATTTTTTTAAATTTATTAATCGAGATTGCCTCGATATCTTCTTTCAAAGGTTTGCAAAAACTTTTGTTTGTTGAGGGTTTTTTTTAGCTAGTCTATATACATACATACATACATGCATTTGGCATTAGCACCAATGACTACAGACTAGCTAAAAACCCTCAACAAACAAAAGTTTTTGAAAATCGTGGATAATATAATTTTATTTCGGGAAAATTTTCAATAGGTGGAATTTGGAGAACTCTCCTGTTATTTTTGCATTTTGAATAAAGTTGAAAGGAAATGATTATTAAAAACCCTATGAAAACCATTAAGAAGTTAGAACTAATAAAAATTAAACCTTTATAAGAAATGTCTTTTATGTGTTTAATATTGCCTAGATGAAGATGATGGAGATATTGCAGGTCTAACCTGACTTTATTTTCAGTTACATTATTTATTTTTTATTGGTGGAAGTATTTGAAAAGATGTTGTCTGCCATTTCGAATAGCTGACGTTATTTACTGTGACCGTTTCGTTAAAAAAATTTATAATAAAAGTGCCATTAAGCTCTTGGGAGCTATTAATGTAAGTTATATTTCCTATAAAATTAGTTACAAAAAGCGTTCCCTCTAGTACAAGTGCCACCACATGTTGTTTTTCAATCTGGTATTCGCATGATGCTGTTTCGCCTTCGAGCAACAGTTGTCATTACTTAATTTTTCTATTTTATTTTGTTTGCACATTGTAATGTCGTCGATTATTAAACATTTTCCATTTCCATTTTTCTTTTTAATTAGTACGTTTTTAAATTTAAGAATATTTCGCTTTTTGTTTTTAATTCTTGAACATAGAACAACGTTATTAAAAAGGGTATCTTCAGTTTGCGGAATAGAAATAATGTATAACAAAAGTGAGTCTTTTATAACCATTGAAGGTTCTGCGAATTGCAAAGCTTTAAGCTCATTTTTGTAAGGAAGTGTATTCGTTTGTGACAGGATATTCACAACATCGCCTTTGTTGAGCAAATGCGAATGTACTATACCTCTTTTGGCCAACTGACTTGCCATTACTCTCTGGGCTATTTCTTCCTTTATTAATCCGAGTTTGTTGAAAAGTGTTTGCACTTGGCTTAGTGTATTATCCTTATTGGTATCTGCAACTATTTTATTGTAATTATCTAAAAGGCTATTTGTAGTTTTAATTAAGTATTGGCTTACAGAATACTGCCTATTGTTGTTTTCAACAACATCACTAGTTTTCCAAAATTTTGTCCCAATCAGTAGCGTCAGGATTTTCTGCTATCCATTTCCACTCGGATGGTATCCAGTTAATTGAGCGTTTATATTTGGACGAGTTTTTCATCCTGAGTTGATCCAGTAGATTTCCTATTTGCTCGAGTTGGAGTTCCCTTTGTAGTCCTAGTGATCCAGTTTTCTTAGATTAAGGGTGAATTATGGATCTGATTTCTGCAACAGCCTGCTCGCCTCCTTTAGATCGATTGTGTGGATTATCCTGTAGTTTCCCTTGCCGACTGTTATGTTAATTAATTTTTTTAGTGTAAAATCCGGAAATTCTTTTTTTAGACATCTGAGCACTTCAATAATTGTTGAATGGACTCTTTCAATAGCTCCATTTACCTCACTTTTTGAGGTGGTGCAAAATATGTCTTGATTCCTTGTCCTTCGACGTAATTTAACACTATCGGGCTTATGAAACCGCTTTCGTTGTCCATTACTGTGCTTGGCGCGGAAAAAAATTTTGTAATTAAATGATTTTATCTCTTATGTGTAGCACTGATTTATTTTTTATATGAAAAAATTCCGTAAATTTATAAAATTTATCCACGCAGGTTATAAACTTTTCGCCCTTGATTTCCAATATGTCGATATGTAGAATTTCTGTAGGGTATGAAGGAATCGGAGTAGGCTGCAATTCTGGTTTTGGGGGTGCCGAACGTATTTATTTTTACTACAAACTTCGTAAGACTTTGTGAAGTCTTTAACTAACTTGGCCATTTTTGGAAAATAGTATTTTTCCAAAATATTCTATCTGCGCGCTTGTGTTCGCTTTGAATGATAGTAAATTGTTTCTTTGGATCAATCTCTGCGTAATTCTGATTTTAAATTTAGAAAAGTGTTCCGTGTATACCTTTTGCAATATTGGGAGTTTTTCTTCTGGAATTTTTATGCCATTTATTACGTTGGGGTTTAATTTGCTTTTTAAAGCCTGAATAAGCCTTTTTATACCCTTCACCAAGAAATTTGGAAAGGGGTTTGTCATTCCGTATGTAATTTCTTCATTATTCATTTAAGACCCCATAAAGTATATATATTCTGGATCCTTATAGATAGAGAAGTCGAATGAGCGACGTCCGTCTGTCCGTCTGCTACATTTTGGTGTAGTTAGAATTAAGGCCAAAACACAACATAGAGAAATAAATTTTATACCATTCTCTTGGAATTTTTCATAAATTTGTTCGGTTTGAAAATAACAAAACTCGATCCAATAATTAATTAATGAGATATAGCCAAAAGACTTTTTTTGTTATATTTCCTATTCTGTTGTTTTTTTATGACCCCAACTGTCCTACGGTCAATTTTATGAAGCAGATTTCTTGTGTGGAGTTCTACGAAGGTTTAGACTGAAAATAATTGAAGGCGGTCCATTAACGACTAAAATATGAGCAAAAAAAATGGTATTCGAAGTAATTTTACTTTTAAATTTTTTTTGAAAAAATTGCGTGGGGATTCGAGCACACAACCTACTGGTTGGCAGTCACGACCTCTTCTTGTACACCACAGAGCAGTTGTATTTTTCATAGTAGTTTACGCGTTTAAGAACATAATATGTCTTATTTATTATAAAATACTAAAATTTAAAATTCTTGATGGAAATTGGTGTGGTTGTTGTAAATCTTCCCTTTTTGTCACACATATATCACATACATACATACTGAAATGCGTTCATGGGCACATGTACACATTGTGTGTATACATGTGTTTTTTTTTTGTTTGTTTCTTTAAACTTATTTTTGTACGTTTATTAGTATAATATTATGCATGCATATTACAGTATTTTTTATCGCTTACATTTTCTTTTCGTATATAAATAACCATAATTATTATTTATATTTAAGAAATGTAATGGATCGTCAAGACACTATGTACGATTAAATATACAAAATCAATGAAATTGAATTTTAGTTTTGCTTTGAAAATGTATTAATATTTCATTTTTTATGACTATTTGTTATTTCAGAAGAAAGGCAAAATTACATCATAGTTTATACTTATGTAAATTTAATTATTTTCTATATTCAGGTGCAGAGCGTACCTGCAGTATATCAGAACCCGGTATTATTATTGTATTTGTACAATGTGATAAAAAATCTTTTGACAATTACAATGTTGTTTAGATACTTAGTAACACATAACAAAGCAGAAAAATCTCTTCCCGGCTAGAATTTGATAAGAAATGTTTCTTTCATTATGTAACATCAGTGAGTTAATCTTCAAAAGCACTTCAATTAATTGCCTTTTCTATAAAATAAAAAAAAGTTTGATGTAAAAATTTAATTTGATATCAAGCTCCAAAATGTAATTAGCAAAGAAACTAAAAAATTGAAAACCCCGCGAAAATATCGCATATTCTAAAAATTGCAACTGCAATATTGGAAATTATTCCCAAAATTTATTTTAAAAAAATCATATAATTGGCAATCGGCAGCCAAAAATCTTGAAAAAATCTCTAAAATGCCAAAAATTCTTAAAAATATGCGAACATCAGGAAAATTGTATGATTTAATATTGATTAAAAAACAGCAAAATTATAGAGTAAAAAAACTTAAAAAATATCATTTTCATTGTGAAAATTTAACTTTTATTAAAAACTATTTTGTATTTGGAATACAAATTTAAAATGCATTTGTATTTTGAATAAAAGTATTGCAATTATCTATTTTCCACAAATTTATATTTAGCTTCTAGCCAATTGAATAATTTAATGTGGGCTTAATTAAAAGGTATTCTAAGAATAGTTCGCAATTCATGAAATAATCAGTTCCTATCGTACATATCACACATATGAACTTGGGCTTTTTAGATCGGAATGTTTGGGGAAAATTTCCAAAAATAGTATATGCGTACATATTTGTATTTCATTTTTTTGCATATTTTCGTATTTTCCCCAATTCAACATATACAAAATGAAATTCCATTGTGTTTCTATGTCAGAAATATACAGGTTATATTGAACCAAAACCTTTATCGTCTGGTCCAACCACAATACAGATAAGTAAATGCAAAAGTTAACAAAATTTTAAAAAGACAACTATCAGAATACTACTAGTTTACATACATACGTACATCATACGAGTTTCAAAGAAAAAATTTAATTAAAATAATGAATTAAAATATGTTGTTATATTTTATAATTTAATATTTTTTCTTACACCGTCAAGTTATTTTTATTTTTGTTATTAATATTATATTATATCAAATAAAAACGTCGACAACTTACTAAATTCATTATATAATTATTTTATCACTGTAATTAATCCTATCTGATAACATATTGGATATTTTTGAAAAATAAACCTTTTATCGTTCGTAAAATTGGAAAAAACGCAAAAATTAAAAAAAAAATTTGTAAATGAGATTGTGCCTGGTTTTTTAAATAAATTGTGGAACAAACTTTTTCAAATAAAAAGTAAAAGTAATAAAAACAACTAAAATGTATCGAAAATTCTAAAAAAATAGCATTTTGTTGTGTTCAGGATTCGAAACCGTGCCACCGAGTAGGGTACGGTTTCAAATCCTGACCAACCATTTATTAATTTATTTTTTTTTTAATTTTTGATACATTTTAGTTATTTTTATTACTTTTACTTTGAAAAAGTTCGTTCTTTTTTTAAGAATTTTTGATAGCTTTAAATTATTTTCAATATGAAGATAATATTGGAACATTTTAATCATTAGACTAGCAGATTTATGTAATAGTTGGCGATTTTTTTAACCAACTTTGGGAGAATTTCTTTATTATTAAATCTTTCTTACGTTTCAAATCATTTCTTTGTTTAGTCGAAGACCACTGGCTTATTGATAAAGACGTTGAAACACTTCTTGGATGTGTGAAAAAATATATAAGTGCTAGTAAGGGGATGTTAATATTTTTATAATGCACCCCAGGCAAGAAAGTGTAACAAATTTGTTACGAAATTCATAATTTATGGCTGACTTCATAAACGCAGTTTGCAAAGCAACACTAGAATGCCTTGTAAACTCATGCTTCCAGTGTTGCTTTGCCAAATGTGTTTACGAAATCAGCCTATACTATGAAATAGAGATTAGAACCAATAATGCGTGATCGTGATTAATTTTTTGTTTCCATCACGTGGGGGTGCGTCCGTGAGACTGTGAGTGGCAATTTTTGTTGCTTTAATGTAATTTTTTCCATTTAAATTATTTTTTTTAATTTTTTTTCGTATTTCGTGGGCGCGAATTTTCGTGATTGTGACTTCTTTCGTCACTCCATACTATGGTGAAGGGTATATTAGATTCGGCACAGCCGAATATATCTCTCTTACTTGTTTCATTAAGGTTTTCAAGTCTTACGTAATGCCGTTGAAATTTGTCATGAGGAACTTTGTCCCTAGCTCCATATAAGTAAGAACGAAGTTTGTCAAGAGACCAGACTTTAGCCAGCATTTCCTTTTCTATCGTTGAGTAGTTTTCCTCGGTTTTATTCAAGGATCTGGATAGATATATAATCGGTTGATCTTTTCCAAGCTCTCCTTGTGAGAATACAGATCCTATAGCAACCCTAGTTGAACGAACGTATTTTTTCGGTGTCAAAACTAAAAAAATTTAAATAATAAATTCTTACTGATTTAATCGTTAAATTGTATAAAAACTATTTTCTTTATAAAAAGCAAATTGCTTATTTCGCGGAAATTGTGAAGAATGGCTGGAAAAGGTCGAAAAGGTGTTCAAAATAAGAAAATTCTTTGTGACCAATGCAAATTGCAAATAAAAGAAGAGAAAGATTTTATAGAATGCGACAAATGCGCCAAAAAATACCACTCTCAATGCACTCGTTTGGATAAAAGACAGTTTGAGTATTTGCTGAATAACGAGAGTGAGGCTTTTACTTGTCAATTTTGCGAAGGAGGAGGGAGAGATGAAATAAAAAACGAGCTTCATGTAATAAAAACAAAACTGAACAAGTTAGATAAAAAGAATTCTAAACAAAAGAAGGACGGCAGTGAGAAAAAAGTGTGATTGTGAAGTTTTCATCGAAATCATCTAAACAAATGCTAATGTCTGCTAAACCAAAGTTGAAAGAGAACAAAGAGACGAGTGATGTTTTTGTTAATGACTTTCTTGGAAAAGAAACGTTGAATTTGCTTAAGTGCGCTAGAAGTTTGAAAGAGGTTGGTTACCAGCATGTTTTTGCAAGAGGTGGAAGAGTGTTTTATAAGAGGAGTGACATTTCTAAGCCGCAAGTGTTAAGATGTGAAGAAGATGTTGACCAATTGCTTTTAGATGCAACAAGCAAGAAACCTGGGCAGCGTAGATCAATGGGTAACGGAGGAGATATTGTAAACGTTGATGATTGTGCTGATGATGATGGTGACAATGTAGCGTATGTTTCTTCATCCTAATTTTCATTTTTTTCACATATTTTTTTTTGTATTGCTTTATTTTTTTTATATTCTTTTAATGATTAATAATCAATATTTTAATACTTTTTCTAAATATAATAATTACATATACAATTTAAATTGTTCTTTTTTAAATATTTTATGTGTAAACATAAGAAGCGTTTCATCGGTAACAAAATTCAATAAATTTAAGTCGTTGGTTGCAAGTTTTTCAAAATTACCGGATATTGTTGCTATACAAGAAACTTGGTTTGATGGGAAATTAACACAGTTGTATACAATTCCTGGATATTCAAGCGTTCATTGTTGTAGAAATGATGGATATGGTGGAACATCTTTATATGTTAGTAACAAACTCAGTGATGCCAGAAGTAGGGAAAATTCCCTACAAGTAGGTTTTTTTGACTTAAAAACAAGAGCGTAGGGAAATAGGGACAGATTTTTCATATTCGCCCAAAAGTAGGGATTTTTTTTTAATTTTAAAAATAATTTTCCTTTCTAAATCCTTTGGAAACTGTTTATCGTTTTTCTCGAAAAAATGTTTTTGTCGAATTGAACAAAACAATATTTCTATGACGAGTTGGCAATATCAGGCGTTTTTTTATTAAATTTTTAACGTTTATTGTTTCACTATAGTTAGCATCACTTAACCAGTCATATTGGCAATATCAGGTGTTTGTTTTGTTTCTTTTTTGTAAAAAACTGAATTCTTTGCAAAGAAAAATTGTTTTATGTGGATTGTGAATTGAAATTATAAGGTAAGCAATATTTTGGCATAATTTAAATGCTCTGAAGTCGGACTAGTGAAGTTTTATCTTTAAACAGAAAATGTCTTCAAGTGAATCTTCACATGGCCGCAGAAGCCCCCCAAAAAAATATAGGAAACAAAAGTTTCGCCCTATATGGCTTGACGAAAGCGAGTTTAAAGGATGGCTGGAAGTAATACCAAAAGACATATACAAATGCAGGTGCTCCGCATGTGGAAAAATTTTGAACTGTGGGAAGTCGGAGCTTTCCAAGCATAGCTTAAGCAAAATACACAAGAAAAATGTGGTCTCACTCAAAAATGCACAAAAGATTGACATGTTTACCAACAAACAAAATAAGGCGGAGGACCCAGTTAAAAATTTTGAAATGCGAATCAGTATGTTTTTTGCAGAGCACAATGTGGCATTCCAAGTTGTTGATCACCTTATACCCCTGTTAAAAGAAATTGTACCGGATTCGGAAATTTTAAAAAAGTGCAAATTGGGAAGAACTAAATGTACAAAAATTATACAAAACATATTAGCCGAAGAGGAAAAATCCAAATTGATTTCAAAATTAAGAAAGTATAATTTTTCTGCTTTAGTTGACGGAAGCACAAACATATCGTCAAAAAAAAGACTATGTGTTCTGGTCAAATTTTTTGACGAAGAATCTGAAAAAATTACTGTGCAGCTTTTAGATCTCATACCAGTTGGTAGTGACGGTACTGCTAAATCATTGTACACACTGTTTAAAAACACAATTTTGAGTTATTCTATACCATTTGACAACGTAGTTGGAGTAGGTTCCGATGGAAAAAATACCATGGTTGGTAAAAACGATTCATTTGTTTCCCATTTCTTGGAGGACAATCCACACAGTATAAATATCAAATGTATTTGTCATTCTGCAGCTCTTATTGCTAATAAAGCATGCTTGGAACTACCGCGAGCACCCGAGGAGTTAATTCGTCAAATTGGCACATATATTTCAGGTAGCTCAAAAAGGTGTACAGAGTTGGAGGAGTTCCAAGTTATGATGAACGAAGAAAAACGAAGAATTTTAAGAACTTCCGAGACTCGCTGGTTGTCTCGTCAAAAATGTATAGAACGTATACTGCATTATTGGAACGTTCTAATCGAATACTTTAAAAGTGCACACGCTCGTGATAAATTAAAATCGGCTGAATGGATTTGCGCCGAATTCAGTAACGTATGCAACAAAGCATATTTATTGTTTTTAAAGTATGCTTTAAACTACCTCAACGAACTAAATGCACTTTTTCAATCGAAAAAAATTTTAATCCATGTACTTCATTCGGAGTCAGTTAAAATATTTCTAAAACTTGGACAAAATTGTATAAAAAAAACGGAGTTAAAAACAAATTGCATAGTTCGTTCACCCCGTGTATCATTACCGATTCAAGAAGTTTTTCTGGGACCTGAATGCGAAGAATTTTTGAAACAATTGCCCGAAAAAAATATGCTGCAAATAAAAATGGATTGCCTTAAATTTTATATCAAGGCATTGGAAGAAATTCAAAACCGACTTCCATTAAAAACAGAATCTATTTTTAAAGAAATGGAATTTTTAAATCCTATGGCTGCATTTGGAGAAAATAAGGAGGATTTAAAATTTTTTTATTTGTGCCAAAAATTTGACTTAAATTTAAATGAATTGACACAAGAGTGGAGATCACTGGAGTACAGTTTTTCTAAAAATGAAATCAAATCTTTTGAAAAAATTGGCATCGTACAATTCTGGTGCAAAATTATGCAAGCGAAAAATTATAATGACAATTTTATATTTCCCAATTTATCAAAGTTGGTAAAAAAACTGTTTGCATTACCCCATGCAAATGCGGATGCTGAACGAATATTTTCGGTAGTTACCGATGTTCGTACCAAAAAAAGGAACAAATTGAGCCACGATAATTTAAATTCCATATGTATAATAAGATCCTTCTTGCAAAACGAAGAAATTGATTGCAAAGATTTTAAGTGCAATCAAAATCATTTTGAAAAGTTTAATTCAAATGTTCTTTATACTTAAACTTTTTTTTTTGTTGGTTTTTTTTTATAGAATAATCTATAATTTAAATGAATTGTTATTTTTGTTTTAGTTATTTTAAATGACTGATTTTTTATCCTTAAAGACTGTAATTTGTGTTCCTTTAATACTAATAAATATACAAACTTTAACTTTAAATGTTATAAACTATAATTAATATAAAAAACTATATTCATATTTGTAGGGAAAATTGTAGGGAAAATTTTTTAGCCATGTAGGGAAAAACGGGATTTTTTTTGCTCGCGTAGGTTTTTTTTGAAAATATCATCTGGCATCACTGAACAAACTGCAGTTTGTCGTAGATCGATGCAAACGGCGAAAGTCCAAAGGTGGATATTATGAGGAGTTGTTGAAGAGGATAAGCAAAATAATAAAAATTGCTTGTAAATCAACTAGAAGCGATTACTATTATGATAATTTAAATGAAATAAGTGGAGATCCGAAAAAAAGTTGGAATTTTATAAACAATATACTTGGAAGAGTTTAAAATAGAAATTTCAATCTAATGACATCGACGGCAATACCAATATGTGATGATAGTGTAAAAGCCGAAAATTTTAATCGTTTTTTTATAGAGTCTGTAAATGAATTAAAACAACAGATAGTTGAGTATCCAGATGATAATTTTAATCAGCTTAGAACTTTGTGTCAGACTTATGATCGTTTTTCTCTTTCTACAGTTACTGCTGAGGATATGGAAACTATAATAAGTAGGTTGGACGTGAAAAAGTCTACTGGATGTGATGGAGTTACGCCTAGATTGCTAGTTAAAAATAAAGATGTTGTGCCAATATTAGTTAAAATTTTTAATAAAATTTTAAGCTCATCTGTTTTTCCAGACTGCTTAAAAATCAGCAAAATAGTTCCTATTCCGAAAGTTTCAAATGCTACTACGGTTGATAAATTTCGTCCGGTTGCAGTTCTTTCGACGATTGATAAAGTCTTTGAAAAACTGCTACATAAAAGCCTTTTGCACTATTTCGAAGCTAATAATTACATTTACAAACACCAATTTGGGTTTAAAAAAGAATGTGGAACTGATGAGGCAGTTGTAAATGTCGTGAATTTTGTTTGTAATGGCTTGGATCAAGGAGCAAAAGGAGTAGCGGGTCTTTTTTTAGATTTTTCAAAAGCTTTTGATCTAGTTGATCATAAGATAATGTTAGAAAAACTAAGATACTATGGTGTAGTTGGAAGGGAGCTAAAGGTTTTTGAAAGTTACTTTAAAAATCGCAAACAGTTTGTGCAGATTAACAGTACTAAAAGTAGCTTATTGAACGTCGAGTGTGGCGTGCCGCAAGGTAGCTGTTTGGGCCCTCTGCTTTTCTGTATTTATCTAAATGATATTAGTAATTTGAACCTCACAGGTCGTTTATATATGTTCGCAGATGATGTATGTCTTTTTTATCCGTATAAGTATGACTTGGCTTTAAAAACAACTATTGAACGTGATGTTTCCTTAATTTTTGAGTTTGCTAGGTTGAACAAATTGATATTGAATGCTGATAAAACCAAGTTAATTCGGTTTAGGCCACATTCGCCAGCTATGAACAGTAATTTCAACATATATGTCGATGGAAAAATTATTTACGAAACGCATGCCGTTAAATACCTTGGAATAACGTTGCAAAGTAACCTTTCTTGGGATGAACATATATGTGAAATCAAATCAAAGATCGCACCGGCTATTGGTATATTATATAAATTAAAATATAAACTTAATAAGAAAACTAAGCTCTTGTTCAAACGTTAAACAAATTCACTTGGATCAATGGATTGTATAAGTATCAAGTGCTTATATATATATATAAGTCCTTGCACAATATAGGTTATCACACCGTTAATTTTCTGCAAAACCAATCTGTTTTTAACACAAGAAACCAAGAGAACCTTTGGATGTCACGATGTAGATTAGAAACTACAAAGCAGCGTATTGAATATATGGGCACAGGGTAATCAGAGATGTAACTTTGAGGTTATGTTTTGGAGCAAATCAGCTTTTTTGTTCAACTAGTTACTGTTAAAAAGAGATAGCAATATAATGTAAGGATGAGGGAAAATAAACAAAACAAAATTAAGCATTTTGGAAGTAAGAAATGATGAATTGTATTGCAAATTACTTCTTCTATGTATCACGAATAATTCTTATTTTATATTATTTTTAATGTTATATAACTTTTTGCATTTATATTGCTTAAATTAATATTTTTCTGCAACTCTTTTTAGTGAGTCAGAAATTAATAAGAATACAAAACCACAACAAAACATGAAAAATTCTTTGTTTACGAGTTACTGTGCGACAGATACAGCAATAGCATGCTGTTCGTGTCACCTCTGGTATTACTTTGTGATATGGGTATTTTTGAATACAACAAGTTGCCTGTTAACTTAAAAACCACAAATAGAATATCTATTTTTAAATCGAATCTTAAAGACCACTTGAATGGAAACCTTGAAATGCTTCTATTGTAAATAAATGCTTCCTATTTTTTTTTTTTTTTGTAAAATAAATTTTATTAAAGTAAAATACATTGTAATATGTACACCAATGTAAATTTGCCAGCTCGTCTCAATAATGCCTATGAGGCGCTGAGACCTACATAATTTTAGATTATAATTGTACTTGGAAAATAAATAAATAAATAAATAAAAATGTAAGGCGTCAGTAGTTAAAATAAAGGTCTTCTCAAAGTTAGGGTATGCTAAAATTTCTGATGACTTCAGTAGTTCTTTTAAATTCCTAAATGATTTTATGGCATTATCGTCCAAACTAATGTTTAAACGTTTGGATTGGTTCGCCTTAATTTGAGCATTTATTCCACGAGTTAGATTTGTCAAAGGTTTTGCTACGGCAGCAAAATCTTTTATAAATCGCCTATAGTATGAGGTTAATCCCAAAAAACTTTTTAAATCTTTTAGATTCCTTGGAGTTGAAATATTTTGAATCGCCGTTATTTTACCTGCATCCGGTTTAATGCCATCTTGGGATACTGTGTGCCCAAGAAACTCCACGTTAGTCTTTAAAAATTTTGACTTTTCGAGGTTTACTTTTAAGTTTGCTTTTTCCAATAAAACGAATACTTTCTTTAAATTTTCGATGTGCTCATACCTATTGCTTCCAAAAACGATAATATCGTCTATGTAGACGTAGCAAGCTTTTCTTCTTAAGGCAGACTCGAACTTCCCATTATTTGTTGAAAATGCCATTTCTTCTATGCCTTTGTTCTTCATTCTAATTTGGTGAAATCCAGAATTCAAGTCTAGAGTAGTAAAAAACTTACATTCTCCGAGACCAAAAAGCGTGGTATCAATATCCGATATCGGATAGGCATCTGATATAGTTACTGCATTAAGTAGTTTAAAATCGATCACAACTCTAAACTGTTTTTCGCCATTTGGTTTGGGCTTTTTTGCGACAATCCAAAGGGGTGAATGGTAGGGACTTTTGGAAGGTCTAATTATTCCATTTTCTAGAATTTGGTTGATTTGACTTTCCACTTCGGACTTTAAATGACTTGGATAAGGATACGATTTTGTGTAGATTGGTTCCTCAGTTGAGGTCCTCATCTCTGCACGAACGTTTGTTTCAATCACACCACTATCAATCACAGACCAAATAGTGTGCTTTTATTAAATTCTCTATTTCTTTATTTTCATGTTGTATAGTGTTTATACTGTTGACTTGTTTTGAAATTTTTTATTTAAGTTTAATAATAGAGCCATTGTAAACCTTCAGCGTGTTGTTTTTTCTGTCTCTTACTGCCTCTAGTTGCGTTAGTGTATCGTCACCAATGATCCCATCGAAGGATTTTAATCCAGTAAGGACAAAGAAAACTAAATTTTTGTTTACGCTAAGTGTTTTAAAAAAGCTGCTATAAATTTTATGAGTAATTGGAATTCGACTTGTTGACGACTGTACCTTAAAAATAGAATTTACAGCTTTGAAATTTGGAAGAAATGTTTCTGAAACAAAATTTTTGTTGGCTCCTGTATCAATTAAAAATTTTTTTGTTTTTAGAACGCACTTCTAAGTTGTAACGACACGTTTCCGCTGGTAGCTGGGGTAGGTTCAGCGGTGTCCAGGATCGTGTTACATAAATAAAAGAAGTTTCCTTTCTACTACGTTATAAATCTTTATTTCACAAAATTCTTAAAATAGTCTAAATATATTCTATGTTACAAATTCTTCAATACTTTGTATTTGTTTAAGGACTGTACTAACTCTAAATAAATAAAACTAACTGTTGTATACATTTTTTTCTTAGCAAATCAATATTAATTTTAATGTTTTCTTGGTTTATTATCTGACTGTACCCGCCTTTAATACGACCATAAAAGAAAAGATCGTTTCTAGAACGCTCTCGCTAATAATCTCCTCAAAACGAATACTCGTGAGCCAAAACTACTCTTCGTTGGAACTCTGTCCGCTAGTGTTTGGAAGTGCTGCTGGCACAGGTGCCTGGTCCAACAACAACCTCCGCACCCTCTAAGAACTACGCTCTCTAATGAATTTGCTAGCCTCTCACAAGCGTCGATTCTGCTCACTAGTGATTGGCGGCGCACAGTGGCTGAAAATCGTTTTTCATTGGCCAAAATTCTGTAACTTTTGAACCGATCAAAATATTGAAGTAGTTTTTATTTTATTGGATAGATATTTAGTTCAGCTTGACTCAGTTTAAATTACATTAAAATTGATTGAGGACTTTTTAAGGAATTCTAGGTCAAAGTTGAACTTTTGAATTTTTTTAACTTTTAGAGTGAAATATGGGTTTATTATTTTTTTATTTATTAAAAAATTTAATATTTGGAAATTAATAATAATTATAAATATTTTTTGTAATAATGGAATTTTTTTAATGTTACACTTAAAAAAAAAATTTTACACTGAAAAAAATAGTAAAATCAACTGGAGATTTTGCTATTACAGAAAAATTAAAAATTTGTTGCTGACAAATTTGCAAATTTGTTTACACTCAAAGAATAGTTACACTTAAAAAAAACTTTAATAATATTATCTAAAAATATTGCTATTACTACAGAAAAATTTATTATTTTTTGCTGTCAAATTTGATAATTTTAAAAACATTTTAAAAATAAAAACTGCAATAAATTTTAATAGCATTTGCAACAATGGTAGGTTCTGTATTATTTTTTAGTATTATTTTTTACTAATACTATGTTTTTCGTACTTAAATAACAATGAAAGGCAATTATAATTATTATTCATTTGACTCAAATATTGATTGCAAATATTCCATATTTTGTTCTGTGCTATCTCTGTTCTTTAGTAGTCGATGTTCCACTTTCCATTGATTTCGAATACTGGAGATAAACGGATCTGACGTTGCCAATAATATATTAAATAGATCTTCATTTGTTGAATTTCGTGAAATTTTTCTAGTATTGTGCTCTCTATAAAATCTGTAATCCTTGTTCCTTTTTTCCTGAGCCTCCTCTGATAGATCTCCAAGTGGCACAAAATGATATTTAATGACATCTTCTCCATGATAAAGGATTTTGTGAACTGTTGCAGACATTTTTCTCCATGGGTAGTTGGTTGTATATATTTTTGCATTATTATCATTTGTATTGCCTGACCCTTGTTTTGGCTGATCTATAATCAATCCAAATTTGCGATATTCATCTTGAACATGTTTTCTTTTTTGAACTTCTTAACTCTTTGTTGGTTTCGTTGTTTGTTATTGATCCTGAAGACCCGAAATCCAAATCATAACTGATTTTTAGTATGTGTTCCATAAGTCTTATTCTTGCATGTAGTGGTGATAATCCAAATTCATATGCATCGGTATTATCTAATGATTTTGGCAGGATTTGGTTTAATTGGGTTGATGTTGCTTGGCATATAATGCAGCTGGATGCAGCCTTCGTGTTAGTCAAAGCATGACCTACTTTTCCATCTATCATTGTCAGCATTAAATGGTAGCTTACTTCAATTTGCTGCCCATCTAACTGTAATTGTAATGGCTGTAGTGTTGCAATTTGGGCCTTTATATCACTAACTTCTTTGTTAATGGCATCATGAGTTTCTTTTTGAATTCAAATTTGATTGGCCTGCAGTATTTCGTAGAAGATGGTGTCTCATTTTTCCAAATATCCATTGTTTGCGTTATACTAGTCGAAGGCTCTGAATCTTCCAAAATCTTTTTCAATCGCAATGGTACAAATGATACCATGAACATATCCGAGTCCGAAATATTTTCACATACAACTTGTTTGTATTGTTTTTGTCCCGAAGAACCATCACATCCCCATTTACAAAAAAGAATTAACTTTGTGTTTCCATATTTCTTTAACTCATTTCCTGTTATTGATTGTAGCAAGCGTTCGGCTGTGTGATCAAGTAGAGATTGTAGTTGTACCTCTGCCGAAATTGGTGTGATTGGAATAGTGTCCTTTGATGGCAAACAGTAAATTTTAGCAGCGGTTATGTAATGATATGCTGGATACATATTTGAACCTTTTTCAATCGCACGCAGTCTGAGCTTAATATATTGCTGTTTTGTTAATTTCAAATCCAGAAATAATGCTAATGCCTCCTCATTTGTGTACTGTATTGCATCACTCGGAGTTGGTATATTTTTAAGAATCCGTTTTGTTCTCACTGGACTAGCTTTAACAACTTTTTCAATGATATCCACTCTTGTTAATTGGTTCTGTGATCGTAATTGATGTAGGAAAGATTCTTTTATATTTGTACAACCAATTGCATCGTTGATATCTTTAAGTTTCCGCCTCTTAGATCTATCGCTGCAGTTGTCCAATGATTTGCGTGGTCTTCCAGCCTTATCTTGCTTTGCTGTTTCTGCAGCGACAGTAAGTTGGCCCTCTAACCAGTTTGCACTTTTTATATAAAAGTTTTGTTTACTGTAGCGAACTTCTTTGTAGCGTTTTTTTAGTGCTTTGACGAAATTAGATAATTGCTCCTGCATTTCGGTGCTACACGAATTTAAGTTTAATTTTATTTTAACGCAACTAAGAACATCTTCCTGGTTTTTGTTTCTAAAATACTCTTCCGCCAGTTCTTTATAACTGAAGCTCTCCATATTTTTCTGAATATTTTTATTTGCGTCTGTTATGTTTTACCCGTACACCTAGAGAATTAACTTATTACTGAGTAATCTCTTATAGAATCCGTAGTTTTATAAATTTTTAGATATATGTTATTCACACATTGATCTTTAATTTCATTTGTTGTTGTTGTTGGGTTGTTTTTTATCTTTAGTGGTTTAATGTCCCGATTATTGTTATAAAATTGCTTATGACTTTGGTTGACCCTAACATTTGATAACAGGTAAATTTAGAAAAAGATCATATGTTTACTGTAGAATTTTGTGATAATTTTATTAGCAATTTTTGGCTGATCAAAACAAAGCCATTAAACCCTTTCGCAGGTATTATATTTAATTTTTTTAGTTTTACGTGGTCTAAAGTAAAAAAACATAAGCTTTTAGGCAAAAAAGTGAAAATTATATACACCATTGTATACGAGTACTTTGGAGTAATTTCATTAAAATGAAAAAAGTGTTCTACACACGGCTCGTCACGGGTGCAAAAGTATATATAGCGGTAAAGAGGACACTTTCACCTTTCTCCGGGTGGTATACATTTCTTGTTCCCCTTTGTTCCCTAGAAGTTCTATTCCACTAAAGTTTAAATTTGAGAAAAATATAGTAGTTTAATAAATATTCCGTAATGCCCCTAATATTAAACGCTAGAGCTGTGACCACTTACAACAACTAAAGTCTATAATCCTACCAACATTATAAAAAAGACCGCAGGCCATTATCGATGATAGCTTGCGAGTAGTAACCATTTATTTTTTATAAAAAACAAAAGAAAAACACCTTTTTCTGAAATTAAAAAACAGTTGAGTTTGACAGCATGCCACGTCCACAATTATCAATAGTTTAACCTATTTTTTTGGCTACCTTAATCTGGATATATTAGCTACAAAAAGGCATAAAAATTTTAAAAATCGGTGACAAAAAAAAATTTGACTTTTGGCCAATGAGAAATGATTTTCAGCCACTGTGCGCCTGTAGTTATCAGGTCTGGACTGTTGCCATGGTCATTCAGACACTACGCTCTAGTTGCATTTATTTTTAGGCCTGTGCCATTCAGATTGCTTTGAAGGTTTGAAACAGACTGCTCTATGTCACTCACTCTGTTTGACAATATTTATATGTCATCCGCATATGATAGGTATCTTTTCGCAATTGAGTACCCCTACCTTGAAAGGGGGTTGAAGATAGTACGTCTTCGATGACAAATAGGAATAGAAGTGGCGATAGTATACAGCCTTGGCGTATTCAACTCAGTACTTGAAAAGGTTGAGATAATTTTCCTTTGTGGAGCACATAACAGCTTGCGCCGTTGTAGCTCTCCTTTTAAGGGGTATAAGCTTAGGCGGAATACCTCTTCTATGCAAAGCGGCACAGATGCAGTCCCGATTTATGCTGTCGAGTGCCTTTTTAGAATCGATGAAAAGTAGATGTAGGTTAGAATCGAATTCGACACCTTACTCAATAATCAAGCAAAAGCAAAAAGTGATGCGTTTAAGGATAATCTTTGCAATCAATTTTGATATTGTCTGTAGTACGCAAATACCACGCCACATTCTTTTAAGTCTGCTGAAGAGGTATATTTCGGCTAACCAGTGCTTTGGTGATTTTAAACAGCCCGAAAGTCACCTCTGTGTGTTGCATTTTCAGCCTCGTTTGTCAACTGGTCGATTTGGTTGCGATTATCCATTCTGATGCACAGAGAAGTGCTTGAGCCAAACAGCTGGCCAAATTTATTAAACGTGTTTAGTAAACTGAAAGATTGATTTCTTTGCTAGTTTTACAACAACTCACACAACACAGAAAAAATATTTTTTTTTGTACATTTTTTCAATTTTCTCATATTTATTTATTAAATAGCCACACCCGGTGTGCTTTGTTACTCCATTGCTGTGGAAATGTAGAGATGTTAATAATTTTTATGTGTGGGCGATATCCGTCTCTCCCATCGAATTCAATCAATAATTAGTTTGAAACTTCTATTTATTCTAAGTGCCAACCCAGTTGAGAAGATATAATGAAATTAAAAATAGCTATTTATATTTCCCGGTCGTGGGTAAAACAGTATAAAAATTTTCAAAAAGATCGCTCTCGTAGTAAGTAACAAACAAACAAATATACAAACACAGATTCATTTTTATATATGTAAACAGATTTGTAATATTTATCTTCTATTATTTAATACACGAAAAAGTTATATCAATTCAAAACGTCGAAATTGTTGTCATCGTCCTAACCTAATTTTTTGGCTACCTTAATCTGGATATATTACCTGCAAAAGGGCGTCAAAATTTTAAAAATCGGTGACAAAAAAAAAAGACTTTTGGCCAATGAAAAACGATTTTCAGCCACCGTGCGGCGCTGTTGGCACAGGAGCCTGGTCCAACAACAACCTCCGCACACTCTAACAACTAGCTCTCTAATAAATCTGCTAATCTCCCACCAGAATCTAATTCTGCTGACTAGTGATTGACGGCGCTGCTGGCACAGGAGCCTGGTCCAACAACAACCTTCGCACATCTAACAACTCTAGCGTTCCTCTCAGATGAGATTCGCCTTTGAAACGATGTTCAATGGAAGCCTCCAATCGTATCTACTAAGAGTTTGCGGTCAAAGAAGGGATATTGAGCCCAGGAGCCAGTTCCCAATATCAATTCTTGCTCCCAACGGCTGTAGTAAGATATTAAGACCAGGAGCTTAAATCTTAATACGTGCTCTTACCCCAACGAGCACAGCACCCAAACTGATTTTTGCTTTGTAACGACTCGCCTTTTATACACAATCTGTAAAACGCACATTGGTATACAATCACACAAACGCGAAATAACAACCCGAGTGTGTGTAAAACATACGGTGTGTTGTTTATCTCTCTCTATGTGTATGATCGTACACATCAGTGTTGGGCGGTTATAGTGATACGTTAATAGTACCAAATTAGTAAAAGGGTAGCCAGATAAAGGGTCAACTAAACATATTGTTTCTTACTATGAAATAATAATAAAATATAAAGTATATTTACCATTCATTGGTCAATTTTATGCCGTAGCAGTGTAAATGTGAATACTGTAATAATATTGTATATAAGGTAATTCATTGTTATATAAAGTATAAATGTGTAAATAAAAATTCATTGTTGAGAATATTAAGGAAACAAATTCATACCGTTGTGGCCCAAAACGAGCTGGTGACTTTGGCCGTCACAAAGTAAGGAACGCTAGATAGGCGTCCATCGTAAAATTTAACTCATTTAGCCCAAATTCAGTGTCCTCTTCGTAGCAGTTATCTTCTGAAAGGTCTTCATCGTCCTGTTGGTTTTCTTCACATAAAAGGTATTGCTCCTGGCTGTCTACGGTTTCAGTATTACAAACTCGCCGTTGTTTTCGCGGTATATTTGATGAATTATTACTAGAATATGGCAATGGCGATTTCTCGGGTCTACTCATATAATATATTTGTCGAGACCTTATTGAAGGGTTTATTTCCATTGGTACTGGTGTTTTTTTTTTGGTTGAGTAGGCCTTGGAGGTGGTATGTTTTGTAAATGAGGCTGCATAGGCGTATTGTAGATTCGTACTTTTTCATGAACCTTTAGTGGTCTTTATGGTGCTTGTGGCTTACTAAAATTTGTGTTTCTAGACATTTTATTGATAGGCGTGGTGACGCTATTAAAATATCGTAGGTGAATAGGGTTATTTCTAAAATTTAGACAAGAAGTGTAGGCTTCAGTCAAGGTTCTAGCTTTTTGAATAGTTAACATTCGAGAAACATCCCCGTTTATACCTCGTATCAAAACATCTAAGGCCCTGTTCCTGTAAAAAGATATTAAAGGTTTCTACTGAGTAATTATCGGTTTTCAATTTATTTATAATGAGTGAGAGCTGGTGATTTACCCTATCATAAAATTTGTCTATAGTGTTATTTTTTTACGCATACTACTGAGCTCATATTCTAATATTTGAAGATCTCTTTTGTCTGTATAGTGCAGAGACAAACAATTTTTTATTTTGTCCCAACTTTCATCGAATATGTTATAAGAAGTGAGGGCTGTGTCAGCTGGTTTCATAACCTTCTGGATCCTATGGATCCAAGAAATAATAGGATTACCTTCGAAAAATTGTAAGTTACGCAGTCTGGGAGTTTACGTATATGATATACATACGTAAACTAAGTCTTTAACGGTTTTGGGTAAGGCAAGATTGGACTCTTCAGTGATAGAATTACCTATCCTAATTTTCAAGTCTGTTATCTTTTTTTCCCAGTCAACCATCTTATTATTTAACTGTCTGACCTGCTCTATTTGTGCGTTCAGTGCACCAGTTGGTTGTGTAATTGCTTCTTTAATTTGTTCCATTATGTGTGTGTGTGTATTTTTTTTACCAATGTGAGACTGTGTAATGTAATTCTTTTTTTTCAAAAATTATTTTATGTTGCAAGTTTCTCAATAATTTGATATACTTTTATGCAATGTTAAAATGAAAATATATTTCACAGTTCAAAAATAAATAATATGCTTGTAACAAAATGATATATGTAAAATAAATATTTTTTGGTTTTAAAAAAGTTTTAAAGCAAAAGTAATTGTTTGCTTTTTAAAAAAATATAACTTTTTTATAAGATCTAAGTTCAATTCAGTTAAATTTAATTTGAATAATCGGTAAGTCTTTAAAAATCAAAATGATTTTTTAGTTTCACAATAATTTGATATATTTTTAACAAAAATTAAGGGTTTTATAATTAACTTACAATAAAAAGATCAGCATGCTGCTTGAAGTTGAAGATCTACTGACGTCACTAGTAACTGCTTTGTTGAGTCTGTCTGATATGCCTTTTTGGTTGCTCCTTCCGCTTATTTTTCTTGGTTTTAAAACGGTAGTTCAGCTCGTTCTTTGTTTAAGGGTTCTGCTTTTGTTCCCGCTTATTTTTGAATTTGTAAAACGGTAGTTTAGCTGGTTGTTTGCTTTGAGTTTTAAAAACGGTAGTTTAGCTTGTTTTTTTGGATTTAGCTTTTGTTCCCGCTAATTTTTTTGATTTTTTAAAACGGTAGCTTAGCTTGTTTTTTTCATTAGGATTTTACTTTTGTTCCCGCTTATTTTTTGGGTTTAAAACGGTACTTTTTTTTAAAAGCGTCTGTATCTCAAACCTTTTAATTAATCCGCTTGTATTTTCGTGGAATGTTTTTTTCCTTTTAAACGGTTTGCAAAAGTTTTTTCAACTAGCTTGTTTTAATCACAAAAATTATTATATGTTAATGCCAATTTATTTTTCGGCCACTTCTATTTTTTATTTATTTTGGCTTTTGTTTTTTAGGAACAGTTAGTTACACAATATTATTTTGTTAGCACTAAGCCACTTTTAATATATCCGGGTATAGCTTTTATTTTGCTCGGGCGCCAGAAAACGATTTTATTTGCACTTCAGAACAGAACTAAAACTTTATTGGCAAATCATTTAATTTTATACAATATTTTTTCTTAGACTAAATACAATTTTACTTATTACATATTTAAAATAAATAAAATTGTGTGAGAACATTTACTGAATTTTTAATATTAATAAAAAATATGCTTATTTGATAACTCAACCAGCTTGTAATTTAATTCTTTTATTTGTGTCTAAATTGGGTTTGAAGAATTTATTGCGTTTGTTGTTAAGCGTGTCGGAAGTGTTTTTTATAAATATTTGGGTTATTAGATTTGTTGTTAAGTGTGCAGTGGGTTATTAAATTTGTGTGAACCGTATACTATGTGTTAACTAACAAACATGTGTGTTAACTTAGATATAGCTAAAATAATTTTTTCCACTGCTTTCAAAATCGCTAGATTTGGCGGGAAAATAGCAAATAAATTTTTGGAGATCCCTGCTTCAAATTCTTCAGCAGAAGGATCTTTTTCCACCCTGAAAAGGGTAAAAAACCATTTACAGCAAGTATGGCCCAATTTATGCAAGAATTAAGCTATGAAGATGTAATAGATGCTTTTGCCCGAGCAAAATCCCGAAAGACTAAATTAATAAAATAGGCCCTGATTAAAAAAATTTAATTATTTATTTTTGAAATATAGTATTCATATTAAAAACTTATATTTAAAGTTACTTTTATTTTTCACAAAAGTTTTGTTTTTCTATTTCAACTGCATACATACGTATGTATTTTATTTAAAACCTCAAATTTTGAAAGAAAATTATAAAATTCGGAATACAATATTTTAACACACCCCACCCCATTCATGTGTAAAATTGTTTAAATTTGTTGCTTGAAAGTTATAAAAAAATGTGTGCATGCATAAACTAATTGAAATATTTATGAATAATAAGACAGATATAAATCTGTTTTGAGTTGGCCAAAAGATTGGAATTATTATAAGCAAATTAAAAAAACATACATATTATTTCCGAAAACGTGTTCAAATTAAAAAATCGGTCCATTATCTATAATGTTCTTAAGAAAAAGGTAAGGTAGCGTTAAACAATATCTAAATTAATAAAAATGAATACACACGATAATATA
The DNA here is from genome assembly GCA_956483585.1 of Gymnocheta viridis. Classification (NCBI taxonomy): domain Eukaryota; kingdom Metazoa; phylum Arthropoda; class Insecta; order Diptera; family Tachinidae; genus Gymnocheta; species Gymnocheta viridis. The sequence goes on from OY101444.1 coordinate 41,818,123, forward strand.
TGTACATAAGTATTAAAAAAATTTATGTTTTTTTTATAATCACTTATATATAATCTAAAAGGGCGGCATATTAAAGAGTGCCTAGGGAGGAAGCAGGCCTAAATCCGCCACTGGCCATGTTAGTCCAAGTGATTTAATTGAGCAAGCTGAGGATTCGTCTAAGTCCAAGTTGATTTCCTGGACTTCAGGTGCAATTCAACTTAATAACTGAGGATGATTTGAGCATCATTTCCGAAGCTTAAAACGAGCTTCTTCTTGGAAAAGAGCTTAGTTGCCGTTGTGAATCTAATGCTATACTGAGGCACCTTGTGGATATTTTACAGCGGTTTGAATAGCTAAATGTTGGTTGCTAAATATGGTGCAGAGGAGGTGCCCTATGTTGCAGATTTTACACGATAGTATTTGATGCCTTGATGCTTGTTGTATATTCAAATGATGAGCTGGAACATTTGAATTTGTCGCTTCATATTTTCGATGTCAGCAGTGATGACAATTTTATGTATTCAAAATCACAACAGAACTGAAAACAGCTCACTTTATACAGTCGATCCGGCATTTATGGTGTCATTCAGGGAGGGGTCTCTAGATGTTTTAGCAGATGCGTCAAAAACTACTCGTAATTTCGTGGTTGAACTTCCAGGTCCCAGTACGCAGTGGTGATGCATGACGTATTGTAAATCGGGAATGTCGTCTTCTTGTATTTCTTTTATGTGCTCCAAAAGTTCGTACTCTCAGCTCAGGATTAAAGTTCAATCGTTTATCCAGTGCTAGAAATCCCATTCCCGTTTCTTTTTACGTTTTGGACAAAATGCTCCTCAAATCGTTTCTCAGCTAAAGATAGTTCTCGCTCTGCACTATTCGTTCCTACAAGCTTCCAGAATTTTTCAATTAGCTGGTTTGTTGTTTGGTGTTCTGGGATAAAGACTGCACAGGTAAGCAAGTTGTCGTTTCTTTCGTGCAATATACCCGTGAAGATCCAGCCTAAAGCTGTATTTTGTAAAATTGGGAGTTTCTGGTTGATCCTTATTTGTTGTGGGCGCATCAATTGATGGTGAAATTCCGCACCGATCAATATGTTAATTTTATCCATTTGATTGAAATATGGTTCAGGTAAGTTAATATTTTCAGGGAGGTTCCAATCTGATGCGTCGAACGGTTTTGTAGGCTGAGGTGATTAAATTCCCAGAAAAAGAATTACTTCGAATCTGGTAGCGTAACTGCCTGAACATGCGTGTCGCTCTATATTGTCTCATTGGGATACGTTGTGAATCTTACGGCCTATTCCTTCAATGCACAATGAAGAATCTGAAGACTCCAGTGATAATTTGTTGAGTACTCTGCTTGTAACCAAATTATTTTGTGATCCCGAGTCTATAGTAGAGCTCGGAATATGTAGGTGCGCCCATTAGCTCCAATTACCTTTGCTCTTGCAATGGCCAGTAATACGTAGCTGTTGCCGATCGATTGCTTGTTTGTTGCGGCTACGATTGGGGTATTTTTATTCGATGCAGAGGCTGGTTTTTGTGATTCTTGATGGCCTTCCGCCAAAGTTGATGATATGTATTCTCTTGATGATTCCAAGTGCAGCAATGTGCTGTGCTTTTTTGTGCACGAACGTGAGGTGCATTCCTTGGCAGCATGATCTGATTTAAGGCAGTTGACGCAAAGCCTCTTTTTTTGTGTCCATTGTAGTCTCTCAGCTGGGGAAATTTTTAGGAACTTTTCACAGTAATATATATATGCGATGTCCTGTCCTTCCACATACCTTACAGTTTGGGGTTGATGTAGCTGCTGTTATGAATTTGGCTCTATAATTCTCCCCACCAGCTTCGTAACACCTTCCGCGTGTTTTCAGCGCTTGGAGTCGATGCGCGATAAAACTAAGCAGCTCTTCTAGACTTACGGGCCTCTTGTTATCTTTTAGTGATTGTTCAAATAGAGTTGGAGTCGAATGATCGAATTTCTTCAATAATATATGAACACTTATTTCATCCTAATTGTCTACTTGATGTCCTTGTGCTCTTAAATCATAGGTGCATTCTTTAGAGGGATCATGTTTACTTTTTAGCGCTTGTGCCGTTGTTTTTTCTTTTGTTGTTTAGCAGTGTTGCCACAATAGCTGTGTTCGAGTACTTTTCAGTAAAATTCAGTAAATGAGTAATTACCGAGTAAATTGAAGATTTTACTCTCAAAAAAGCTGTAGCACAAAAAATACGCGAACGGAAAAATTTTAAAAATTCGTAAGATTATGCAAACAGCTGCTTGGAAATCAATGTAGTGCTGAAATATATTTACACTTTTCAACTATTCAACTCTTTTTCTTGTTGGTACTCGATGCAATATTTTAATTATAACACGAATATTTTAAGATAATATAAACAAATTATTTTCTATAATCGTTTCCAGGTGTTTATTTTCATTTTATTTGATTTCCCTAATTTGTGTCTGATTAAATTTATTCAAAAGTATGTGATTATTTGGTTTTGCTATTGACTACCTTAAAAGCAAGTAACCATATACTTAGCATTTTCACAGCTGCAACGAAATAACAACGAAAACGGCCATAAATGGTTTCTACAACATTCCTTTCCTTTTAAAAGGAATATGCATACATGTTCAACGAAGGAATAGTTTAAAAATAATTTATTTAATTTAACTTTTATTATTTTGTCTCAGTTTTTCTTTTTCAATAATTTTTTCACAAATTGTATACTTTTTAATTTCCTACTTTTGTTTGTTTACCTTTTGAATCATATGTTTTTTTGGTTTTACTAAATTTTACTACATGAAATTTCTGCAGGTAAAAATTAGTAAATTTTCAGCCAAGAACTGTCACTTTACGCTCTCAATTTGTGTGCTCATTTACTGTAACTGGAGTAAACGAACGCAATTTTGTAAAATGCAGTAAAGCTCAGGAAAAATTCGTAAAAACACTTAATGTTGCATTGTAAATCAGCTGGGTATAAAGGACTTTAAATGCAACCCATTTTAGGTAACTGCCGCTGAATTTTGGAATTTATATTTTTGGCAGCTGGAGTTGACGGTGCTCAATTCTTCTGAAGTTAAGTGGACTACTTTCGCTGACAATACTGGCATCCTGTTGTAGCTTGCATATTGTGTTGTATACCTCAGCTTGCGTTTCGTAGAAATAATACAAGGTGTAACCATCTATTTGCTCTTCAGTAGTTAATTGCCATAACGTATCATTGTTTCTCGAGAACTCATGCATATACATACTTATCAAGGAGCGATAATTCATCAATGGTTCGCCCTAGTTCCCTCGTTAATGTCCGTTAATTGCGAAGAACTTTGCTTGTAGTTTCGTCAAGTTGTGGCCTTTCCTGCATGCCACATTTCCCTTCGGTCTCAATGGGTTGTATAATCGATGGTGTCACTATTGGTTATCGTACTTTTCTGTTTTCGAACTCAAACAATTCTTTATTCTTGAGTGCGTCGTCCGAAATGCGCAAGTAGTGATCCGTAAAATATTTCTGTTGCATATTTTGTTGTTAGTGCTCTCAAATTCTAGTCATACAGTGTCAAGTTGCTACTCTCTAGTAGTTTTCCTAGTAGCCGAGTGCTTTTTGAAATTGCAGATTATTTCCTCTATTCGTTCCACCGTTTTCTGTTGGACTGCTACAAGATCTTCAAACGATTCCATTGTTTATGTACAATCGCTGTTTCGTTTCTCGGAAACTTGGTGATTGTGGTTGATTAGCTGCTAGCTGCCAGAAGGACTGGTTGATATCTTCATGTGCTAGTAGAAACTTAGTTTAGCAAGAACACTAATACTAGTCAAGCAATCAGCAGTTAATCTTTGTTTGCCATTATTTCTTTATTTTTGTTAGTCTTTTATACAATTTGGTTTCTTACGTAATAAATTCCCTCTTTTTGCATTAATTGTAATATTAAACTTAACCAAAGGTAAATTACTGCGCTTATTGCAAATATTTCTAAAGGTAAATGACTGCCTTGTGCTATATCAGCATTTTGTATTTTTTAGTAACTTATATGTTATGTTGAACCATTTTGTCTGGTTGTTTATTATTGTTACTATTTTTTGTTTGTTTTTGAATTTAAATTTGCATTATGTGTTAACAATATAAATAATGACAAAAATCCCAACGAAGCCAACAAATGTGGAAAAAAATAAAAGCTTTAGTTATAAAAAAGAAACAATCTGATAAAAAATGGAATATTTATCCAAATAGAATTTAAAGAAAACAACAAATAGCTAGTCAATTTAATTATTATTTTGTAAGTAGTATAAAGATTATAAGCGGCTCGATCGAAGAAGTGCAATACGTAAACAATGAGCAATGCTAATTTTTATTTAATAATTTGTAAATAACAGAATTAATTTCTTAACGCACCATCAGCAATGTTCCGTTTAACAAAAGTATTGCAGCAACAATCGTTTATTGCTTGTGTTGCTGAATAAGCTTTCTATCATAACGGCTTTTACATCGTGGAAGTTTACTTTGCAAAGTTTTAATTCAGATAGATGAATGAGAGACATAGAGACGAATATTTTCTTTTTCTGTCTTTCTCCCAGCTGAATTAAATTTTGACTGTGTAAAAGCCGTCCATGTATAGTCTGTTAATCCCACCATTTTTTATAATGTTAAGCATTTTTAACTTAGACGGCTTTTCCCCAGTCAAAGTTTACTTCGCAAAGTTCAATTCAGCTGGTAGAACGACAGTAGAAAGTATTACTATCTCTGTCGTTCTCCCAGCCGAATTAAAATTTTGCAAAGTATACTTAGACTGTGGCAAATCCGTCTTACATAGTCAATGCCATTAGTGTTGCCATTGTTAGTTTTGGAACTTTATGAAGTTATGAACTAAAGGCTGTTTGAACGCTTTTACAGAAATTTTCCGTTTGCAAATTTTTAATTTTAAAGTTTTCACTCAGATTAGTATTTTTTTTAATTTCTTATTTTTATTCTTTTTTACGGCTTCAACGTATTTCAGCTAAAAAGCTTTAAATCATTTTTATACATTTTATTTGTTATTTTTCATGGTCTTTATCTAAATTTTTCGATCTATTTGGTACTTTTTGGTACAACCTGTTGTAAAAGACAGATTTGAAAAATATCAAGCAATATTCGGACTAGTTTTCGCATTTAACGAACATCTAAGTACCAAGATTTGGAAATTAATCCGAAAAGTTCGGTATATGCATTATTTATTTGAAAATGGTTTTAGCCTTTTTTCAATGCTATTCAAAATAATTCTTAGAAATTTCTTTTTACAAAATGTAGTAATAAAAAAAGAATGGCAAAAAATTTAGAAAGAACAATTCTTTCGAAAAACCCAATAAATGAACTTAAAAATTTGTTTGAGTGATGTCCGTTTCTTAAAAAAAACATTTTGTAATGACATACTTTTCCGGAACAATATATCCTTCTATCAGAAACGCAATACTTCAGTTTTGTATGCATAGAAAACGCCATACTAAGTAAATTAATTTTTACAAGAAGTTTTTTTCTCTCAAATCATTTTACTTCTCATAAATAAGGAAAAAATAACTACGGTTAAAAATCGATCTTTCAAAACTTTTATTAATATCGTCAATTCTCCGCGATTTGCATTTGGATCTTCTTCATATTGCTTTTCATAAATTTCATCTTCTGGTACTGTAAAATATGGCTATGACGTCAAAACCCAGGTGAAATAAACAGGTGGCATACTATGCCATATGATAATTTGTTGCTCTAGCACTGTTTTTCCAATCTTATGTCAGTTTTGTTTATATCAGAAATGGGCACCGCTCACGTGATTAGCGTGAGTCATCTTAATTAATTTTTTGTTTCAATTACGTGAGCGTGCATGAACGCGAGTACAAAGAAATTGAACGTACATAAGTAGATTTTTGACGTGATTGCTTCGTGATGTTTTTGCTATATTGTTATTTTTTCGTATAGTTTTTTAATTAATATTTCTACGTAATTACTTAAATTATTTTAAGTTTATGTTGAAAGGAATTGTTTGGCTCAAGTTCAAATCTTACTTTACTCATTTCTTTAAAAAATTTAGAAATTTTTTTAATAAACTAAAATTATTTTTATTAATAAAGTATTATTGGAACAGTCTATTCAGCAGACTAGCAGAATGGATCAGTGATAATAATAATATTTTTTTAATTATTTAAAAATTTTTTTCGTGAATATTTCGTGAGTGTGAGTTTTTGTGATTGTGCGTAACCTTTTTTCCTATTCACGGGAGCCAAAAATATAAGGTCGTACATGAGTAATATTTTTTATCGTGAGCGTGATTGAGAAATCACTCACGATCCCATCTCTAGTATATATTAACAAAATATCAAGCTTTCGTTTGTTCAATTTGTTTTTATTATACCCTTCACCAAAAAATTTGGAAAGGGGATATATAAGTTTGTCATTCCGTATGTAATTTCTTCATTCTTCATCCTTATAGAAAGAGAAGTCGAATGACCGATGTCCGTCTGCTACATTTTGGTGTATTTAGAATTAAGGCCTCAACACAACATAGAGACATCAACTTTATACCATTCTCTTGGAATTTTTCATAAAATTTTTAGGTTTGAAAATAACAAAACTCGGTCCAATAATTAGATATAGCCAAAAGACTTATTTTGTTAAATGTCGTATTCTATTGTTTTTTATGGCCCCGACTGTCCTACGGTCAATTTTATGAAGCAGATCTCTTGTATGGAGTTCTACGATGGCTTGGACTAAATATAATTGAAGTCGGTCCATTAACGACTAAAATATGAGCAAAAAAATGGTATTCGAAATAATTTTACTTTTAAATTTTTTTTGGAAAAGTTGCGTTGGGATTCAATCCAACAACCTACTGGTCGGTAGTCACTAGCGTTTCTTATACACCACAGAGCAGATGCATTTTTAATAGTACTTTACGCGTTTAAGAACATAATATGTCTTATTTATTATAAAATACTAAAACTTCAAATTCTTGATAGAAATTGGTGTGGTTGTTGTTAATTCGCTATTTTTGTTACAAATATGTACATCAATACTGAAATGCGTTCATGGGCACATGTACAAATTGTGTGTACACATGTGCAGTCGAAAAGCAAAGATTATTTGTTTTTTTTTTTTGTTTGTTTCTTTAAACTTATTTTTGTACGTTTATTAGTATAATATTATGCATGCATATTACAGTATTTTTTATCGCTTATATATCTTTTCGTATTTAAATATGTAACCATAATTATTTTTTATATTATTTATATTAAAGAAATGTAATGGATCGTCAAGACACTATGTACGTGTAAATACACAAAAAAAAAATAATATTGAATTTAAGTTTTGTTTTAAAAATGTATTAATTTTTAATTTTTTATGACTATTTGTGATTTCAGAAGAAAGGCAAAATTGATGCTTACATCCTGTTTTATACTTGTGTAATTTTAATTATTTACTATATTCAGGTGGAGAGCGTACCTGCAGTATATCAGAACCCGGTATTATTATTGTATTTGTACAATGTGATAAAAATCTTTTGACAATTAAAATGTTGTTTGGATACTTAGTAACACATAACAAAGCAGAAAAAGCTCTTCCCGGCTAGAATTTGACAAGAAATGTTTCTTTCATTCTGTAACATCAGCGAGTTAATCTTCAAAAGCACTTAAATTAATTGCCTTTTCTATAAAAAAACAAAGTCTGATGTAAGAATTTAATTTGATATCAAGATATTAAAATATAATTAGCAAAGAAACTATCTAACAAATTGAAAACCCCGCGAAAATGTCGCATATTCTAAAAATTGCAACTGCAATATTGGAAATAATTCCCAAAATTTATTTTAAAAAAATCATATACATAATTGGCAATCGGCAGCCAAAAGTCTTGAAAAAATCTCTAAAATGCCAAAAATTCTTAAAAATATGCGAACATCAGGAAAATTCTATGATTCAATATTGATTAAAAAACAGCAAAAATATAGGGTAAAAAAACTTACAAAATATCATTTCCATAATGAAGAATAAACTTTTATTAAAAACTATTTTGTATTTGGAATAGAAACATTAAAATACATTTGTATTTTGAATAAAAGTATTGCGAATACCTATTTTCCACAAATTTATATTTAGCTTCTAGATTGCTTTATCCAAGTGAATTAAATAAAGATTGGAAATCGAAAGGCATCATAAAGAATTAGAGAAATTAGCATAAGAGTTATATAAGATCAAGCCGATCGGCTAAAATCCACCACTTTTACATTGTTTTAAAAATAAAAGGATTTCCAATATAAAACTAGGTATTTAAAATTAAGAAAAGTAAGCCTATCATTACAACATTTGCTTCAGCAGACCGCGAACCGACGATTTTCGTTTAGTCGACGCCGCGAATACATTTGTATGTTTGGCATTATTGGCATCAACTTTGTTACGCGTGGTTTTAATTATAGATAAGAAACCTGTTGTGTTTTATATAAATTTATTGAAGCGATTAAAAATTAATAAATATTATTTTACAATGTATAAATAAATCAAAGGTTACTAAACATAAAATATTTATTATATAACAAGTAGGTTTCAGTACAGTTCTTAAACACCTCTCCTTACTAAAAACTTTCGAATCAATAAAAACCCAGTTTCTTTATATTTTCTTTATATTTCGTCTTAGCAAGAACATTTATAAAAACATCTGCAGCATTTTCTGTAGATGACACATATTTTTAATCAATTTCACCTTTTTTGTAGACTTCTCTGACATGATGAACTTTACTTACTATGTGTTTACTACTGGCGTGGTAAACAGGATTTCAAACTAACTGTTGTGCTCCGATATTGTCACATTATAAAGGGTCCGCCAGATAACTTTTTTTTGAAAATGCTATAAAAAAAACTACTGCATATTTTCTCAAATTTCTTTTTTTATTTGAAAGTACAATCCTTCCGGTTAATAATGAAAAATAATTTCATTCAAATAGCTGCCTCGGCAGGCCATGCAGTAGCCTACACGATCGGTCCAATTTTTAAGCACATTATCGAATGTGTGCAGCTGTATTTCACCAATGGCTTCACGAATATTGTCCTTGAAAGCGTCAATTGTCTCTGGCCTGTCGGCGTAACACTTATCTTTGATGGCACCCCACAAGTAATAGTCCAACGGTGTCAAATCGCAGCTCCGAGGTGGCCAAACGACATCAGCTCTGCGGCTGATAATGCGATATTCAAAAACAGAGCGCAAAACATCGAGTGTAGCTTCGGCTGTGTGGCACGTAGCGCCGTCCTGTTGAAACCAAATGTTGCCAATATCCTCCTCTTCAATTTTTGTAAACAAAAATTCGTTCAACATGGCCCGATAACGATCGCCATTGACTGTAACGGCCACTCCCTGCTCATTTTCGAAGAAAAATGGCCCAATTATGTCTCTGGACCAAAATCCACACCAAACAGTGACTCGTTTTGGGTGCGTCGTCTTTTCAATGTGTGCGTGCGGGTTTTCTGTGCCCCAAATGCGACAATTTTGCTTGTTTACATACCCGCCAAGATCAAAATGAGCTTCATCTGAAAAGATGATTTTTTTTTTGGCAAAATCGGCATCTTCTGTAAGTCGATCGCAGGACCACTTAGCGAAGCCTTGTTCCAGCGTATACATAACCATATTCGTTCAGCGGAAGGATAAAACTAATTATCTGTAAAATCAGAGCTAAGTGTTACCATTCACGAAATAAGCACTAGTTGAAAAAAACGTTATTACTGTTGCATTTCTTGCATATTGTGCAAAACCAAATTCAATTAACAAATTTCGAAGGTATATTGCTTCTTTTGTAGTTGCTGAAATTGCCAACGGTAGGTTGTTTTTTCGATTCATAAGAAATCGTAGAACCAGCCAAAATAAAAACGTAGCCTGTATATGACTTTCTATCGTCTTTTCCTCCTGCCCAATCAGCATCAGAAAAACGTGTTAAAGGCTTTCCAGTACATTTAAAATTTAGGGAGAGTAGTATGTTTTTATACCTTCGCTATCAAGTTTTTCATATAAAATGAATGTGCATGCCTGGCTGGGAAACGTGATCGTTAAAAAAATTTTTGTTAGGTAATTAAGTGTATTTATTATGAAAATGCGTTTTCCATCCTTGGATGGTTGTTTGTATTAGGAGGTTTCATAAAATTTGTATTGTGTGGGGTTTGAAAAAAAATGTATATGTAATTTTTTTTTTGTTTTCACATGCCTGATTTGAGAGTCAGTCAGGGCTTCTCTATTGAATATCACCCCTGAAACTTCTGTACGAACACCCCTACCCGGGCACCTATATTGAACAACTCTGTTGAATGTTTGTCAGGAAGCAGGAAATTTTCTTCATAGGTACAAAATATTTCACCGAGTTAAATATGAACTTCCCTACTAATTTTTTTCAGTTTTGATTGCTGAAAGAAAATGAAACTAATAAAAAAAAGGGCATTTCGGTCTATTTTTATTACCCTTGTCCTTTCTGTCTATTCATTAGCATTTTCTTTTTATTGCACTTGATAAGATGCATCAACTTAGGACCTGTGTTTTTTCTTTTGTTTAAAGTAAACCATAAATGTTTGACTGTGTCCTCTATTGTCTGTCTATTTTTAATGAAAAATAAGGGTGCGAGAAAGTGAAACATTGTCTATTTTTAAATGCATTCATATGTCGTGTATGTACATATGTGTGCTCATTTATATCGCTATTGGTCAGTTTGAGTGAGCTCGTTAGAATATTTTATTATATTGCGCATGTGTGCGTGTGTTTGCATTGGATCATTTTCTGTCTGTCCTTCTCTACCGTCTAGCTTGTTATCTCTACCTATTTCACACCCCAGTGCGTATATTTATGTGTATAAGGATACACAATTTCATTACACATATTTCTTATTTTTTTTTCAAAGAAAGAGGATCAGAAATTTAAAAAGAGGTTACACAACCAACATGCATTTGCATTACATAAATGTATGAGATACATGGAAAATTCTTAAGCAAAGTTAAACACCTGTGCCGATCTATCTCTATTTATTACACTTGTCCTTTCTGTTTTTCTTTGCTGTCTACCTTTTTTTTATTGCAGTTCATCTTTTTTTATTGAAAAATTTTGAGTTGGCATTTTCATGAGTGTCTGCTCCTCTACCAACTTTCTTGTTGGTCGCTTTCATTTATCGAAAAAATAAATGTTGCGATACCGAGAAAATTCTTATAACGTAAATAGTTGTGATTTTTGTTTTGATTTTTTGCAGTTTTGATTGTTGAAAGAAAATGAAACTAATAGAAAAATGTATATGGTTTTTGCAGCTTTCAACATGTAACTGTTTATCACCATACAGATGTGAAAAATGTATGACCGAATGTTGTAAATTAAAAGAAATTTGTTTACTATGAAAAATAAATATTTTCTTCATCGTTTTATAATATTGCTTTTTCTTAAGACATGCGCTAGCATAATTTAGTATAAATGCGATTGTTTTTCAGAAATTTTTTTAAACAAAGCTTAGAACAATCAATAGCATTCTTTCTATTTTCAGCCTAATCTAATAAAAATACATACTAAAATAAATATTTTAAATAAAACTAATTGATATACAGAAATATATATGATGTGTTTTTATTTATTATGGAGAATTTTTATCTTACTTTTTCAGATTTCATAACAATTAAAATATTTATATGTATTTCTTTTACTTTTCAGATATAGGTTAATAGTTTAAAAAGTCTTATATATAAATTAAAAAGTTTCTGTGTTAATATTCATATATTCGTTATAATATAAATTACATGCACATATATTAACATTTGGTATACTGATATTTTCAATATTACATCTATGAATTCAATTATGAAAATATATGAAAGGATAAGAATCATTACTATACATTCTTAATTCCTCAATCATTCTCAGGAATAATTTCTTGTGTTCCTTATCGATATGACAACTGTATCCATCTAATAGATCCTTTAATTCAGCTGATGTGACCTTTTTTTAATACAGTTGATCTAGTTCGCAACAGAATACCTAAATAACTAAACAAAACTTTTAAATGTTTTCAATATTCTCTTTGTTTACATATAAATTAATAAAATTTCTATATAAAATAGCACTTTTTTAGCACACATTTCCTTACAACTATTTCTATGATATTTACAGATATTGATGTTAATATTACTTTTATATAACGTTCTTATATTTGGACAATTAAAGTCATCTAAATTAAATATATATATTCCCATTTCACCAAGCAGTTGACTTAACCATTTTACTTTTTCAATTCCTTTAACATATATAATATGATAATGTTCTTTTTTAAGATATGATATTATATATTCTCTAAATTTGTTGAGCGTTGAATTTCCATCATTCCAACATAATCCATGTAAATGATTGTACAACCATTTATTTGTAATCCTATCTTTATTCGTTAATTCTGAATATTTAAAAGGGGGTAGAATGAGAAAAGTTTTAATTTCTGAATCAACTCCTACAACGCAGACTTCCTTTGCGAATAAATTATTATTAATACAGAAACCCTGTACATCTATGACTACATTTCTATTTTGATTCATTATCTTATTATGTATAAGTGAAAATATTTACAAAAAGTATTGTTCTTTTATTACTTTTTTAATATCAATAAATAAATCAATTATGTTCATTTGTTTGCTTTCAAAAATAATCTTATAATAAAATCCAACTGAAATTTTTCTTATGTAATGAGAGATCCATAATGATATCATCAGTGATATAGTTGTATTTTTCAGGTAAAAAACAAAATAGCTCTCCAGTTCCAACATAATTTGTAACATACAATACAATCGTATGATTTCCAAAGGTTCATTTAGCAGAAAATCTCTTACAGATATGTTTTTTGATTTTTTTTACAGATGTTATTAAGAAATTCAATTGTATTATTCATATTCTTATTTTTATTTATTATATGTATAAGCTAATTCTCAAATTTTAATTATAATCAGCTTTTAGCTGGTTCTGAACAGCTTTTTAACTGGTTACGATCAGCTGTTATCTGGTTCTGAACAGCTTTTATCTGGTCATAAACAGCTTTTTAACTGCTTACGAACAGCTTTTTAACTGGTTACGAACAGCTTTTTATCGGGTTACGTAAAAATTTATCTGGTTATGAACAGTGAATATCTGGTTATGAACAGCTTTTTATCGGAAGAAAATATTTATTTTTCATAGTAAACAAATTTCTTTAAATTTACAACATTCGGTCATACAATTTTCACATCTGTATGCTGATAAACAGTTACATGTTGAATTCGTTTTTCTATTAGTTTCATTTTCTTTCAACAATCAAAACTGCAAAAAATCAAAACAAAAATCACAACTATTTACGTTATAAGAATTTTCTCGGTATCGCAACATTTATTTTTTCGATAAATGAAAGCGACCAACAAGAAAGTTGGTAGAGGAGCAGACACTCATGAAAATGCCAACTCAAAATTTTTCAATAAAAAAAGATGAACTGCAATAAAAAAAGGTAGACAGCAAAGAAAAACAGAAAGGACAAGTGTAATAAAAAAGAGATAGACCGACACAGGTGCTTAACTTTGCTTAAGAATTTTCCATGTATCTCATACATTTGTGTAATGCAAATGCATGTTGGTTTTCTAACCTCTTTTTAAATTTCTGATCCTTTTTCTTTGAAAAAAATAAAAAATATGTATGTGTAATGAAATTGTGTATCCTTATACACTTAAATATACGCACTGGGGTGTGAAATAGGTAGAGATAACAAGCTGGACGGTAGAGAAGGACAGACAGAAAATAATCCAATGCAAACACACGCACACATGCGCAATATAATAAAATATTCTAAGGAGCTCACTCAAACTGACCAATAGCGATATAAATGTACACACATATGTACATACACGACATATGAATGCATTTAAAAATAGACAATGTTTCACTTTCTCGCACCTTTATTTTTCATTAAAAATAGACAGACAATAGAGGACACAGTCAAACATTTATGGTTTACTTTAAACAAAAGAAAAAACACAGGTCCTAAGTTGATGCATCTTATCAAGTGCAATAAAAAGAAAATGCTAATGAATAGACAGAAAGGACAAGGGTAATAAAAATAGACCGAAATACCCTTTTTTATTAGCTTCATTTTCTTTCAGCAATCAAAACTGAAAAAAATTAGTAGGGAAGTTCATATTTAACTCGGTGAAATATTTTGTACCTATGAAGAAAATTTCCAGCTTCCTGACAAACATTCAACATATATTGAACAATATAGGTGCCCGGGTAGGCGTGTTCGTACAGAAGTTTCAGGGGTGATATTCAATAGAGAAGCCCTGACTGACTCTCAAATCAGGCATGTGGAAACAAAAAAAATGTACATATAAATTTGTTTTGAAACCCCTTAATACACAATACAAATTTTATGAAACCTCCTAATACAAACAACCATCCAAGGATGGAAAACGCATTTACATAATAAATACACTTAATTACCTAACAAAAATTTTTTTTAATGATCACGTTTCCCAGCACATTCATTTTATATGAAAAACTTGATAGCGAAGGTACAAAAACATACTACTAGTAGGGAGCAATTAATTGTTACTTAAATATCTCAAAATATGTTTAGCAGCTGTTAAATGTTCAAGGTGCGGTTTTTTATTATATTGCGATAACTTATTAACGCAATGAACAATATCTGGGCGTGAAGAAATTGCGATATACATCAAAGATCCAATTAAAGATTGGTATATTTTTTCGTCAACTTTTTCGATTTCAATTTCTTTTGATAAATTGGTTTTAATTGTATCTAACATTTCTATTTTTGAGAAAATTACTAATATGTCATCAACATAAACAATTATGATGTTATAATCTTTTTCTGTATTTATTGTATATACACATGTATCTGTATTGCATTGCTTAAATCCAATTGATTTTATGATTTCATCTAATTTCAAATTCCAGTTACGCCCTGATTGCTTAAGTCCGTAAATAGATTTTTTGAGTTTACATACCATTTCTAAATTATCCGGATCTTCGAATTCAACTGGTTGTTCCATGAAAATCTCGCTATCTATATCCCCATACAAATAAGCAGCAATAGCAACTAACTGGACAGTACGAATCGTGGAATATCTTGTTACTGGTGAAAACGTCTCTGTATATTTGACACCATACTTTTGACTGCATCCTTTAGCCACCAATCGAGATTTATATTTCTCTATTCGACCATTTTTATCTCTCTTAATTGAAAATAGCCATATATTTTTGATCACAGGCACGGTTGCCAGGTGTCCCGATTTCGGCGGGAATTTCCCGATTTTGAAACTCTATTCCCGATTCCCGATATGTAATCGCTAATTCCCGATTGTCCAAAAATTATCCACTAAATTTGTTTTTAACGGAAAAAAAAATATTTTCATATTTAAAACAAAAATCGTTTTTCATTTTTACCTAAAATGAATACATATTCCAATTCCAATTAGAGACGTGGAACAGTATATCTGTAAGTATTGTCTGGTATAAATGAGGGAATGAGTATAACTGATATTGTATGATTTTGTTTTTGTGCACTCACAATACACATAAAAACAATACATTATTTAAAAACAATTACATTATTTTATTACAAGGGATAATCGTTGTAAAAACTACACGTACGTCTTTTTAACGTCAAGCCACGCATCTATAACATGAAATACTCTCTTCTGTTAAGCGTAAAGTGTATGTTGTGTGAAGTGTGTGTATGTATGTATGGTATGTATGTACGGATAACTGAGTTCAGTTTTTCTGGTGAGCGAACTGGATAGCCGTTGGTATTATCTTCACTGACGTTGAAAAATAGCAACGCACGTGCATTTTTCTACCTTAGAATACATACAAAATTCTAGAGAGGATTGAACAGGGAAAGAGCGAATTGGAATCTCTTTCTATATATATACTCGTTGTTATAACTGCAACACAAAAATACGTATCAATACGCACCAACAGCAGTAAATAAATATTTCGTTTCACTTGTCATGTCGATGTTAGTATTGTGAATTGCAGCTGTCGCTTAACACATTAATATGAAAGTGGTCGCAACAATTTAAAAGTTTTTTCTTATTAATTATTGATAATTTTGGTCAACACACTTACGGTTCGTTTTTAAAATTTGTAACTGGGATATTTTATAAATTTTGGTGTTTGCAAATATTTTAGGTAAATATATTATATATATAACATAAGTTAATTATTATAATTGTAAAATATTTAATTAAGTTTAATGTAGCCACATTATGTGAGTACTCCTTTTAAATAAGTATTTTTTTAAATTTTAAGTGTAAAATGTCAGAATATGAAAGTGAAGAAAACAGTAATAAGAGAAAAAAAGTAAAACAAATGGTCAAATTTAATCAGCAATGGAAGAAATATGAGTGGGTGCGACAATGTGGAGAACATCACATTACATTCAC
Organism: Gymnocheta viridis; assembly: GCA_956483585.1. NCBI lineage: Eukaryota > Metazoa > Arthropoda > Insecta > Diptera > Tachinidae > Gymnocheta > Gymnocheta viridis. Next base: position 41,834,546 of record OY101444.1, read on the forward strand.
AATTTGCAATAATTTAAAAATTTCAATTGGACATGGCGGTGAAAATGATTTAATAAAACATATGAGAACTGTTGGCCATAAATCGAATATACAATGTTCATCTAGATCAACAAAACTTACAAAATTCTTCAGCAGTACAACAAGTAAAGATGATGAGCAAGTTACCGTATCTGAGGTTGCTTTCACATATCACACCGTTATGCACTCCCATAGCTACATTTCTAGTGATTGCGCAGGATCATTATTTCCTTCGATGTTCGGTGATTCAAATATAGCACAAAAATATAGATGCGGTAGGACAAAAATGTCTATAATGGTTTCTAATGTGCTCGCGCCAGAATCAATAAAATTGATTTTAGAAAATTTAAGTTGCAACGTTCCATTTTCTATTTGTACTGATGCCTCAAACAAAGGAAATATTAAAACTTTTCCTATTATTCTGAGATACTTTACTAAGCAAAAAGGAATACAAAATGTACTACTTGCATTTTATGCTTTAGATAATGAATTATCTCGGAATATTGCTGAGTCTATCAAAATAAAAATTGAACAGAATAGCCTGATTATGAAAAATGTTTCGTCGTTTTGTGCTGATAATGCGGCAGTAAATTTTGGGAAAACCCAAAGTGTTTTTACGGAACTAAAAAAAATAAATAGTAACATAATACCGGTTGGCTGTAACAGCCATATCTTGCATAATACTTGTAAAAAGGCGACAAATCAACTCAAAATTGACATAGATTCAATTGTGATGAAAATTTACAATGAGTTCAGTTCATCTACAAAGAGAACAGCAATATTGAAGCAATTCTTTGAATGGGCAGAAATCGAATGGACTGAAATATTACGCCACGTACCAACTAGATGGCTTAGCCTTCTTCCAGCTGTTGAGAGACTAATCTCTAATTTTGAACCGATAAAATCGTACTTTTTATCACAAAATTCAATATCACAGGTACTTAAAAATTTTTTCAACGACGACCTCTCATTAGCTTATTTAGGCTTTGTTATGAACACCTGTACCATTTTTCAGCCAGCGCTTGAAAAATTGCAAAGTAATTCAATTCTTGTTTTGGATTTATATGATATAATGGACGAAGTGCGCCAATCACTTATTGATAGAAAAAAACAACAATTTTTTGGTTCGATCGCAAGAACAGAATTGTTGAAATGTGATAATGATTCTGCAGTAAAGAGATTCCAAGCAGACGCTAACTTATTTTTTGATGTTGCCATAAGTTATCTAGAAAAATGGTTTGATTTTGGCGAAAATAATAAGTTAACCTTACTTAAACCATTGCGTTTGAATGAAGCTATAGAATTTAACTCTATTGCAAAAATAATTAAAGAATTTAATATTGCTTCTGTAAATGAAGATTTATTATTTGAAGAATTACATAAATTAAATTCCTATATACTTGGCGAAAATGCTAATCTATCTACTAACGGAAAATGGATTGATTTTTTTAAATTAAACGATAATACTGAAAATATATATAAAATCGTTAGTTTAATTTTTTCAATTCCCCATTCGAATGCCACATCTGAAAGAATATTCAGTTTGATGACTACCGATTGGCGTAAAGAGAGGAATAAATTACTCATTCAAAATTTAGAAGCCAATTGATGGTGAAGGAGAACTATAAAATGAGCTGCAAAGAATTTAGAGTCTTTTTAAAGAGTGAAAATGCTCAAGGAATATTAAAAAAAAGCGCATCAAATGAAAAATATTAATAATTTAATTAGTTGTCAGATGAAATTTATTTAGTTTTTTAATTTTCCTTTTTTGTTGCCAAAGAACTTGATGCAATTTTTATTTTATTTATGGTTTTTTATTATTAATGTTTATTTTTTTAATATTAAATGTGATTTATTTAAATAATTAAAAAAGAAATTTGAATTGAAATACTGAGTTTTTTTTAAATATGTACATATAGTTAATTTTTTTTCTAAAATCCCGATATGCCATTTAGAAAAACTGGCAATCCTGATCACAGGCAAGTTATCAGGCCTCTTAACCAAAATCCATGTACCACGAGAGCGTAGAGAGTTGTATTCGGATACCATTGAGTCTATCCATTTATTCTTATCTCCACGTTTCAAAATATCTGCTATTTTAATCGGCACATCTTGCTCTTTTTGATTCTCTGCAATACTTCGACTATTCAATAAGTTATTGTGAACAATTTTACCAGATCTTAAAGTCTTATAATTAATATCTTTGTTTACATTACTATTTTATTGTGGGGTATATTCCACAGAAAACTGCCTTTGAATACCAAGTTCTTCTAAATTCAATAAAAAATTTTTACTTAAGTATTCAACTTTCAGCCAAACTTAAGAACTTCTTGAAAGCATTCAACACCTCACCTTTTGTTTTTAGGAAATAGACAAATGTCATTCGTGAATAATCATCAACGAATAAGACAAAATAATTCGCACCTCCCAGAGATGAAAACTTCATCGTACCTTTGACTCGCATTCTTCGGAAATGGCTGGCAAGTAATTTTTGACTTTAAACATATTTCGAATATGAAATTTTCTGGTATTTTTTCGATTGATAAGCCACGTACCATATCTTTTTGTGATAATTCAAGCATACTTTTCGGGTTTAAATGCCCAAGACGTTTATGCCAAATATTAAAATTAGATGCCTTTATCATAAAACAAACAAACAATTGATCCTTTCTCATACCTTTCAGCAAAATATCTCCATCGGAATTAAAAATGTGAACCTTGTGTTCCTTAAAAATAACAGACAAATTATTTTGTGTTAAATATGCTACTGATATAAAATTATGTTTCAAAATGGGAACATGTAGGATATCTTTAAATAAAAAAGTATCACCGAACGTACTGCTTAATTCAATCTCACCAATTCCTTCAGAAAAATTTTAAAATCTGTAGCAAGATTAACTTTCTTTATGACGACTCCATGATTTGTACAAATTCTTGTCACTACACATATGACATATTGAACAGCTATCAAAAATCCACGTACCCTTCTGCAAACTGCTGCTACTCATACCATGTAATAATGCAACTAACTTTTTTGTACAATTACGTGCAATATGTGCAACTATCCCACATATTCACTTTTAATGTTAATGTCAGCCTTCGTTGAATATTTTTTGGAACTTGCATTTTAGATTTTGACATAAAATTCTGTTGAACTTCCACAGCATCTTGCTTGCCAAATCTTCTTTCATACTCTTCAGACAATTTGTTCTTTAAAGCATCTATATCTGGAAACTGATCACGAGATTCCATGGCTACAACGAAATTATCATAGCTCACAGGCAAACTAACATCGATGTTCCGCCATACTGGTTCCCTCTAATATTTTCAGAGCTAACATCTTACGGAATAAGAACACCTTTCGGGCTAGTCCACTAGGCTGGAATTTCTTCTCTAGTAACTTTCACGCTTCCATCGCAGTTTTAGCAAAATCATCGACAACGCCTTTTGGTCCTTGTTAAGCAATTCATTACGAAGAGGAACTTCAGCCGGAATAATTTTGTCACCGGAAACATATCCCCACAGATCGGAGTGAATAAGAACACTTCGCATATGTATCTTCCATCCATCTCGTAATTATTTTCTTCTAATTTTTCTATTTGGTACATTGAACCTATTGTATGCTTTTTTAATTTGATATTGTTTTTATATTCCTGGGCCCATAACCTTTATTGTGACTTATATCAATTTATTGAAGTGATTAGAAATTAAAAATATTATTTTACATTCCAAAAGGAATGAAATTTCAAACAGATTTATTGCAAGTGACAGTCGGTAGCATATAGTCTCATAGCCGGCTAGCTCGAGACTCTGGGGCGTGATTCATGCCCCCTATGCATCGTCGCGTAACCATAGAAATTATATATTTCATACCATTGAGAAAAATAAAAGCCACGCTATATCAAAATATGCAAATTTAAAAGAGAAATATCAATGTAACGTCCATAGAGCCATGCTGACCAAGCTTTTTGTATTACTGTGACAGTGTCATATACAGGTGTAATTTCCTCTCCCCCTCCCTTTGCTAGCTCACCCCAACCCCTGACAACCTTCCTTTTTATTTAACACCAATTCATTTTATGGTTTAACATCTTATTGTAAAATTATTATGATTTAGCTGCAAGACGGTTAGTAATTTTCGTTACAAATATATATGTATACATATATGTATATATAAATACAATTCAGTTAAATTCAATTCTTATTGGCTAAAATAAAAAAAGACTGCACGTATTAAAATATTTGTTAATGAAGGCAGTATATTTAAGTTCTTAAGGTTACTCTATGGCTTTCTTCGACTTACTAAATACCAGGGTTCTAACTTATTTTCCTTCTTGTTTTCTGGGCTGTTGAAAAAAAAAACCTTTCGGCATTCAGGTTTATCTTCCTTCCTAGTTATATTGATTTGTTGTTTATGGTTTAGTTTAAGAATTATTCATTTAAGTTTATGTTCGGAGATACATTCTTATAATTTTCTATTTTATTGTTAGGTTTTTTGTTGTTTAAGTTCTTGTTTAGGGTTTAGTGAAAATAATTTCGTGAACGCACTCTTTTAATTTTGTATTACTTTTAAGTTTTTTTGTTGTTTAAGTTCTTAGAGAATTCTTAGTGACGTGTGGTTCTTGAAAGTGCTTTTTCTTTTGCTTTTATTTTTAAATTAAGTTGTATGTACCAATTCAACATAATTTAAGGGACTTTGGTTAACGTCAAAATGATGGCTGGAACATTTAACTTGGTTAAAATCGTTCAATGATATTAAAATAAATTAAAATTTCAACGTTATTTTGTCGTCATTGCACTTTATTTAAGACACTCCTTGGATTCTGTGCTACACCTGCCTACATTTAGCCTATTTGTTTCCCTAGCCTTACGACTGCTAATTAAAACTACTTCTGTTTTATAGTCTGCTAGAGTTAAGCCCATTGATCTCAGCCAAGATCTTACGATCTGAATACTGGCATTTGCAATGGTTTCCACCTCTACTAGCTCTTTCGATACACATACCAAGGCTATGTCGTCTACAAATCCAACTACCTTTACCCTTTCAGGTAGATTTAACCTCAAAACTCCGTCGTACATGACGTTCCACAGCAGTGGGCCAAGTACTGATCCTTGAGGCACCCCACCAATGATCTTGCGTTTCCTAATACCATTATCAGTGTCATAAACTAACTCTCTATGCCGACATCAACAATATGTTCCCAGTTTGCCGTGTTAAAGGCATTCTTCACGTCTAAAGTTAAAACTACACAATACTCTTTTGCTCCATTTCTCCACATCTTCCCTTGGATAGCCAAATCAGGAGTTTCTAATACAACTTTCATAGCATTCACTGCTGATATTGCTTTCGTAAAGCCAAATTGGTTATCTGATACGCCACGGTTAGCTTCAACATAATATTCCAATCTTCTACAAATTATGCTTTCTAGCAGTGTACCAGTTGTATTTATCATACACAGCGGACGATAAGTAATAATACTAACTTCTGTCGCTTCCACATTGTTGGAACTGTGCCCTGGCTCAAGCATGCTCTTACTACCTACATAAAATGTTCAGGGTGGGGTTTAACAGCTTCTTTTTGAACCATATTCGGAATGCCATCTAGGCCTGTTGCCTTCTTCTCATTAAATTTTGAGACAGCACCTTCTATCTCGGAAATTGTAACCGGAGGAATGTCGAAAAATTCTGCCGGATACCTTTGATGCCATGTCGGAATTTCCTGTTGGGGAAAGAGATGATCTATAATTACTGCGAGGATAGGCTCTTCTCTTGGCGACGATTGATAACACCTACGCTTGCTCCTACGAATTGCAATCGTTAACGCTATCTTTTTATCCTTATTCCACCAGTAGACTGGAGGCTTATTTGGTGACCTATTACACTTTACCATAGCTACATTACACCCACTTGTGATATTACTTACTAATTGTACTGTCATATCTTAAGTTGAACCATTCAGTTCCGTGTTCTCCATACAAGCTGCGAAGATGTCTTTATCAACCATCTTGTCAACCCTCGTGTTTGTACAGTCATATGCTGCCGTTCATCTTATACATCTATAATTATAGCGCTGTGATCGTCAGATATACTCCAGTTCACTTGGCTTGTGATGCTGCTACTGACAAATGTTATGTCAATCACAGATCCACCACCACCCCTTCTGAAAGTTTGTTCAACTCCATTATTCATGAGTAAAACATCCAGTGCAGTAAAAGCTTTTAAGAGCACTCTGCCTCTTGTGTTTTTCAAGCGGCAGCCCCATTCAACAGCCCACGCATTGAAGTTACCTGCTATAATGATGGGGTTTCTGGTAGCTGCATCTGCTACTATATTATCAACAATGATCCGAAAGTCCTCTATAGAATATCTTGGGGGAATATAGCAGCTGTATACTGTAATGCCAGAGATAGTGGCCCGGGCATATCCACATTGTGATGTCATTCTATCTCGAAGTGTTAGCGTGCTGGTGTTCCATATCGCCGATGTAGCCGTATTATCAGAAACTTAATTTACCGATCCCATTAAAATCTCGAACGCTTTGCTTAAGAAGCTCTGGAGCTGCCTGACAGTGGTTGAGCTTTAACTGTAATAAACGCTTTGATGCCCTAGGTTTTCTTTTATACCCTAAGTCCTTTTAGCGCTCTTTTGTAGTACGGACAAACTGCACATCCGGTGACATGGTCACAAGCGACGTCGGTTTCACTCCTACAAAGCAAGCACGATGGTATTGGAACACGTTCCAATTTTATGACCGGTTTTTCCACACCGAAGCAATTATTTGAAAAGTCCTGCCCTTACGATTTGCGGCTCTATGCCCATAGTCAAGACACTTATAGCACCTTCTTGGTGTTACCTTTTCTCGAATTCGGCATATGACCCACCCAATACGTATCTTCACTGTCTCTACCAGACGGCTAGCTAAGGCAGCACTTAAAGCAATGGCGGCAGTTTGTGTTCTCCGTACGCTTTCCTTAATGATTTAATTGCAGCAGGCTGCAGACATATAAATCGTCGGATTTTTTAAAGAAGTTACATCATTTATATCCCTAACCTCGATCCTAACTTCATGGGATAGTGCCCTTACTTCAGCTACCTCAGCTAGTACTTTTTCTACAATCGACCTGAAATCACTTGTATTTTGGTGCGCGGGCTTACTCAGCTCCAACAATAACTCACCCTTCGCAGTCTTCCTTATATTCTTTACATTTTGACCCAGATTGTTCAGCTTAGAGTCTTTCTTTACCTGTCTGAAGATATCAGCGTAGGAAGCAGCCCCACACGTTTTAATAACCAAAGCATCTGGTCGTATTTTCTTCTTTTTAGTTCTAACTCTATGACCGATCTTAATTCAGTTAGAACCATCATCATTCGGATCTGGTTTACCAGCCGTGATTTCTCCTGCTACATTGGGTAAAATATCTCCAGTTTTCTTAAATGGCTTATTGTGAGTTATACTCCTCTTCTTCTTAGATTTGTTACCCTTTGGGCTTAGGGTATTATCATCTTTTTTACGCTTTAGGGTTGCACCTATCACAAGGTTCGGCTTTGCCGGTTCATCTGTCTGCGTCTGTTTGTTAGTCTGTGGTCTCTTTTCACTAACATGTCCACTACTCATCTCATCTACCACTTGCATATATAACGCCAGAATCTCACGGGGCATCGTCACAATATCTTTGTGCACGTTCGAACGCGACTTCAAGAAGTCTAACAACTTTGATATTTTATGTCCTAATTTCTTCATACTATTATTTCCCTCACCACTATCAGCAACGCTGTTGGGAAAGATATTACCTCCACTGTTCACTTCTGTAGGAGGTGATCTCATGATCACCGACTTCCTCACAAATGGGTTTTCAGTACCTCCCATATTCCACTCATCAAATACTCGTACATCACATCTAATATTATTTATATTATTTTTGTTAATGCTAATGGGTCCAAACTTAAAGCCGCTATCTCCATTCGAATGTGCAGTCACGTTAAGACCCCATGGGTCTCTTTGCAAGCAGTGAGAGGTCCATGCGAGGGTTAACGGAGAGATCTTATGGATCTTCCCGTCAGAGCCAGATCCGTGCTAATCGGGGAAAGACATCCGAACCTGCACCAACAACTTAATGCTGCCGAACTTCAAACGTACTTTGAGACATGCCAAGTTTCAAAAGGACGGGGGCAGTTGTGGCATCAGCCTGGAATCCATTTCAGTAGAATTTCACTTCTACATACTCAGGTCCCACAATACAACAACCGTCAGCCCAGAGTTACATCTATTCAATTTTGTAATTTCAGGAATGCCATAATTAAGACCGTGCTGGACTTGCTCTTCATGCTTTTCGCAGGGGGCGAGAAAGGCATCCGCCCTTAATACGGGTTCGGATGCTGTTCAGGGACTTGCCCAAGATGGGTACAGTCACGCTGCCTTTGGGTACCAAATGCAAAAGGCCACCACAAAAACACAGGTATGCAGGGCATCTAACTAGAGCACCCTGCACCCTGTGATAACTCAGGGTCCGTTACTCCCCTTATCTCCGGGAAATATATATGCATATAGATTTGTATCAATGTTTAGCGTTTCAGAATCGTCAGGCAATGCAATTTTGTTGCACATGTTGGTTGTATTAAAAAGTGTTGGCATTTGAGAAGATGGAATAAATTCGGCACAGCAAACTGAATTATTTTTAAAATGTATATTTATTCTAAGAAGAACTTCTAAAGTTATACCGTATTATGTTGCAAATTTGTTCAATGTTACCATCATCAAGCAGAAAAATATGATTTGTCAATATGTACGTGAATTTGAATACAAAAAAGAAAAACTAAATAAGATTTATAATAATATATTATCCCCAAAAATCACCAGCGAAAAAAAAGCTTTTACCCCGAAAAATTCAATGAGATGTTCCCGAAATTTTTATCTCCAATCACTTAGAACGCTGATTGACAACAGTGTTGCCATTTTTATTTTTTCAAAAATCTTCGAGTCGAACAAAATAAATCTTTATTTTTTTGTATGCATAATCTTTTCTTTTTCTAAAGGTTATTTTATTGAAATCAAATTAAGTTCAAAATTATTTTAATTATACTACAACAATAAAGCTGGACATAAAATTAAATAGCATAAAATATTTATTGCATAACATATACAGGTTTTTAACTTCAAGTTCACCCTTTTCAAATTAAATATACGTAGGCATTTACAAACAAATTCAGAATTGTCCAAATTAAAACACATTTAGTATTTTTAAACCGAATTCGACATTTTGAAGATCAAAATCAGGATTTTTAAAAATTTATCTATTATTTATCTTAAACGGGCTGATTTTGTTTCTTAAAATGCCGAACTTAATTTGAAAAATGCTGGGTTTGATTTGTAAAATACGAAATTTGTTTTGGAAAATTCAAAACTTTTTTAAAAACCTGATTTTGATTTGGAAAAGGCCAAATTTGAAGTTAAAAGTCTATATAATAACGTATTTACATACATTTTTTATGGTTACATTATAGATTTCATTATTAAGTTTGGTATCCAATCCTTTTGTTTGTTCAAAATTCGTACAATTACGATCAGATTTTTTAAAAAAGTCGTTGGTCCTTAAAATACCACACAATGTTAGTATATCCAATTTATTTCTTAGTTTGTTCTTATTGATATTGATTTGAGAAAAAATTCTTTCGAATTAAGCTGTTGCTACTGGTATTGACAAAACTGTGTAAACTAATTTTTTCAAAGAAGCCTCAGAGCCATCGTAACGATTTGTATTCAAATTTATTTCCCAAAATGTTTAAATATTCTTTTCATTTAATAAATTATATTCTCTAAAGTTAAAGTAGAGTAATTCTCGCCATTCGTTGTCAACAAATTGTTGAATATTATTCGAATCGATAACATTTAGAAATAATTTCGTTAATTGGGAAATACTTTTATCATTGCTTTTCATAACATTAGTAGGTGCAGGGAACCCAACACATTTTAAAAAATCGTTGTCAAAATCAAAATTTTTAAAACATAAACTGTTGCATAACTCAACATAAAACTTTTGGCACTTATTTAGAAATTGCATTTCATCTTCATCTGATAATTCATGAGTATAAAATAAATCTAATAGCTCAATTCTACTCAGAAGTTGATTTACGGTAGCTTCTAGCGAAAGCCATCACGTTTGAGATGGGTGTAACATTTTTCTTTGCTTATATTCTAATAATATTTGCAAATAGTTCTATTCGTTTTGGGCTGTTCTGTAGAAAATTATAAATATCTCGCGCACCACCTTCAATATACGCGGGAGTTAAGTTGTCTATTTATTATAGAATTAAAAAAAATATTTTTTTCCTGAACGACGTGCGCTCAACTTTTATTTATTTTTCTCTTAATTCTAATGAGTATGTCTTAGTACACATGCTAATTCAAAAACTGACTATTCTCGTGAATAGTTTGTCTTATATATTAAAAATGTAAGTATTGATAAGGATTAGTTACTCATCTTTATCAATATGTTTACAAACTGTTTATTTCTTAAATTACTTTGTTTAGATATTTTATACGTACTTATCATATATTCTTTGTTATATAAAATTGTGTTCTTATCATATATTCTTTGTTACATAAAAATGTGTTATTATCGTATATTCTTTGTTACATAAAAATGTGTTATTATCGTATATTCTTTGTTACATAAAAATGTGTCCTTGTCATAACTAAGTATGATAACATTTTCTGCTTAACTTAAGTGTTAGGTTGATTCAATTCAAGGTTACGAGTATCTTTCTTAAAAGATAAAATTTAAATAATCAATCTACATACTCGTGTACCTTAACTTACATATTCGTGTACCTTAACTCTCCTCCTTCTTAAAAAAGATCGCCCCGATCTTTCCTAATTCTACCTAAAACTGTATTATAATATGCGTAGTATAATTCTGCTTGTTTCTTTTGTTTATAGATTAAGAAATATTTATACAATTTTAGTCCGAATATAATTATACCTATAACTGTTACTATTATAAGTAAAGAATAAAAGGTTGATCTGAAAGGATGTTCTTCATATGGAATAATGAATTTTCTAATTGAATCTATATTATTAAATGCATTTTCCTTATCTGATTCTATGATTTTTTCTATTTCAAAATCTTCATGGTGTTTGTTATGTATGGCTTCTACTAATCTATCATGAAGGTTCCTATATAAAATACCATCAATATTAACTTTGTCCGTATATGTAACTAAATGTGTTCCTGTTATTGATTTGTTTTCTACTGTGTGGTCTCCGTCTAATAATATTAAACCTTCATCAATTTCTAATAATGCACTGTTATATTCCTTTGTAACAATCTTCCTATATGGAGTTAAGATTTTCGTCAAATTAGTGACGTGAAAAAGATATGACTGGTCATCATATAAAAGAACGTCATCAGTTCTAGTTAGAACGTATTTCTGATTTTTCAGGTTTTTTAGTTCCATGGTTGCCTTGTTTATTTGGCATACCGCGGCGAGTAATATCAGGTATAATATCATCATTTTTGTTTAAAGTGTAGTTTTTAATATTGTTTTTATGAACTATTACTCCTCCCTTTGTTAAAATCGTGTCCTCACGATCTTCATGAACAATATGTTTTTTGTACTTAGCGTCACTTTTTTTCCTTAAATTCTTTATATTCACTAGAATTTGTTCTCCTTCTGTAAAGGTTCTGTGTTTTGTTCCTTGATTTAATTTTCCTAAAACTTTATCGGACGCTTTTTTTAAATTATTATAAATTTTTTTACTATCAAATTGGATAGTGCCAAAGTGTATTTCACTAGGTTTATGTTGAGTGACTGAATGTATCGTGTTGTTTAGTGCTTTTATAGCTGTAAATAATTCTTCGGTTGAACTCGTTTCATTCTGTATCTTTAATATTCTTGTTAATTCCGTTATCGTTCCATGTTCTCTTTCTATTTGACCATTTGCTGATGATCTGTACACTGGTGTGTTTATTTTATCAATATTGTGTTTTGTGCACATTATTTTTACTGCAGCTGTGTTCAAACATGGTTCGTTATCTGTCATAAGACGTTTGCAATTGGGATAATTATTAATGATAAGTTCTTCTATTTTTTCATCCATATGCGTTTTATCTGAAACTTGTCTCACTACGACGTATTTGGAGAATTTGTCGATAGCGCAAATAAATGTTTTATTTTCATTGTAATATACGTCCATGTGTATGAGCTGATTAGGTTCTGTTGGAATTGTAGCATCTCTCAATGGTTGTTTTATTGGATTTCTTTCGTATTTACCGAAAAGACATGGTGAGCATTTTTTGTTGTATGCTTTGCAATGTTTTCTCATATCGGGCCAGTAACATGTTAATAATATTTCTTTGATATTATTTTTGTAGCCTCTGTGTGCACGATTATGTGTAAATTCAACAATATTACGTTGTTGTTCTTTATCAATAATGTCTTTTAGTTTAATTGGTGTATGTATAAATGTTGTGTTTAAAAATGTATTTTTGATAATAGGAGCTACTTTGAATATAGTTTCTGCTGTCGCATGTATAGCTGTTATTCGTTTTGGTATTATCACCTTTTTTAATTCTTCTATCAAATTTTGTTCTGACGTATAATTTATTGTATGTCTTATTCTATTTGGAAAAACTGTACGTGTTCTTACTTCATTGATGTGTTTATTTGGTACTAGATCAATTTGTATACCATATGCATTAAATGGAGTATGAACAGTTTTAAATATAGTTTCTAAAGATGATTCGGCTGAATGTATGGTGTCTTCTGATGTCGTACTTAGTACATTTACAATGTGTCTTGACAATGCGTCTGCTACTACGTTTTCTTTACCTGGCTTATACTTAAGCTTAGCACCATATTCTTCAATTATATTCTTCCAGCGTTTCAGCTTTGTGTTTGGATTTTTATCCGAAATGGAAAATGTTAATGACTGATGGTCAGTAAATATTGTTAAGTCTGGACTTCCGTAGACATAGTTCCTGAATTTTTGTAATGCCCAAATTATGGCTAATAATTCTTTTTCGTTGGTACTGTAGTTTTCCTCAGTACTTGACAAAGTTCTACTAATAAAAGCAATCGGTTTACCTAGTTGTGTTAGTACTGCACCTAAAGCTATGTTTGATGCATCTGTCGTGAGTTCAAATGGTTTATCAACTCTGGGTTGTTGAAGTTCCACTTGTTCCTTTAAACAATTTTTTAATTTATTGAACGCATCTATGGCTGGTTGATCTAATTTTATTATAGTATTTTTACTTTGATTTTTTGTAACATTACCATTTTCTCCTCTCAAATGAACAGTAAGTGGCTTAGCTATTGTTGCATAGTTCTTTACAAACTTACGGTAGTAACCTGTCATTCCTAGAAAACCTCTAAGTTCCTTTAAATTTTGCGGAATGGGCAGTTTATCTATTGCTTCAATTTTTTCTGGATTTGTTGAGATTTTTCCATGCTTAATTACATGTCCTAAATATTCAACTTCTGTTTGAAAAAACTTACTTTTATCTTTGGATATTCTTAGAGTTGCCTTATTTAGGGCTTCGAAGACAATTTCAATATGTTTCATATGCTCATCAGCCGATGATGAATATATTAAAACGTCATCAATATAGACATAAGCAAATTTTCCAATGTAATCACGAAGTATTTCGTCTACGCATCTTTGAAAGATGGCAGGAGCATTTTTTAAACCGAAAGGCATTCTTTTATATTCATAGTGACCACCTAAGACAGAGAAAGCTGTCTTTTCCTGATCAGAATCTTTAATTTTTATTTGATGGAATCCTGATTCCAAATCAAGTGTTGTAAACAATGAGGCCTGTCCTAAATTTTGCAGTACCGTCGTAATATCTGGTATAGGGTATTTATCTGAAATAGTATTTTTATTTAGTTTTTGAAAGTCTACGACCATTCTACGCTTGGGTTGACCTGATTCGTCTAATCCTTTTTTTGGGACTGTCCAAATCGGTGAGTTGAAAGGGCTATTACTTTTTGAAATGATACCTTCATCAAGTAATCTTTTAACTTCCTTATTAACAAATTCATTGTCAGCTATTGGGTATGGGTACTGTTTTGTATAAATAGGATCTTCTGTCACTGTTCTAATTGTCGCTTCCAGTAGATTTGTAAAAGGTAATGGCCCAATGCCATTGTTTTCTTCCATTAAATCATCTATTCTTTTTCTATATTTTTCATTAACTAAATAATTAATCTTAATTGTTTCCTCTTCCCCTAATTTAAATATCATTTTATCTAAATCTATTTTTCCTTTTAATGTTTTTAATCCTTTGTAACCTAATAATATATCAAAATCTTTTAATTCATCTGTTTCGTAAAAATCTAATATTTTATTAAATATTTGAGCAGTTTGTTTTTTTTTCAAAGTAGATGTACCGTGAATTGAATAAACCTTAACGTTTTCTTTTAAATTTTCAGAGTCACTTAACTTAATTTCTGAATTTACATAGTTATGGGTTGCACCTGTGTCAACTAGTACAAGATAATCTCTACTACCGTCTGACAAGGTGAGACAAGGCAACCCGTGTCTTAGTTTAAATGCTTAAAATTATTTCTCTTTTTACTTACAATATTTGATGAATTTCCAGTTTCTACACACATGTCATCTTTGTCATCTTCCATACATAGGTTATTCACTCGCATAGCTTTTTGATGTTGGTAATTACCACTGGGTTCTCGTTGCCTTTTAGGTATATTGGAGTTGTAGGTACCTTGTTGGTTGAAACTCGATTGTTGCTGGTTATATCGTTGTTGTTGTGTTGATACATTGTTGATCCAAGGTTTTGTTATAAACTGTCGAGTATTTCCTGATGATATATCCATTGGTTCCGGACGAGTATAATTCTGTTGATGATGATGTCCATGTTGCTTAAATGTTGTTATATTTGGACGTCTTTGAAATTCTTGTCTCGATTGGTGCTTCGGACGAACATATCCTTTTTGTCTGGGCTCTTCATAACTTAGATTTAATCGTCTATGTTCATTATCATGCTCAATTGTTCTCGCAATTGCATATGCATGTTCTAGATCCTTAATTTGGTTACCATAAAGAGTGGATCTTATATAAGAGTTTTTAATTCCATCCTTAAATACTCTGACTGCTTCCTGAACAGCTTCTTCCATCATTATCTCAATTGTATTTTTTGGATGACCTGACATCGAAATTTTTGACGTGATGAGAGTCAGGGATCTGTTTATGTCATCATGATACTGGCTTAGAGTTTTATTGCCTTGTTGAAGTCTTCTCAATTCGTCTTGTAATACATAGATTGGTCTTTGATCTGCGTATGTGTAGTCCAAACGATTTTTTATAGCCTCCCAATTAAATATTGTGTTGTGATTTATAAGGACATCTGATGCAGATCCTCGTATTTTTGTCTTTACTATTGATAAAGCTTCACAATACCTGTTTGAAAATTCATGTTGTTTTATTCCATCCATCAACCTTGAGACGTCTTCTCTCCATGATCGGTATTCTAGTTGATTGCCATTAAACTCAGGCAATGTTTTAAATACATCCAAATTAATTTGTTCCGGGGTATTATATGTCATCATAACGGCTCGTAAGGGTTGTGGTATGCTTGGTTGTAGGTCGGGTGCTTGATTTAATCTTCGTTCAAGTTCCTCATTTTTTTCATTCAATGATTGCATGGTTAGCTGCATACTTGCAATTTGTTGTATCAAAGCTTCCATGTTTATTTGTAGGTTACCAGGATTAGCCATATTTTCTTCTTCCGTTAATCTGTTACTATCGAAAACTTTTTGTCTTTGTTTCTTCATTAATTGTTCACCTTAATTTTTTAATTTAAATTTTCTCTAGAGCACAAATTTACTTTATTGTGGTCAGAGTTTACTTAAATTATTTCTGGAGTCTTGAGTTACTTTACAAGAGTCAGTTTTAGTATCCTTGTTGCGGCAAGGATGAATATCGTGGTCCGCCTCGTGAAGAATAACAATATATTATTCTCCTGGCAGGATCGCCAGTTAAGTTGTCTATTTATTATAGAATTAAAAAAAATATTTTTTTCCTGAACGACGTGCGCTCAACTTTTATTTATTTTTCTCTTAATTCTAATGAGTATGTCTTAGTACACATGCTAATTCAAAAACTGACTATTCTCGTGAATAGTTTGTCTTATATATTAAAAATGTAAGTATTGATAAGGATTAGTTACTCATCTTTATCAATATGTTTACAAACTGTTTATTTCTTAAATTACTTTGTTTAGATATTTTATACGTACTTATCATATATTCTTTGTTATATAAAATTGTGTTCTTATCATATATTCTTTGTTACATAAAAATGTGTTATTATCGTATATTCTTTGTTACATAAAAATGTGTTATTATCGTATATTCTTTGTTACATAAAAATGTGTCCTTGTCATAACTAAGTATGATAACATTTTCTGCTTAACTTAAGTGTTAGGTTGATTCAATTCAAGGTTACGAGTATCTTTCTTAAAAGATAAAATTTAAATAATCAATCTACATACTCGTGTACCTTAACTTACATATTCGTGTACCTTAACTCGGGCAACAACTTACAAGCATTATTAGCGCACAGTGCAAACGAATGACAAGTTCACTTAAATGTTATAAGATTTGGGCAATCATTTTTTAGCAATATGGCCACAGAATGGTTGGCACCAGTCATTACGTTTGCACCGTCTGCTGCAAATCTTATAAGATTTTTGTATAATTAATATTGTATTTTAAGAAATCATTTACAATTATTTCATTAATGCTTTTCGCATTACAGCTTACAACTTTAATTATATCAAAAAAGAAATCGTATATCATGCCTTTGTTTTCCACACGAACGACTAAGGATAACAGATTTGTTGAAGAAATGTCTGTAGACTCATTTACACAAAGTGAAAACTTCTTTGTACGAAGAATTCCGCAAAGTTCGTCATGATGAGTTTCGCGCAATAAATTTTTCACCAAGGCAGTAGTTCTTGCGCATGTTGTTTTTTTTAATAAGTTCCGAATCGACAATAGTTTGCGGTAGCAGTGGAACCAAATGATCCATCGTTAAAACGAAATATTATGTTCAGCACAAAAAGCATCCAGGTGGAGTTAAATTATAATAATATTTAAATGTTTCTATAAATGGTGAATCACTTCTGTTATGGATTTCAATCGCTTTTGATATTTTTATATGTTTTGCTGTTAGTGCATGGGCTTTCAAGTCACCATGGCTTTAGATTTCCATGATTTGTTGTAATTTCCATGATTCCTGTTTTTAATGTGGTAAATGTGAACCTAGCAGAATATATATGTAAATAAAGAGTATGTACGTAATTCACTATTTTAAATATGTTTACTATAGTTAAATGGAAAACTTACCATCTTTTGCTATATATCTATCCGTTGATTAAAAATATCTACATACAAAAATTATACGATTTCACAAAAAGAAACTTTTTTTATAATTTAAAAAAAAAAATTATTTGACTTAACAAACGCGTGGCTTCATAAATAAAATGACTCTTTGATCTTAAAAAAAATGATCACCGTTATGTAGTTTCTTGCATATAGGCTTTTGTAAGGTACACTAATAGTGGTACACGCAATAGAATTAAAAAATACATGTGAGTTGGCAAAAGTTATACGCTGATCAACCACAAAATTCTCTATGCACCAGCGTAAGGCACATAGAGAGAATTGAATAAATGAGAAACTTTTTCATGCTATACACTTAGATAAATTTATTGATCTACTTACTATCTGTTATCAGTTTTATAAATTTAAATTATGTATTGAGTGCATGTGTGAATATATCAATGGGCGAATGAATAAAAGGAAAACAATTATTTCATACCATAATTATAATCTGTAACGTGGTTGTACCTAAAATAAAAAAATTATATTTATATAATAAAGCTAATTATCCAAGATGTACGTATTTATATAGTATATATGTATAAATATACGAATATGTTTATTACTGAAAAAGTAATTTTGTAAAGAAAACTTCTAAGCCAAAACTTCTCAATGTACAAAATCAAATTGCGTATTCTTAAAAAGATAAAAACATCCGCCACACACCTACTCTGTTGAAATTTAGCAAGCTACTAAATGAAATTTATGATTCTCACACATTGGTTATTGTAATTAGACGTTGCCCTGTGTTTATTTATGAAAAAAAATTTTGGTTTTTTTGGGCAGTTTTCTAACAAAAAAATACAAATGTGTTTTCAAGATGTTGTAAATGGCATTATATAAGCAATGTCATTGAATAAATTACGAATACCATATTAAAGATAACATAAAGTAAATCGTTGATATTTTCACAATAAAATTTAATGTCATAAAAACAGGGGATATGGGAGGTTTTGGTGGATTTTAAGGAAAATGTTTGCAGAGAAAAACGTTTCTTTATGGCACTCTTGGTTGCAATATTCACGAGTAATAAATGTAAATAGCCGAAAATACTTCGTAACCGTGGTAAACGAGCGCCTACCACTGCTATACACCCAAACACACAACAGATACAAAACACAGCTGAGGAGACTTTTAGATAATGCATGTACCTTTACTAATGTGCCTGGGCTCTTGTTTACTTTTATTCTTTTCTTTCCCTTTGTACATAGGAAGTAAACAGTATTGCAGCGGTTAACTTCTTTTCACACTTTTAATGAAGTAATAAAGAAAATGTGTAGTATACTCGTAGTTAACAGGAATCTCAAAAAATAGACTAAAAGTGCAAAATATCATATATTAAAAAATCATTTTTTAGCCAAACAATCTTTTTGACACCTCAAAAAACTTCAAAAATAAGATAAATCTTCACATATGGTAACAGTGATTGCCACACACCCTGAGATATAAATTCTCTTTTCACGGACTTTTTCATAAAATTCCACAATATTTTGGCGCCGTTTCAAGACAAATTCTGAAGCAGATGGCCGTCTGCAAAAACAAAAAACAAGCAAACTGCACCCAAAGATGTACTAAGTATTATTTAGTAGTCAAGTTTAAAATAAATTGTAATCAAATTAAATGGCTTTCAGGAGTCGCGAAAACGTTTTGGAGTGGGTATTGTGTTTGTGCCAGTTCGCGACCACGTTTTTCATACAAAATGAATGTGCATGCCTGGTTGGGAAACGTGATCGGTCAAAATATTTTTTATTAGGTGATTAAGTGTATTCGTTATGGAAATGCGTTTTCCATCTTTGGATGGTTGTTTATCTTAAGAGGTTTCATAAAATTTGAGTTGTGTATTAAGGGGATTCAAAAAAATATTATGTGTAATTTTTTTGTTGTTGTCACATGCCTGATTTGAATGTCAGTCAGGGGTCCTCTATTGAATATCAACCCTGAAACTTCAATACGAACACACCTACGGGCACCTATATTGAACAACTCTGTTGAATGTTTTTCAGGAAGCAGGAAATTTTCTTCATAGGTACAAAATATTTCACCGAGTTAAATATGAACATCCCTACTAATTTTTTCAGTTTTGATTGTTGAAATAAAATGAAACTAATAAAAAAAGGGTATGGGAAAATACTTAAACACCTGCGCATCTCGCTCTATTTTTATTACGCTTGTCCGTTCTGTTTTTCTTTTTTATTATCTTGATAAGATGCAACAATTTAGGACTTGTGTTTTTTCTTTTGTTTAAAGTAAACCATAAATGTTTGACTGTGTCCTCTATTGTCTGTCTATTTTTAATGAAAAATAAGAGTGCGGGAAAGTGGATACTTCCCTATTTTTAAATACATTCACATGTCGTGTATGTATATGTGTACAGTTACATCGCAATTGAGTGCGCTCGTTAGAATATTTTATTATATTGCGCATGTGTGAGTGTGTTTGCTGATCATTTTCTGTCTGCTTGTTACCTCTACCTATTTCACTCCCCAGTACGTATGTTTACGTGTATAAGGATATACAATTTCATTGCACACATTTCTTATTTTTTTTCAAGATAAAGGATCAGAAATTTAAAAAAAGGTTACAAAACCAACATGCATTTGCATAAATGTATGAGATACATGGAAAATTCTTCAGCAAAGTTAAACACCTGTGCCGGTCTATCTCTTTTTTACTACAGTTGTCCTTTGTGTTTTTCTTTTCTATATACCTTTTTTTATTGCAGTTCATCTTTTTTTATTGAAAAATTTTGAGTGGGCATTTTCATGAGTGTCTGCTGCTCTACAAACTTTCTTGCTAGTCGCTTTCATTTATCGAAAAAAGAAATGTTTGCGATGCCGAGAAAATTCTTATAACGTAAATAGTTGTGATTGTTGTTTTGATTTTTTGCAGTTTTGATTGTTGAAAGAAAATGAAACTAATTGAAAAATTTATATGGTTTTCGCTTATCACCATGAAGCTGTATAAACGAATTCAACATGTAATTGCTTATCACCATACAGATGTGAAAATTGTATGACTGAATGTTGTAAATTTAAAGAAATTTGTTTACTATGAAAAAAAATATATTTTCTTTATGGTTTTATAATATTGCTTTTTATTTTATAAGATATGCGCTAGCATAATTTAGTATAAATGCGAGTGTTTTTCAGAAATTTTTTTAATCAAAGCTTAGAACAATCAGAGTTTACATTTTAATATAAATAAAATATTCATAAATTGTAATAAATGTGTTTTTTTTATTTTTATTCAATAGCATTCTTTCTATTTTCAGCCTAATCTAATAAAAATACATACTAAAATAAATATTTTAAATAAAACTAATTGATATACAGAAATATATATAATGTGGTTTTATTTATTATGGAGATTTGTATCATACTTTTTCAGATTTCATAACAATTAAAATGTTTATATGTATTTCTATTACATTTCAGATATAGATTTATAATTAAAAAGTCTTATATACAAATTAAAAAGTTTCTAAGATATTCGTTATAACATAAATTAGATGCACATATATTAACATTTGGTTTACTGATATTTTCAATATTACATCTATGAATTCCATTATGAAAATATATGAAAGGATAAGAGTCATTACTATACATTCTTAATTCCTCAATCATTCTCAGGAATGATTTCTTGTGTTCCTTATCGATATGACAACTGTATCCATCTAATAGATCCTTTAATTCGGCTGATGTGACCTTTTTTAATACAGTTGATCTAGTTCGCAACAGAATACATAAATAACTAAACAAAAGTTTTAAATATTTTCAATATTCTCTTTGTTTACATATAAATTAATCAAATTTCTATATAAAATTTCACTTTTTTAGCACATATATCCTTACAAATATTTCTATATTTACAGATATTGATGTTAATATTGTTTTTATATAACGTTCTTATATTTGGACAATTAAAGTCATCTAAATTAACTATATATATTTCCATTTCTCTAAGCAGTTGACTTAACCATTTTACTTTTTCAACTCCTTTAACATATATAATTAGATAATGTTCTTTTTTAAGATATGATATTAAATATTCTCTAAATTCGTTGAGCGTTGAATTTCCATGATTCCAACATAATCCATGTAAATGATTGTACAACCATTTATTTGTAATCATATCTTTATTCGTTAATTCTGAATATTTAAAAGAGGGTAGAATGAGAAAAGTTTTAATTTCTGAATCAACTCGAATAAATTATTAATAATACATTTCTATTTTGATTCATTATCTTAATATAAGTGAAAATATTTACGAAAAAGTATTGTTCTTTTATTACTTTTTTCATATCAATAAATAATTCAAAAGTTATTTATGTTCGTTTGTTTCCTTTCAAAAATAATCTTATAATAAAATCCAACTAAACTTTTTAATGATATTATTAAGAAATTCAATTGTATTATTCATCTTATTTTATTTATTTTTTATTATATGTGTAAGCTAATTCTCAAATTTTAGTTATAATCAGCTTTTAGCTGGGTAAGATCAGCTGTTATCTGGTTCTGAACAGCTTTTATCTGGTCATAAACAGCTTTTTAACTGCTTACGAACAGCTTTTTAACTGGTTACGAACAGCTTTTTATCGGGTTACGAAAAAATGTTATCTGGTTATGAACAGTTTTTATCTGGTTATGAACAGCTTTTATATGGGTATAAACTGATTTTATCTGGTTACGAACAGCTTTTACCTGTTTGCTTTTATCTAGTTACAAACGGGTTTTATCTGGTTAATTGGCACTTATGTAGGTTGCTTTGCGCCGCAATTATTGCCAGAATCTTTTAATTTGTTATACCAGGGGAAATCAGAATCTTCCATTATGTTAATTAGGAAGTCGCAATTCTTTATAAAGTGCTGTTGTAGACCTTAAGAAAACTTTTTTCCAAACATTTCCAGTTTAATTTCCTCATCGAGTATGGCCTCTTTTAGTTTACCCACCTGCTGAACCGATATAAAGTTTTTATTTAGATCATTCGGCACAAAGCCGACTCTTAACAACCGCGTTACGTGACTTTACATCGGTTTCGGCTGGGGTGTGCTTTGCAGTTGTGAGCTAGGAACATTATTGAATGCAGGTTTGAGGTTTTTTCGCTCGGACAATCATCAATCAAATATGCATCAATTCATCACAAAGTTGCTCATTAGCAGAGTTTAAATTTTTACCTCTGAATAGCACAATAGCATTTCCTTCGGCCGATACCACTGCATCAGAGTTTTTGTCAGCTGTTTAGGTTTGCTTTATATATGTATATAGTGTTTGACGTTGATTTCGACAAAGAAAGTAGGTATTTTTCAAAGTGAATTGAGGCGAATTTATGTTATGAATTTGCCATGAACAGTAGCACTCATTTTCTCATTTATACTTATTGTATGTTGTACTTAGTATGTCACATGTTAGAACTGTTTTCGCAATGTTTGTTTTTACACAAATGCATGTTTTTATCTTGAACTGCCTAAGCAGTAAGAAAACAAAAATGTGGTGCTTGTTATCAGTTGGCACCCACGTGTAGGATTTTTATGGTATTAAAACTTGGAAGAAATTTCTTAAACATGTATTGTACGAGTAAAACAGGAACAAAACGTCAGCAGAAAAATTAACAGCAATTTAGACAAGCCCTTTGTTGAGGAGAGTATCTACATACATACATATGTCGTTCACACTTTGTATGGTCATAGCATTTTGAGGATATGTTGTACAGATAATTTATTTATTATTTGTAGTGTCTTCTCTTCGTATTTAAAATGATGTTTGATGGTAAAATATCGTTGTTCTAATGATTTTTTAACAACTGTGGTAGAATAAAATCAACCAATCAAACGATGGCTCGTCATGACGAATTGTTACGGATTCATACGCATGATTGTTTGATCATATTAGCACTGGTAACCATTTGCAATTATTTGGGTTCATACTCATGCATACATTTTTATACTCATTCTGGTTTGGATAAGAATAAGTTATTAATTAATAGGTACTAACACCACAACGTTCTCTGATATAAATATGTTTAATATAGATTTTATACTTTAAAGTAATATTTTTTATTTTAGATGAGAAAATACCCTCCTGGCAGCGAAGAGCCCTTTAATGGTACACGTTTACACAAATTCATGGCAATGGACCTTGCTATACAATACCACCAGAATGAATAAATCTTAAATATTTGTATAGAATAAACTGGATATTGTAATCAAAAGATTTGTGAATTATAAATAGTATGGTATTTTAAAATATTAAATTATTATATTATTACATTTACAAGATCAAATACCCACAAAAAAAATCTCTTAACAAGCAACCTTAAAAGCGATACTATAAAACTAATCCATTACAACATCCACAATATTTCAGCACCTGATTATCGTTTAGTTACTTTTAAATTAATAAACATTTGAAATGATAATCCTTTTTTTACTGATTCTAACATTCACTTAAAAAACAGACTACAAATAAATAAGGGTTTCCCATAGCTTTTAATTTTTTACTTCTTTTATTACTTTGAAACCTATAAATTCTCATAGCAAGTAATAGGGTTGACAGACGGCAGAGTTAATTTGCATTAAAAACTTGTTAATGTGAATTTAAATTTTACCCTGACAGACAATAGTTTTTAAATTTAGTAATTAAAAAAATATTTTTTTTTTTGGAATTTACATCGCTATCAAATGGATAGACGGTGGAAAATACGATTAGCAGCTATACTGTTGGTGCAAAATCACTATTCATTCGTTTTATAGAAAGCTAAAATTGTTTTTGCTGACTTTGTATCCATTTTAATTTCAAAATAAATGTAAAATTTTTTTGAATTTTAAAATTTTTCCAACAACTGACTGATTGTCGACGGTATTGCCAAATTGAAATAAGCTAAATTCAGTATAAATTCAATTTGCTTTCGTGCATTTACGTTAAATAAATACTCATTTGGATGGAGCTAATGCACAAGTTAATTTGAATTAAGGCTACTAATGCAAATTAACGCTGTCGTCTGTCTATCCTATAAATGTGTTTCTTCAAGGTAAATATAATTTAAACCTGTGGTTCGATGAAATCGCCTAAACAAGTTTATTTTATTTTTTTATTTATTTATTTATTTGCAAAAGTTGTAACCTAGCACAACAAGATATTAATCTTATAAATGACAGTGCTAGTGAAATAATCTGATTAAAAGCAAAGCGTATAAATAAACATAATGATATAAAACGAATAATACTAAGATATTATAAACATAAAAATACAGAAATAAATAGTTTAGATAAAAAGATAAAAATATATATGATGTACATCTTATAATGAAAATATAAAAAAAATACATTAAAGCTGAAATATAGCATTATGCAAACATTTTATGTAACTCCTTTTTAAACAACTTTGCATTGCCTACATTTGAATATAGTTCGGCAAGGAATTCCAGAGACTTGTGGTATATATAAAAAACTGTCGTTGTGATACCAGGCTCTTAAATCTATATTGAATGAGTTTCCTCCCTCGATTAGATCTAGCAAATTTTATCCTACTAAACAAATATATTGGCTGCTTAGACGTAATTATCTTATGTAAGAACACGAGACATTTAAATTTTAATAAATTTTCAAATTTAAGTCGAAAAATTTGATATGAGTATAGCGAAATGTGGTCACGACGCCCTTGTAAGAATACATATCTTGCTATATTGTTATAGGCAACGTTAAGTTTTCTTAGATCATCGCTGTCACAGTTGGCAAAAATTTCACAGCCATATAGAAGTACGGGAACTAAATAAGTTTTTGCAAGTTGCATACGTATGGGGTTGAATCTATGACAGCCCACAAGTTACGAAGCATGCTGTAGACTCTACCCACAATGACACTAATATGATTAGACCACGTTAAACGATTATTAAAGACAACACCAAGATTGGATGCAGATTTAACAAAGTCAATTTTGTTTCCTTTGATTTTTAGCTCAGGTACGTCAAACTCTCTATTATATTTTGAAATCAAAATGCATTTAGACTTGGAGGGATTAATACAGAGCCCATTTGCATTAGCCCAGCTATCAATTTGGTTCAAATCTCTGTTGATATTGGTTACAGTCAACATCAAATTTTCGATACGTGTACTCATGTAAAGCTGCACGTCATCAGCGTACATATGAACTTTACCGTTAATTATAATATCAGGTAAATCATTGATGTATATACAGAATAAAAGAGGTCCCAATATAGAACCTTGTGGAACTCCTTTATTAACATTAAGTGAATCTGAAATCTTGTTATTTAGATGAACACGTTGAGACCTGTTCATAAGATAGGAACGTATAAGAGTACAGGCTGAACTTGAAAAGTAAAAAAGTTTTTGTTATTTTAGTATTAAAGTTTTATGAACTACCGTATCAAATGCTTTACTGTAGTCCAGAAGTACTAAAAAAGATAGCATATTGGCATCCATATTCGATCTTAGATCCTCAACCACGTCCACAAGAGCTGTAGTACAGCTTCTAGCTTTCATGAAACCAGATTGCCTATCAGACAGAAAATTGTTAAACTCTAAGTAGTGATTGATTTGTTTGGCAATAATGTTTTCCATAACTTTGGATAAGAATGGATGGATAGGCCTGAATTCGCTGCTGGTTTTAGGAATAGGAATGATTTTAGATATTTTCCAACCATCGGGAAATGTAGACTTAACAAGAACAGTATTGAACAGATGTGTATAGTAAGGCAATAGCTTAGGTATTAAAGCTTTTAAAAACTTGGGGTCTAAATCATCTGAACCGATTGCGTTAGATTTTACAGATAGTAAACAATCCAAAACTTCGGACTGATTAACACAACGAAAACTGAAGGGGTTCTGTATTGAAACACAACAAAGTTCATCATAAATATTACTGGTTTGAGATTGGACACTAATATTTACAAATAAGTTGTTCAGGTTGTTGACGTCAACATCCGCATTGTATGTTTTGTGGTATTTCTGACCTATACCAATTTTACGGATTTCCTTCCATTTGGATTTGTTATCTATAGCAGAAGAAAACTTTCTATGATAAAACATAATCTTTGCCTGTTTAATTCGATTTTGAACATCCCTACGAGCAGATTTGTGAATAGCTTTCAGCTCATCTGTTTTGTATCTCTTCCATCGACTATATCACGCTTTTCAATAAGAAGTTTTATCTCGCGACTAAACCATGGTGGCTGCTTAGCTTTGATAAGTTTGGTTTTAATTGGAACACACCTGTCATACAATAGCCGAATATTTTCTTCTATTAAAGAGAGTTGATCATTTACATTGTCCATTCTATAGATTTGGTCCCAACAGATATTATCAATATTTTGATTTAACAATGTGTAATCAATGTTATGATAATCACGATATGTAATATATTTGTCCTCAACATTCAAGGACAAGTCATAGCTCAAAAAGATAATATCATGGTTGGAAAGACAGATGCTGGAATTTGATCATAGAGAAGTACTTTTGGTTTATAATTGACAAATACTAGATCAATCAAACTAAAAGATGTAGTATGAAAATGAGTTGGTAAAGACACATTTAGAGGATAAAGATTAAGAGAGTGCATAGGGTCGATTAACGGGTTATCCACTAAGAGATTATTATTAAAGTCACCAATGATAACAATATCATCATATTTGATGGAAATTTCTTCAAGAATAGAAATGAAAGGATACACATTCATACTACTATTAGGTCTATACACACTACCTAATAAAAGCTTCTTCTTGTCAACTGTTAAAATATCAAGAAATAAATATTCGATTTCACTGCCAATTTTGGTCATAAGCTTAACTTTACAAGGAATACCGTTGCGTACATATATTGCAACTCCACCACCTTTGGCTTTGGTTTCAACATTATTAACAATAATTTTCCTGTCAGATCTGAAAAGTCTAAAGCCTTGTAAGTTATACACTGAATCATGAATATCCAAGGGGAACCATGTTTCAGATACGCAAATGATATCGATACCTGATGATACAAATAAATATTTAAATTCATCAATTTTATTATTTAAACTGTGTGCATTTAAGTGCACGATATTAAGGCCAGACCGTTGCTTAGCAAGAACCCTGAGCATGCTGTATACACAGTCTCTAGAATTTGAAACTCTAAAGCTGAGCATGTATATTTAAAAAGTAAGCAATGCATACAAAAATATTGTAAGGAACCATATTTATAAAAATTAGATTTAAGCGAAAAAAGGAGTTGTACATGAAAAGTAGGATAGCGTAAGAGTGGAGTATTAAAATCAAAAATAAAATTTTAAGAATAAATATAAATGTAAAAAATGCTATGAAGTTAGACAAAGAAAAGTTTCTAAAACAATACTTAGCACTAGCAAGTGTATTAAACAAAGTGCCTATACCCACGGCTTTCAATATCTTCAACTGGCTGCTCAAAAACAGGAAATAACTTCTCCAACTGTTTGATGTCATCGACTTGCAGAATACTGTCATCGGCAACCTTTTTGATGTAGACGAATCCACGCATAGTAAAAGCGCTGTGAATACGATTTCTCTTTTTGAGTCTAACTGCACGGAATATTTGAAAATTAGTTTTTGTTAGGTTTTCATTGATATAAAATTTATTTTCAGAGTTGAAACCAATGTGACACAGACGAAAGAAAAATTCTTTATTAATTTTTTTAAAATTCGCCAATTCTTTTAAAAAGAAATTTTTATCGTAAGGAGACCACAATTTTACAATAATAACAGCATCCTTAGAAAATGTTTTCTTTTTGTTATTTTGGTTTTGCAGGCGGTAAATAGATTTTATAGCAGGAACAGTTGTATTAATGGTGTCACATATAGAGCGGAAAATGGCCATTAGATTTTCGTTTTCAGTAAAAGGGATTTCGTTTAGGCGTAGTTCACAAGCCACAGTATTATTTTCTTGATGTTTAAGTTTTGTTTTTAATAAGTTAATTTCCTGTTGCATACTTTTAACTTCGACCGCGACTGTTTCCAGAAGGGATACTCTTTCAGTGACTGCTTTGTTACGCGCGGCTTGCAGTGTAGCGAAAATTAAGCCTTACTTTTTTCCTTAATTACAAGAAGTGGAAATAGCTGCGGTTAAGTGGCAAGAAGCAAGATGTCCGGCTAGTCGTGGTGAATGGTTCTCAACCCGCTTTTCCGACGCATAACATATAACACACACACTTGCCAAAGTAAAACCACAGCGTATATGTATATAATTATTTAGTGTAGAGAACATTGCGCAATAAACAACGGATGAAAGAAATATCTTCATCGTTGTCCATAACCGCGGTGGTCAAACGGTTAATTAGTTTCTAGCTATTTTAATAATTTTCTAGATATTTTAAAGATATGCAATGTGCTGAGGTTTTCAATTAGGCTGTCCCGATTTGTCGGGGAATAGGAGATTTCATGGGGGTGACATGGTGTTAATCCACCCGGGGTAAAATATTCCCCACCTGGGTCGGCGATACCGACCACCCTGACAGGTTGGCTACCCGTTTTATTCCCCTGTCCCTGTATAACCGCTCACCTACACTTACCCGTCTGCTTTCCCAGCACACCTCAAACAAACGCCCAGCAATTCATTTCAAATTCCATATTTATTTAAAAAAAAAAGGAAGAAATTATTTTGGTTTAAGTATATCTTAAAGGAAATTACATCTGCTGTCTTACTAAGTATGTGCATCACAGTAAGTTCAGTATACATACATATATAAAGTTGCCACTTGTAATACATGTAAGTATGTATGTGGGTGGAAAATGGTATAAAAAAAAAACGTTAAAAATTTAATTCACTTCGCGCATGTGCATAAGGCCCTCCCTACCACATATGTACATGTATACCGATCCTATGTTCATGCTTAAAACTTTATGCTATACGTAAAGATAGTGGTAAGTATTTGTTAATATAAGTTGTTAGTAACAGTATAATTAGGTGTACGTATTTTTGTGTAACTTAGTGTTTCTGTGTACATGTATATTTAGGAGTTTGTAGGCTTAGGTATAACAATTTAAGGTTAGTGAAATAATACATTTGGTATTGTTAAATATTCATATACGTAAATAAGTTACAATTCATTTCCTTTTTTTTAATTTTTTTTTTGGGGGGGGGGGGTTTTTTTATACTTGCGTATGTTCGCTGCGACTCGTTGGTTGCTTCTGGTTTTTTTTGTATTGCTCGTCGATTTCCCTTGCTCGGTGTTTTTTCTTTTCTAGCTCGTTGTGTTGGTTTGGCTATCTTTCCTTGATCGATGTGATGTACTCGTTGTCTTTATGTTTTTTGTGAAATTATCGTTGTAATAGCTGTTTATAATTTTTCATGGCATTGTTCGAACAATTAATATTATTAAGTCTTTTCCTTTGTTGATATTTTAATGCCACTTGTATTTTTTTGTTCTTTCAGTTTTAGGTTGTTGTCACTTTTGAATGTAATTTTATAATAATTTGTTCATTTCATCTTTAATTTAAATTTTCTCTAAAGGTTTCCCCTTTTCTTACTTTTGTTGTTCGCAATAATTGCTGAGTTTGTCTTTTAATGTTAAGTTTCATTTATTTAAGTTTTATTCTTTTACTTTTTGTTGCTTGCAAAATTTACTGTACACATATGCCACTTGTTAGTTTGGAATCTCACTATGTAGGATAACATTTTGGGGATTTTCCCTCTTCTAACTTTTCTTTCTGGCATTGGACAGCCTTCGTGATCATTTGATCCTTTTGCAAATGAAAAATATAACTTTAGTTTTTCTTTTTAATTACATGGAAGTCGTGAACACTTTTTATCACTGAACAAGTCGATCTTGTAATTTTCACCTTTTTTTTTATTGCAACGCGCTCGCGAACTTAACCCTTTTTTAATTCTAACAAACGTTTTTTTTATTTCACGACTTAACTTTTGTATCTTTGCACTTTTCAACTGTTGTAACCTGAATGACTCTAACCTCGAATGTCATCTTGCATGTCTTCTTTTTTGATATTTTTTGATCGTTGGCATTTACGCGTCGCATTTTGATTGGCTAGCCAACATAACGGTCACTGCAGTAGAATCAATTACAAAAAGGAAAGCGATTATTTATCCCTTTTTATTCGCACCGCAGGGATGTTATTTGCAAAGTTGCCAGATATTGTAAAAATTGTATGTCGGGACAAGATATTGCCAGTTTCGGGACGTGGTCTAAAGTCGTTAAGGCAAATGTCTGGACACTAACGTGTGAAATCCGTAACAAAACTGCTTCGTATCTTCGAGGTGCGTTAAGATCGAACAGGAAGGATTTTTTTTTCGTGTGATTTAAATGCCGAATAGAGGTTTTTATGACTCGAGTGGAGGACTACGTGTGGCTCGACCCACGAAGCCGGGCAATTACCAGTTGGGAGTTGTTAATGAAAATTATTGACGAAGGTCAGAGGCGTGGTATTTCCCTACATAGTTCCCCTGTAAATTTTCGACTTCATATAGTGCGTTTCCGATTTTTCCCCGTATCCTGCATTTAATGAACTTCGGGTTAAGTTTGGCATTAACGCCTCTTTTGATATCGCTTTGGGTGTGGTTTCGTTGAAAAACTTCTTGCCCTATTTCAAAGTTGACGGCCTTCGATCTAGTGTTATATGTCTTCGTGGCTTTCTCGTGTGCGATATTGAGATTGCGTCTTATCCTTTCCCGTGTGTGTTGGAGTTTGTCGGAGTGTTGGATAATATTATCATCGGAAATCATGTTGAGATTTTCCAGCAGGCGGTAGGAAGACCCGTGGAGGATCATGTTCGGCCAAACGTGGCGAAATACGGCGTGCATTGTATAGCCGAATGAATGTCGCTACGTAAAACTTGCAATATT
The DNA here is from genome assembly GCA_956483585.1 of Gymnocheta viridis. Classification (NCBI taxonomy): domain Eukaryota; kingdom Metazoa; phylum Arthropoda; class Insecta; order Diptera; family Tachinidae; genus Gymnocheta; species Gymnocheta viridis. The sequence goes on from OY101444.1 coordinate 41,865,786, forward strand.
GTGGGTATGCATTGATCCCAGTTTGTATGGTCGGAGTCTTTTATGAGCAGGTAGCGAATCTTTGAGATGATCTCTCGATTTGCTCTTTCGGAAGCATTCGCTTGAGGGGAGTAGAACCCTGTCGTAATGTGGGTGATGCCATATGCGGCGAAAAATTCGTTAATTTCTTTTGAGGTAAATTGCTTGGCGTTGTCGGTGTGTATGTATTGTGGTACACCAAATGTGCAAAAAAAATCGTTTTGAAAGAACTCAATGACATTGCCAGATGTTGCCGCTCCCAGGGGTTTTAAAAATAGAAACTTTGTCAGGTGATCAATTAAAATAAATATTTGGCTATTCTTGGCGCTGGTGCGCGGGTAAGGACCCAAGAAATCGCAATAAAGCCGTTGGAAGGGGCGATTTGTTATTATCTGATTCCCCATAGGGGGGCGTAGTAGTCTGATTTGTCGGTTTCATAGCCTTACAATCGTCGCAACATTTGACAAAGTTCTTAACGTCACGAGCCATTTGCGGCCAGAAGTATTTTTGTCGGATTCGGAAGAGCGTTTTGTGATAACCGCCGTGGCATCCTTCCTCGTGGGAGGACTTAACAACGTCTTCTGTTAAAGTTTTGGGAAGCCACAACCTCCAAAGACTTTCTTCAGAATCGATTCCATCTCTAAATCTCACTCGCTTATGAATGTGTTCGCCAGAGACGCGTAAGTCTGGTAAAAGTTTGCTGTTCAGCTGAATTTGTTCCTTCAATTTATTGTATTCTGGGCTATTGAACTCGGGCGAGTCTAAATCTATTTTATTGTGGTGCAAGTCTTTCTGGATTTCGTCCACGTCCAGTCTCGATAAGGTGTCTGGTACCACATTTAGAGAACCCTTTCGGTGTTCTATAGTGAACACATAGTTCTGCATTTGCAGGCTCCACCGAGCTAGCCTACCGTGTAGGTCCTTTTGGCCCATTAGCCACTGCAAACTTCAATGATCAGTAATGATTTTACATGGTAAGCCTTCAATGTATTGTCTAAATCTTTTCACGCAAATTACCGCTGCCAAGCATTCCAGCTCTGTCACCGTATAGTTGCGCTGTGCTTTGTTTAATTTTTGCGATACGAATGCGATTGGGTGCTCTTTGCCGTCGCTATCTAGTTGGGCTAATACCCCACCTATACCGACGCGCGATGCGTCGCACTGTATGACAAATTCAGCGCCGAAATTTGGCTGAGCCAAAACAGGGGCGTTGGAAAGTGCTGTTTTCAGCTTCTCAAATGAGCTTACAGCCTCTGGGCTTAAACGGAAGGGGGTTGAGGATTTGCGCAAACTATCTGTGAGAGGGCCTGCTAATTCAGAAAAGTTTCGGATAAAGGCACGGTACCAATTTGCCATTCCGATGAAGCGTCTTACTTGACGTGGCGTTTTTGGTACGGGAAATTGCGAAATCGCGGCTACTTTGTCTAGGTCGACCTTTAAGGTTCCTCCGCCTACTCTGTACCCTAAATACTTGATTTCTCGCTGGCAGAATTTACTTTTTTCCACGTTGATCGTAAAGCAGGCAGAACTTAGGCATTTTGCGACTTCCGATAATAAGCGGAGGTGACCGTCAAAATCTTGGCTACACACGAGAAGGTCGTCCAGGTAGATGAATACATTTTCCCTGAGTCTAGCGGGGATAGTTTTATCCATTAGGCGGCTCATAGTCTGGGGCCCGTTACATACCCCGAAAGGCATGACAGTATACTGATAAAGACCCCTGCCGGGCACTGCGAATGCTGTCTTTTCTTTGGAGCTACCGGTCAACCTGATTTGGAAGAATGCGTCCTTTAAATCTATCCCACTGATATAGTATGTGTCACTGAGTCGGCTAAGTAACCCGTTAATATGCGGGAGGGGGTATGAGTCCTTTTTGGTCAGCGAATTCAGTTTCCTACAGTCTAAGCAGAGTCTTATTTTTCCAGGTTTTTGGACCGCGACAATGGGGCTACACCAAGGGGAGTTTGATTCCTCTATTACGCCTAAGGCCAATAATCGGTCCAGTTCCCCATATACCTCAACTTGTTTAGGAGGAGACAGTGGGTAATGTTTTGTTTTTACTGGGGTCGCATCGCCTGTGTCGATGTGATGCTCCAGCAGAGACGTACATCCCAGCCCTAATCTTCCATAGGAGGGAAAGTCCAGTACGACAGTCTATAGGCGTAACCTCTGTTCGGGACTAAGGTCGTGATAGAGCGCATCGCTTTTCCCTGTTATCTGCAAACAATTGACATATGGAATTATCTGCGGGGCGAGAGCGTACGCTTGCCAAAAATCCACGCCCAAATATCCTTGTTGCTCTAAACTTGGTACTATATAAAAAACTATATCTTTTGTGACCCCTCTAAAAGTTACTGGGAGCACGCAGTGTCCTAACACTTGATTCTTCATTCCGTTTGCGGTTGAAATATGCGATCTAAACTTCTTTAACTGAATGCCGTGACTAGTAATGAAGTCCTGACTACCTTTCCCTAGAACTGTTACGTTTGCTCCAGAGTCCAAAAGACAAGATATTTCCTCATCGAAAATTTTAATTTTTGCATAGGGTCTCCCATCGTCGGTGTTAGATAAGGAGCTTTCCTCCAGAGTTCTTCTGAATCTTTTCCTAATCGTATGACGTGCTCTACATTTCAGGATTTTTCGCGACATTTTCCCATCTGAGTGCTTGTTGTTATAATCGGTAATTGGTGGGTAAGATTGTAAGTCAGGGTTGTTTTGAGAGTAAATCCTCCGGTGAAGGTTTACTCTCATCTCTCGAAATAAACTCGGGATTTAGTCCTTGGAATGAGCATCCCCGGTCGCCCACTCGTTCCGACGCCTGTTTGCCGAATGAGGATTGTTACGCTCTGGCGTGGTAACTCCTTTCTGGCCACATTTAAAACAGAAAAGCTCTCGGTTAATTTCGGGACAGTATATGTAACTGTGACCTTACTTTAGGCAGTTCCAGCACTTGATTCTGGAATAATCACCCCTTACAAACTGTTTATCAGCCCTCAAGGCTTCTACTTGGGGATCGCCTTCTGCATCCGATTCATCATCGGCCGTTAGGTCGGATGGTGGTTCTATAGAAACCTCATCTACCTGTCGCACCCTATTTAATTGGGGCTTGGAAGTGCCATATGTCCTGAGAGATTTTTCGGCCTCTCTAAGTAAGTCACGGTATGCCTCTAGATCATCAGGCCTAGATACAAATGTCATATTCAGTAGTTCCGGTCGAACGTTCCTCCTAATAATTTTGATCATGGCACTATCGTCCAAGGGAGCTTCTAGTTTTAAATTCATTTTAATCAGGGATGAGTGGAAGTCGTCATAGGTCTCTTTTGGATGCTGTTTCCTGGCCGAAATTTTCATTAAAACGTCCAAGTCACTTTCTAGTGTACCAAACTGTTTGGTTATGGCCCTTTTGAAAACTGCGTAAGTTACTCTTGGGTTTTGCTTGATGTAAAGCCAGAACCACGATTCGGCTTTGCCTTTGAGGAAAATATGAAAGTTCGCCATCAAATAGTCCGGTGAACATTGACTTCTTTCAGTAAGAGTGTCTATTTTGAATAGAAAATCCTGTAGGTCTTCATCGCCACTAAACGATACATTCCAGTCTTTAAGTTTAATGGGGAAGTGTGCTGTGGAAGCATTTGAGTTACCGTTAAACTTAAATCTCTCCTCAGTTCTACAATTTCCCTTCTGAACTCTTCTTGCGTACTCCTCATTGATTCCCTTACATAAGCTATAAGTGAATCTATGGTATCGGCACTAGGCTCAATGTGCGCCTCTCGGAGCGGTGGCGTGTCAGAGCGCCCTTCAGTGGCCATTACTAGGTTCCCTAAGTTACCTGTGGCGTCTATCCCAACGTCGGTTAATGTTTCCCTGCCTATCAAAGCTTCCCTATTAATCGTAGGTTCTTCAGTTCCCCTATCGTAGGAATCAGAAGAGAGTGAAACGGGTGAAGTTCTTATAGCCCTAATGCTTGTGCCTGATTGCGAACTGACAATACTGCTTGTTCTACGGGATATTGGCGTACTGCCGCGTCCCCTTTCTGACGTGACAGGTGGATTCAAGTCGCGTGTAGCTGTGGCTGACTTGCCCTTGCTGCCTGTTGGTGCTTGACTTGGGTTTTTACCGCGTATAAGTGGTTTCTTCTGATCTGGCCCTGCCCGCGTATTGTAACTGTGCATAACTCGCTGTGATCGATAAGATTTAATTGATTAGTGCCTATTCGAAAGCGAACCCTGTGAAGATCTAGTGATTTAAATCGAGGAAAATAATTTTAATAGCGCGCGTTAATATTTGTATACGGTTTGGTGTTCAATTGTTTATACGGAATGACAACAAAATAAAATGTTCGGAAAATCCGCTGACCGCGAAGAAATTTTGTGCTGAAGGCGTATGTCCAATGCTCGTATGAAAAAAAAGATTGCAAGAAAAAAAGAAAATCCCCCGCGTTTCTTTCACACAAAGTTAAAATATTTGTTTTAATCTTAAAGAAATATTTTTTTCTTATTTTTCTTATGTGAATTGGTTATGTGATACAATAAATGCTTAAGTTCAGGTATGCTAGGCAGACGTAAGCTAAGGTAAGAGGTGCGATTATGTTCAAATTTAATACTAGGAACGCAAATAGTGTACTAATACTACGACTTTCCCTAATGATCATCACTTGGCATATTAAGTCCGTTTATCAAACCGGAAATAGTGTCTCAAGTGTGTTTTGTAAAATCTCCTGTTTTCGCAGAAGCAGACTAAAGTTACTGTATTTAAATTGCCCCGCATCATAATTGGCCATTTATCAGTGGTCAATCAAGGCCTGGGACTAATAAATTATGAAAAAAAAAATTCAATTTAAATCATCACCGCAACAGCAGACGAAGTACTCGTATATCATCTTGGACTTGTGAATGATTCGAATTGTATATAGTCTGATGTTAAAATTTGTGCTTCTAATAGCGTTGCTTCTGTGTGTTGGCTCTCGCATTGCTATTGAAATTCAGGCAAAACTACCCAAAATCAAGCCTAATGCCAGTGCCAACTCAGCTACAACCCTATCATCACGACATCCTAATTGAAAACCATTAATAAAATAAGCATTAAGCAATGCTTTTCGTTGGGCGCCATCTATGTTACGCGCGGCTTGCAGTGTAGCGAAAATTAAGCCTTACTTTTTTCCTTAATTACAAGAAGTGGAAATAGCTGCGGTTAAGTGGCAAGAAGCAAGATGTCCGGCTAGTCGTGGTGAATGGTTCTCAACCCGCTTTTCCGACGCATAACATATAACACACACACTTGCCAAAGTAAAACCACAGCGTATATGTATATAATTATTTAGTGTAGAGAACATTGCGCAATAAACAACGGATGAAAGAAATATCTTCATCGTTGTCCATAACCGCGGTGGTCAAACGGTTAATTAGTTTCTAGCTATTTTAATAATTTTCTAGATATTTTAAAGATATGCAATGTGCTGAGGTTTTCAATTAGGCTGTCCCGATTTGTCGGGGGAAATAGGAGATTTCATGGGGGTGACATGGTGTTAATCCACCCGGGGTAAAATATTCCCCACCTGGGTCGGCGATACCGACCACCCTGACAGGTTGGCTACCCGTTTTATTCCCCTGTCCCTGTATAACCGCTCACCTACACTTACCCGTCTGCCTTCCCAGCACACCTCAAACAAACGCCCAGCAATTCATTTCAAATTCCATATTTATTTAAAAAAAAAGGAAGAAATTATTTTGGTTTAAGTATATCTTAAAGGAAATTACATCTGCTGTCTTACTAAGTATGTGCATCACAGTAAGTTCAGTATACATGCATATATAAAGTTGCCATGTATGTATGTGGGTGGAAAATGGTATAAAAAAAACGTTAAAAATTTAATTCACTTCGCGCATGTGCATAAGGCCCTCCCTACCACATATGTACATGTATACCGATCCTATGTTCATGCTTAAAACTTTATGCTATACGTAAAGATAGTGGTAAGTATTTGTTAATATAAGTTGTTAGTAACAGTATAATTAGGTGTACGTATTTTTGTGTAACTTAGTGTTTCTGTGTACATGTATATTTAGGAGTTTGTAGGCTTAGGTATAACAATTTAAGGTTAGTGAAATAATACATTTGGTATTGTTAAATATTCATATACGTAAATAAGTTACAATTCATTTCCTTTTTTTTAATTTTTTTTGGGGGGGGGGGGGGGTTTTTTATACTTGCGTATGTTCGCTGCGACTCGTTGGTTGCTTCTGGTTTTTTTTTTGTATTGCTCGTCGATTTCCCTTGCTCGGTGTTTTTTTTTCTAGCTCGTTGTGTTGGTTTGGCTATCTTTCCTTGATCGATGTGATGTACTCGTTGTCTTTATGTTTTTTGTGAAATTCTCGTTGTAATAGTCTGTTTATAATTTTTCATGGCATTGTTCGAACAATTAATATTATTAAGTCTTTTCCTTTGTTGATATTTTAATGCCACTTGTATTTTTTTGTTCTTTCAGTTTTAGGTTGTTGTCACTTTTGTATGTAATTTTATAATAATTTGTTCATTTCATCTTTAATTTAAATTTTCTCTAAAGGTTTCCCCTTTTCTTACTTTTGTTGTTCGCAATAATTGCTGATTTTTTCTTTTAATGTTAAGTTTCATTAATTTAAGTTTTATTCTTTTACTTTTTGTTGCTTGCAAAATTTACTGTACACATATGCCACTTGTTAGTTTGGAATCTCACTATGTAGGATAACATTTTGGGGATTTTCCCTCTTCTAACTTTTCTTTCTGGCATTGGACAGCCTTCGTCATCATTTGATCCTTTTGCAAATGAAAAATATAACTTTAGTTTTTTCTTTTTAATTACATGGAAGTCGTGAGCACTTTTTATCACTGAACAAGTCGATCTTGTAATTTTCACCTTTTTTTTTATTGCAACGCGCTCGCGAACTTAACCCTTTTTTAATTCTAACAAACGTTTTTTTTATTTCACGACTTAACTTTTGTATCTTTGCACTTTTCAACTGTTGTAACCTGAACGACTCTAACCTCGAATGTCATCTTGCATGTCTTCTTTTTTGATATTTTTTGATCGTTGACATTTACGCGTCGCATTTTGATTGGCTAGCCAACATAACGGTCACTGCAGTAGAATCAATTACAAAAAGGAAAGCGATTATTTATCCCTTTTTATTCGCACCGCAGGGATGTTATTTGCAAAGTTGCCAGATATTGTAAAAATTGTATGTCGGGACAAGATATTGCCAGTGTCGGGACGTGGTCTAAAGTCGTTAAGGCAAATGTCTGGACACTAACGTGTGAAATCCGTAACAGCTTGTAAATCTTTCTTAAGAACATTAAATCTCATATCCAGTTCTATTAAGAGTTCCTCTTTGTATTTACATAGTTTATCTTCCACTACTATCTCAATCCGCTCTGAGAGCTTTTCATAGCGTTTATCCATCACATTTAAAAATTTGAAAGGCGAATCTGGATTTGATAAGTTACTTTGTAAACGATCTCTTACAATTCTATTAACGGGAGTATCCAATGTCGTAGTTAGGGTATTATTAAAAAAGTCTACAGGAGTTTCCATATTTAAAACACGGTTTGGATCTAAGTTATTATTTTTAGCTTTTAAATTTTTTGTTTTTATCTTTTTAGCTTTTTTGGAGTTTCTTTTATTTTCCCTGAGGTTATACATTTATTAGCTTAAAGTAAATGTAACAACAATTAGTTTATTTAGTCGTTATAATAAAATTTTGAATTAAAAAGTGATGATTTTTATCACATAATATGATATTTATGACAAGTTATGATTTACTTTCCAAAGCTACTGGCAACACTGATTATAATAGTGGTCAGAGAGCGAGAGCACAATTTATTTTGTTGTTTTCAATTTGTTTGTGTATGTTTCAATTTAAACGTGAACACAGATTATTTTAGTACGTTACAATTTCTTGTCGTTGTTGTTGTATTTATTTTCTCAAAAATTGTTATTGTTATTTATTAAGAATGTTTATTGTTCAAGAACAAGTTTTCAGTTTTTGTTTTTATTTTGTTTTGTTTTTTTTTTATCGTTTGCAATTTTAGCAATTGTTATTGATCAGGATAAAAATTCTTTTTAGCTTAAATTTATTATATTTGTATTTATTTAGGTATTTTTACATATGTGTGTAGGTATATAATATTAAAAATACATTATGTATTTCTAAAATATTATATTTTAAAAATACAGGCAATTTTTATTGCAGTAAAAAGTAATAATATACGGAGCTCCAAAAAAAAACACGTCCGATCGCAGTCGCAATATTAAAAAAATTAAAGTAATTGTAAAATCAGTATTCAAACATTGTTTTGTTATAATTTTAATTTTTACTGGCTACGAATAACACAGTGAGACACAAAAAAACTGGAATGTGATTTTATTTTTCTAGCAGCTAGTGTCGAGTAGATCAGGATTCTGTATTTGAAATTTCCGGGACACCCCCAAAATCCGGATTTACGGTTAAAAACCCCGGTTTTGTACCTTTGCGCACTTATAAGCCTGTAATTTTGTTGATAATGATCTGATTTTCAATTTCTTATTAGATTTGGAAAGAAGAAACTGAGATCTTTCATATAACTTATCTAAGAAAACAAGAAATTTGGGTGTTATTGTGGAGCAAACACAAATTTTGTAGATTTTTCAAAAAAATTTCAACTTTGGTGATCATTATCATTATCAAGAAAATTACAGGCTTATAAGTACGCAAAGGTACAAAAACCGGTTTTTTAACCGTAAATCCGGATTTTGGAGGTGTCCGGCATATTTCACTATTGGAATTTAGTTTTACTCGACAAGCCCTAAAAGAAAAATAATATCCGGTCCCAGGTTTTTCTACTTCGTTCAATTTTGTAACACTGTGTAATACATTTGTGATTTGTTTAATTTCTTGGGCAAACTAAAAATATCGATAAACATTAAAGGCACTTAATCGTTGTGAGGGATTGACGTTTTCTTTATTGGCTCTGATAGTTTGTCACGAATTACGTGCATCTAAATAATATCAAAATTAATCGATCACGAAATGTTCGATACTGTTTCCCGTGCGCAAACTATCTAGCAATTTATTTTGTTGTTATTTAAGAAAAAATTTGAAACAGAAAATATATCTAAAAAGTTCTATTGGAATGATAAATTTGTTTTTACAAGGCAGCTGCTTCCTTTCACACAATAATGGTAATTCTATGATTAAGTTTAAACATCACTGTCTTAATACTGCAATTCCGCTACTGCACACCTAAACTATTGTAAAAATAATTAAAAATCTCCTCCTTTTATTGTTCATACGAACAACTCAAAGTTCTTATACTTAACTTGCATTTTAATGGCCTTATTTACAAACACCTAATAAAGTTAATGTGTATATTAAGCCCGGTTTTCCCATATAAAAATCCAACATGAAACCTACAATAACTTTATTAATCGTTTGTGAATAAGGCCATAATTTTTTAGGATCAACTTAAAATTTAATTATTGTAATACGGGTATTTTCCCTACGGGCTAATAATAGTGGTCAATAATTGTTTCCAAATGTAAAATGAAAATTACACGATTTTTATTTCAGTTTTACCCAACGTTTCGTTTATTTTTTTCAAACTTCTTCAGGGTGTGGTTTCTATTAAGATTATTTATAGAAATTTTTTGTATTTTTTTTAAATTTTTTATCACCAAAACTGTGCTACAAGACACACATATGAATAATAAATAAATAAATCAAAATCGGTACATCACAACACAAAATCAACTTAATACTAGTATAACAGATCTTCCACTCTAGCCCGTAGGAAAAATACCCCTATTACAATAATAAAATTAACATATTGGTTAGAAAATTAACTTTAACTTTAAAATGTATTTTTTTGAAATAAAATTGTATTTATCGTTTATAAAATAACGTTATTGGCTTACATCGCGCTATCCACAGTTAATTATTTAAATTTATATATTTAACTAAAATTGTAAACTTAAACGTAAAGTGATATACAACTATATAGTAAACTATATTGGATTTATCGTCTACTTATACCTACATTGAATTTTCATTTACATACTTACCTTTATATTTAACTTTGAATTACCCTAATATATAATAAACTAAATTGATTGTTGAGTGAAAATCGAAATAGATCATTGCGTTCTCTTTCCAAAGCAACAAAGGCAAAGGTGATGATCCCCTCGCAATTACCACCCCTAAGGAAACTATTTTTATCCCTTTTTTATGTCCACGCCCAAAATTATAATTGCCCAATTGCGAGCAATTATAATTAATTCTCTTGTGGCTAGATTATCCCCTCACATTTTCTTTGATCCCTCTTGTAAGCTACATACATACATACATAAGGGGAGAATCCTACATGCTAAGCCCAAAAGTATGCATTAGTGAATGCTTGTAGAATGTATGTAGTAAAAGGCTGCATGACCACATTCATTTGTTTGGCTGCACACAACGAAAACAACTTTCATTAAAATTTTCAATAACCAGTGAGAGCTAAAGAGAGTTGAATGTGTACAAATACAAAAATTAATGAAATACCTGTTATACTTAGTGACATAAAAACGACGTATATCGTTTACATGTATGTTTTGATAAGGGTTAAACATAGGAATGCGTCGTTACACTGCTAGAAGTCTACAGCAAGCATTCAAATATTATTTGAATGTTTAAAAATGTATAGTAATACTTTCTGTTGGAACAAGTGTGTTTGACCAAATACTACACATTTTAAACAAACACAAATTGAGAGTTTCTTTTGAGAAGGAGGAAAAGAAAGAGTAATATTTTCAAACATAACACACATCTGTGGCAATAAATAATAATGGCTTAAGTTGAAATTTCGTGTTTTGAGATATTAAGGATTTTCTTAAAAATAAATTTTGTTTGGTTTTAAAATAAAAACTAAAGTGAACTTAAGCTTCTATATTGAAAGGCTAAATAATAACAGCTAAATAAATATGTTATAAGATCTCATGTTTACTTAAGTATACAAAATTAAAGGTTTTCTTATTATAAAAGCTTAGTTAAATACCTACATATAAGGTTATTTATGAGGAATAATTTGAATGAGCTATGAACTTAAGTGTTTACATGTTTTAATGCTCAAACATTTTAATATTGATGTGGGTACCTTAAAAAATTAAGTTGAATTAATATAACAATCTTAATTATGTACTATTTTCTAAAATTTCTTCTGACGGATCTTTTGTCGAAACACATTGTATATTTATTTCATAGCTGTGTAGTATGAATATTCTTATTCAAGATATTTAAAAAGAAATTAAGATTAAACATATTCCTTCTTAATTAATTTTGTTTGGTTTTAATTTAGTCATTTTGCATAGAAATGAAATAAATTTAGTTCTTATATACATATGTATGTATCTATTCGGAATAAATTTGTTTTGTTTCCAATATTAATAAATAAAATTATTTCAAATTAAATTTTCAATCAACCAAAGCGACACAAATATTTTAAATTTATTTAAAGCAGATGTAAAAAATGCATTTCTTTTGAATAAACATTTCAAAAATATTAGTTTAAGTTATTAACCGAAAAAAATTCGTTGCTTTTGTGCTTCAATTTTAATTTTAAATTTTTTTTATAAAAAAACATCTAAAAAATCTCGCCTGAAATTTGAGCTGGGGGCAAGTTACGGCATTCGATATTGAACGAAGTGCCATACGAAATTTTTGGAATTTGTGTGGAAACTTCGCTCGATATAGAATGCCGTAATTTGCCCGCTCCTGATTTTTATTTGTGTTGAAGTTTCATTATCAGAATAAAATGTTTTTTCCAGTCAGCTGCAGTTTTCTAAATATTTTCCATTTTACAAATAAATTCTATTTTGTGGTCGTTTTTTACATATTTTATTGCCTTCTGAAAAAACCCACACGCATTAACCTTCAAAAAACAATGACATATAGGAAAAACCTAAACTCGGTTCAACTTGTTTTTGATTGTTTTTCGTTGTGTTTATTCATTCATTCTGTTTGTCTACCACAGAATGAAAAACACTACGCATTTAAACCATAAAGATTGCGAACCACAACTTATTTAAAAAGTAAATGAATGTATTCACATGGCTTTTGACTACAGCCATGCAGTGGTCTAGTATGTAGATGTAATGTACGTAGAATTCTCCCTTTTTGTATGTAGGAATACTGTTGCGGAACATGCTGATTTGAGGGCATCAGAAAACCCGTGTATCTGTACCATGTCTTCGGATGTATATTGCAGCCAGCGTGGTATAGATATAGCGTCTCCTCTGGAGAAGTCTTGGACAATATTATTCCAATTTTGAAGAGAATCTACTGAAATTACTTCGTCCCACTGTAGATCTTCTAACCACAATTGTTGCATCAGAATTTTTGCTCCAATAATCGGAGGTAGCTAACCGGCTGGGTCGAACAATTTTGCGACTGCGTAAAGAACCTGGCGTTTCGTAATATTATAAGTATGATGAATAAGTGAAAAAACTATATGAAAAGGAATCATTAAGCGCATTTTATTTTATACCAAGAGTTTTGGTAGCGCTTGTTTCATAGAATCGCAGGAACTCTGAATCATAGAGATCTTCTTTTGATAATTGCATGAGTAGCTTGGGATCATTTGCCGTCTCTATGAGTTCATTTTGAGCGGTAAGAGTTTCCTCTTTTGTATACCCACCAGACAATATGTCATCGACGTAGGTTACTGGTCGCAAAATCGAGGCCCCTGGTAGCTGGATTCAGAGTATAAAGCGAGTTGGAACATGGTACGAATCTAGCGAAAAAGTGCACAGTTTGTTCCGAATTTTACAGTTTATTTATTTATTTATTTATTCGAGTCTATAGATACATGATCCTTACAGGCTATTTAATACAAAGATAAACAAATTTAATTAGTTATTCAGAAAATAAATTACTTTACATTTTACGGTTTCGACATTTAATGAAAAATCAACATAATGATAATATTTGTTAAATTCTGTGCAAAGTTTTAAAAATGGATCTGAGTTAGCATAATTTGAAGTAAATACTTTGGTAAACAAAGGAATAAAGTAACGTGTAGGACGAGACGGTACATTAAAAGATATATTATTTACTAAAAACTCAGAATTGATATTTCCATTAATCAGGTTTAGAACAAAAGTTACATTAAGCATAATTCTTCTACTTTTAAGAGTTGGCAGCTTTATTAGAGCGAGTCGACTTTTGTATGATGGAAGATTCATCGGATCCCATCGAAGACCACGCAAACAAAATAATAAAAATTGTTTCTGCACTGATTCAATGTTTTGAATGTGAACTTGATAAGTTGGGTCCCAAACTATAGATCCATATTCAAGCACTGCTCTTACAAGGGAAGTATAAAGCACCTTAGTGACATAAGGGTCAGTAAATTCCTTTGCCCATCGCTTTATGAAACCAAGAACACTACGAGCCTTGTTAACAGTAAATGAAACGTGTCGAATGAAGTTGAGCTTCGAATCCATAACAATTCCCAGGTCGGAAAAAGAATCAATTTTCTCCAAAATATCGTTGTCCAAAACATAACTACTATTAATATGAGATCTGCGAAAGAAACACATATATTTACACTTTTTGGCATTTAACTCCATAAGGTTTAGGCAGCACCAGGAACTTAAAGCATCAATATCTTTTTGTAATAGATTATGTCCAGCAAGATTATTATGACTTAAAAATATTTTAACATCATCAGCATACATGAGAATATTGGAGAATTTTATGAATTTCGGTAAATCATTTATGAACAGGGAAAATAGCAACGGGCCAAGGTGGCTACCCTGCGGTACGCCAGATAGAACATCTATATATTTAGAATGCCGATTTTTAAAGTAAACTGTTTGAGTTCTATCTATCAGATAGGAATAAATCCAGTTCAGAAAATTTGTAGAAAATCCCATGTAGTCCAGCTTTTTTATTAGAAGTTTGTGGTTCACCTTGTCAAAAGCTTTACTGAAATCGGTATATATTACATCCGTCTGTTGTTGATTAACAAATCCACGATTAACCAAAGTAGTGAATTGTAGAAGATTTGTTAGGGTTGAACAGCTTTTACGAAAGCCATGTTGAGATGGCGACAATATATGTGATATTTGGTGAGAAAGATGATCAGTAATTATTTTCTCAAAGAGTTTCGGAATAGCACTAAGCTTGCCAATACCTCGATAATTTGATATGTTATTTTTGCATCCAGACTTAAAAAGTGGGATGATAAATGACTGCTTCCATGTTTTAGGAAAATAACCCTGTTTGATTGATATATTAAAAATCAAGGTAAGGGGAACAGCAAAAGCCTCAGCACAATTAATCAAAAGACTACTTGGAATTCCATCAGGACCATGTTGAAAAGAGAACTTAAGTTTTTTTAAGCCGTGAAGAACGTCAGATTCATCATAAATGGGATCGATATATTTTTATTTATTGTATCTGACATAGGATAACCTTTTAACTCATCATAAACAGTTTTTGAATATGTTAAAGAGAAAAAATCAGCAAATAAATTGCTTATGGTTTGATCGTCATCCGATTCAGTATCCTGATATTTCATTATAGATGGAAATGCAATAGAACGCCGTTTACAGTTGATAAATTTGTAGAAAGATTTCGGGTTAGCTTTTAAATTATTTCGAATATTATTCAAATAAGCATTGTAACATGATTTGTTTAGTATATTGTATTGAGCCCGAATGCTAGAGTATCTAACATAATCAGTAAAAGATCTAGATTTTTTGTACTTTTTGTATAACTTGTTTTTCTTATTTTTTATTGATGACAGTCTTCTAGAACTCCATGGTGGTCCAGTGTTATTAAATTTTAACTCCATAGGAATGCTTAGTTCCATGAAAAATTTTATTTTTTTATAGAATATCTCGGTGATATTATCGATATCAATCAGCTTATTACTTTGTCTTGAAGGCAAAAGCAAATCATGCCAGTTTATGTTGCTCAAAAGATCTTTTAACAATAAGTAATTTGTTTTTTTAAAATTAAAATATTTCCTATTTGATTGAAAATTTTGTTTTGAGGGAAGAGCAGAAGCAATTAGTATGGTGAGTTCAATAGTAGGATGATGGAAGTCTTCCGGTAGAGAAACTGAATAAGAGCGGTTAACAGTAACGCCGGAACATTCGTTAACAAAAACAAGGTCGAGTAGTTTCGAATTTTTATTGTAAACACCATTAAATTGGTATAGATTAAGATCCAGAATAGTATTAATAAATTCGACGTGATGAACATTTGATCCAGACAAGGTTGGAATAAAGTGGCCATCATCATGTGAAAATCTCCATGATATTGAGGGCATATTAAAATCCCCTACAGCAATAATCATATCATTATGGTTTGCATGATTAGCGATGTTTTTAATAGCATCAGCATGTTTACGGTAAACACTCTCAGGTGAGTTCGGCGGAATATAAGAGGAAGTTAAAAATATTTTTCCATGTTTAACATTGATAACAACACTAATAAATTCAATATTAGCAAAATTCATGTCAGTACATAGTTCTGAAGCCAGGTGACACGAAACAGCAATTAGTACGCCACCACCACGTGTGTTACAACCACGATCACGTCTATAGATTTGATACGTATCACAAAAAATTTCAGTGTTTAAAACATTATCAACTAGCCAAGTTTCAGTGAAAACAATAACGCTGTAAGTGAAGGAAAAACTTTGAATATAGAGCGAAGATAATTTCGTATTTATGCCACGGACATTCTGGTACACAACAGTCACAACATCTGAGGAATTATTTAGTTTTTTGGAGCATTCGAGACAGGTAATGGAAGTCGTACAGCATTTCTTCGCCTTTCATTATATTGATACTCACGAACAAACGTACTTACTGGCCAGAAACTTGGATCAATGATAAATTTATAAAGCTCTTCAGGTACCGAAATTTTAAAGCTGGTTATTGTTCTAGGTTGAGAATAGGCATATTTATAAATTGATATAGAACTATTGGTTTGAATTTTAGATTTTATATAAAATTCAACATCTTCAGCAGTGGTTTCCGAGGCTAAGCGCGATACAAAAATACTTTTACTTGGAGGTATAACCTTCAAAGGTTTAGGGATAGTACGAGTAATATTTGTAAGCGAAGCAGTAGTTACAGCCTGGGCAGTGGCGCCGGAAACATAAGGTGAAGATGAATTTGTGGTCAGTGATTTGTGTGAATTATTAGGCATAGGTGAAAAAGGATCCAGATTGATTATTGTATTAGCTTGCACATTGGAAGTCAGAGCAGATGAAAAATTGCTTTCAATTGAAGATGCAGTGTTTCCAATAACAGCATTAATTCCAGTGACAGTTTCAGAATTAGATTCAGCACATATATCCACAACATTACATACATTCGTAGAAGCCGAACTTGAATTTACGCAATTTCGAGATTCTAAGGAAACATAGTTTGTGTTTGTATGCTCCGGTGATAAACTTTGACGTGTATTTAAAAATTTTTCTAAATCCGGATACTTAGTAAAATGTTCACCAAACTGAGCAAGTTTATTTTGAAGAGTTAAAAATTCTTTTGTTATAGTATTAAATTCATCCTTAGATTTTCTAAAAAAGTTGTAAAACTCCACTTTTATATTTTTACAATTTGGACAAGTCCATTGCAGACATTTTCCAGGATCAGCGAGCGCATCAGCATCACGAGCTTTTAGACCGCTGCATTTCAAGTGATAATGATTAACACACAACCAACAAAAAACCATTCGATCATTGCTGGTAATTACGCATTTATTGTTAGAGCAGGCCATATTGAAAAAGTTTGGGAACTTATGATATCAGTTATGAAAATGTTTGTATGGTAATGATTTATTTAAAGTTGTTGTTGTTGATTTATGGCTATTGAGTATAGTGTTAGTTATTGCTTTAAATTTTCGGTTTTTTGTTTTCTTTTTAGTTAAGTGTTGTAGTTGGATATAATGTTATTTTTTGGATTTTACACAAAAGATGTTATTATTGTTGTTTGGGTTTAAAATTTAAAATTATAAATAATCACTAATTGTTGTTATTATTGTTGAGCGAAATGTATGCAGTAAATTTTTTCAGCAGAGAAAACGAAATCAGAAAAGAGCCACTTTAAAGATTTAAACTGTTATTGTTGTTGTTATTGATTGTTTGTTAAATTATTGAGTATGTTGGTGTGAATGTATGTTAATATAAAAATGTATGAAGTAGGAAGATTTGAATAGATTCTTTTTATATCATAAAATCATAGTGTTTTTATTTATAACAAATTAAAAATATATTTAAAACACGACCAAGATTTAATTATTTCAAGTTGAATTACTTTAATATTGTTTGTACACAGTTTAAGACAGAATTTAAAAGGTTATAGCAGAGCTCAATGTTCTCAACTGAAAATCTCTGAAACTGGGTATTGTCTAGGGGCACGAGAATTTGGCGATACATTTTTTGTATATCGCCGCTAAATACGAATTCATACTTTCTCCAAATTATTATTTTTGTAATTCAATCATTTCGCAGAGTGGGACCAGTGTGGAGAACATCGTTAAGCAAGAACTGGAATTTAGTTTTTCTTGAGGCGTTGAACTCTCACTTTTGTAGTTTTATGCACTTCTTTTATGTGCCCCCAAAGATGGGGGGCCTTTTGGAGCACATAATCCCTATCAAATGGATCTTCATAAGTAACATCACGTGCTCTAGTCATTCCTGTAATTCTGTCCTACAATCTAGAGTTGGCAGCCTTGGTGATACAAGATTTTCAGGTGCAAGCACTGGTAGTATGGCTGTTATAGTTTCTTTATAAATTTTGTTCTCAGCATGTCGATTTAGACGACATGTGTAATTTATGCATGCATAGCAAGTGGTTGCTTCATGATCACCTGGGCGATTAATCCAGTTTACCGTCTTACAATACTTCATACTATCTTTGCTTCCACACAACCATACCATGTATTAGGTGCTCTTTTGAATTCACTACTTAAAAGATTATTTTCCTTTTGAAATCTTATACAGCTTTCTTTTCTGATTGGATGACCGCTGAGATATCTTTGGTTGACCTTTATTTTAAGAGTGAGTATACTCGTATACAGTTTTGAGTTACACAAGTAATTATATCCATATGTATATATATAATTAAGGTAATGGGTACGTTCAGTTAGCGCTTATTAACATATGACCATATTTTAGTACTTCAATAATATCCAGGGTTGGGACTGTGATATTTCTACTAAATATACCACAATACCCCCTACATAATTTCTTTTCATAAACTTTTAATTGATCCATATGTACATATGTATATCGCTAAATCAGATGCATTAATAATTACTTAAATTTTCTAGGTCTTAAATTATATTTATTTTCAGGAAAATTTCTTGGTAAAGTATTATTCTGCTTGCCTTTGCTATTATCAGTATCGCTGTTACTGTTAAGTTTTTGTAGTGGGTCAGGAAGTATACTTGGAATAGTTTGTACATTAGGGTTTTTACATAAAATAATTTGGTTTGCACGTCTCTTCCAAACCTTGCTATCTTTGGTTGGTTGGTTTACGTGGCTGCCCACTACACGTAGGCATTCAAGTAGAATCTATATGATTCCTTTTTGAAAGGACCACTACACTCGTCGGTGTCAAACTATGTGGAACCGTATCTAACTACTCGGATACAGTGGTTGATACTAGATCCAACCCGTCGCATTGAGATATCTATTAAGATCGCTCAGTCCTATCTCTGATAAATCTGAAAGGTCCTCTAGTACATGACTGCCTAAAAACTTGTGTCTCGAGATATGCAAAGCCGGACATTCGCAAAGAAAGTGGAAGATTGTCTCCTCTTTGCTTTCTTCTCGACAACTACGGCAGAACTCGTTATAGGACAGACCTATCCTACTAGCATGTCTGCCAACCGTCCAGTGCCCCGTCACAACTGCGACGACCCTCGAGATGTCCTTGCGGTTTCTGCGTGTTAGTTGTATTGAGCGCTTATAATTATAGCAAGGCCACAATTTCTTTGCAACCTTGCACGTGCTTATATTGCGCCATCTGCATTCAGCCTTATGGAAATAATGTTTGAAGATGCAGTTTCTAATAGTGCCAAACGGCGTGGCTACCGTTTCGGCGCTGGAGGCATTCAGAGCAGAGCCAGCCCTAGCCAGCTCGTCCGCCTGTTCGTTGCCTAAGAAATTGCTGTGTGCTGGAATCCAGATAAGGGTGAGAGCGGCCTGATCACCCAGTCTAGATAGCACCCTCTTGCACTGCCCTACTAGGATAGAGGAGGTGGTATGTGATCTTAGGCATAGAAGAGCTGCTTGGCTGTCGACAAAGATGCCGACTTTACCTTGTACCTTCCTGTTGACCAGCATTCTGGCCGCTTCCCTTATAGCCAGAATTTCGGCCTGGAAAACTGTGGCTTCGTTAGGGAGACGGAAGGAACGTTCTATACCTAGATCATCTGAAAAAACTCCAGAGCCGACACCGCAGACCATTCTTGATCCATCAGTATATACTCTGACGTCATATTGTCTAACTATTGTACCTCCCTTCCACTCCCGCCTGGATGGAAATAGGACTTTGAACACCTTATCAAAGTTCAGATGAGGTACCATATAATCAGTAGATTTCCTCAGCGTAGGGGGTAGTTGATCCAGGATTCTGGCGTGACCATACGACCTTGATCTCCACCACCCAGATGCCGCGCTGCTTGAGGATACCGCCAATACATGAAGGTCAATCGGAATAAGGTTAAGTAAAGCATTCAGAGCCTCCGAAGGACTAGTACGTAAACATCCTGTTATCCCGACACAGGAGGATCTCTGTATTCTGTAAAGCTGATCTACCACGTATTTCTTACTTGTGGCCGGCCACCATACCACACATAAGACAGTATTGGACGCACGATTGCTGTATACATCCATTTAAGCATGTTGGGGTTTAAGCCCCATTTTGAGCCAAACATCCTACGGCAGGAATAGTAGGCAACCGTTGCCTTTATAACCCTGTGTTGAACGTTCAGTTTCCATGAAAGTTTTTGATCTAGTATAACTCCTAGATATTTTGCGTTGTCCGATAGGGACAGTTGATGATTCTTCAGCCGAGGAAGTCTGAAGTTCTGTACCTTGGTCTTTGTGGTAAATAGCATCAGTTCCGTTTTGTTTGGATTCACTCCTAGCCCACAGTCTGTAGCCCAGTTACTGAGTGTGCCCAAAGCGTTGGACATGATATCGCTAATCACGTCCGTGAACATCCCTGACACCATTATTACCACATCATCCGCGTACGCCACAACTTTAACCCCCACGGCATCTAATCTGAAAAGTATTGTGTTAACAACAAGAAGCCAGAGCAAGGGTGAGATCACCCCACCCTGCGGTGTACCTCTGCATGCCCATTTAGACCTCTCGCTGTTACCTAATTTCGCGGTGACATTTCTTGCCCCCAGCATGTTTATTATACAGTGGATGATGTAATCCTCTACATCATTGTCCCGGAGAGCATTTTGAATGGCTGTCACCGATACATTGTTGAAGGTACCTTCTATATCTAGGAAGGCCGCCAAAGTGTATTGTTTATGTTCCAGAGATCTCTCTAGGAAACTTATTACTTCGTGTAGAGCTGTTTCTGTGGAGCGTCCCTTAAGATAGGCATGCTGGCTATTTGAGAGCCTTGACGGTCCCAATAGCCGCTGCCTAATATGGGTGTCTAATAGTCTTTCCAATGTCTTTAGCAGGAAAGATGAGAGGCTGATTGGTCGGAAGTCCTTTGCGTGTTCATGACTTCTTCTACCAGCTAGTCGGAACGTGGCTAAGAGAGAGACAGAGTTTATAGAATTTAGAAAGCCAGGGGATGATGGAGCTTTTCGCGCTCTGTAACATCTTTGGCATGATGCCATCCGGACCTGGCGATTTAAACGGTGAGAAACTGTCAATAGCCCATGAGATTTTATCCGAGGATATTAGCTCATAATTTACAGTAATTTGTTGCCCACTGATAAAGCTGTTCGCACTGCGCACGTCCTTGCAGCCAGGAAAGTGAGTGTTAAGTAGTATGTCTAAGGATTCCGAAGAGGAATCTGACCAGGAGCCGTCCGCCCTTTTTATAAAAGTTGGACAAGAGTGATTCGTAGCCAGAATCCTAGCAAGCCTTGCAGAATCTCTGGTATTATCTATGGACTCACAGTAGTTTCTCCATGAGTTACGTTTGGCGATTTTTATAGCTTTTTATATATATTCAGCTTATCGCGATAGTGTTTCCACATTTTATTCTCGTAGCTTCTGTTGAAAGCCCTACGTGCCTCCTTGCGTAGAATAGAGAGTTCTGAGTTCCACCAAGGAGGATAGCTTTTCCGGGCTTTTGTCAAGGGGCAGGAGATCTTAAAGGCTCTAGTAATAGCCTTGTTGAAGATGTCCACATGGTGTTCGAGTCCTTCTATCGTATTCTCGATCTCTGGTACTCGTTTTAGTTTTTGCTTTAAAATCCCGTTGAACTTATTCCAACCTGTTCTCTTCGGATTTCTAAAGCAATGTTTATTTTTGTTTTGAAGTCTGACTTCAAAGAGTATCCAATTATGATCCGAAAAGGATATTTTATTGGACACCCTCCATTTGTCCTCCATTTTCCTCCCACCCTCTAAATCTGTCCGAGCTCGGAAAGATAAAAGTCGGCGAGTCGCCGGAATTACAAATTGTTAGATTGTGAGAATTAATAAAATCTAGGATATGCTCACCTCTTTCGTTGATTTCACTACTACCCCATATTGTGTGCCTAGCATTGGCATCACAGCATAAGATGATGTCCTCGTTGGCGCCCATAGAGGACATAACCGCTTTCAGCTCGTCTGGTGGTGCCGGTTTGTCATGTGCCATGTAGCATGATGCTATGAGGAAGCTTCTGTCTTCGGGCAGCTCGACCTTAGCAACTGTTAGGTCCGCTGAGCTGAGCTGTGTGCAGAGAAAAATGTTAATATGTTTCTTGGCTATTAGGCATGATCTTGGCTTACCGTATCCTTTCGCATAGAGCACATTGTACGTGGACAAAGGGAACCCCTTTACCTCGGAGTTCGCTACCCATGGCTCTTGCACCACGCAAATGTCGAGATTCTCCTCGGCTAGGAGAACCTTGAGATTATCTGGCGCACACTTGGAGTGCTTCAGATTTATTTGAGCGATTTTTGTCGCAATTCTGTTGTCTATTATTCCGTTGCCGGCTCTGCCAGCTGCATACCAACCAGAAGGTTGCTAGCAACCTCGACGACGTCTTCGTCTGTACCAACAGAATTGTTTGGGCGGGTCACCTTGACCTTGGCGTCCCTCACACCGAAAAACAGCTTGGAACCTGCTTTTTCAACAACCGTTGCGCCAGGTTCCGTGATGGAGAGGATGAGGCAGGTACAGCTGGTGCCGTGGTCCTCAGTACGTATGACCGACCAGTCATCCATCGGAATGCTAGGGTTCTGAAGCTTCAAACACTCTAGCATTCTTCCACCGTCTTTGACCATTTTTGGTAACCAAACCCTTGCCCGCTGTCTCAATGGGATCTCCCCCGCAGGGATGAGTTTAAAACTTAACCCATCCCAAGCTTTACTAATCTTAGCGATGCTATTACTGAGGAACTCCCTTGAGAACACGTCCAAGCATTTGATTATCCTGTACCCCCGGTGTATCTCACCGGAGTCGAAACAAGGTGCCGGCTTGTCCTTATTGGCGATTACGTAATCCATTACGAGCTCCGCCAATTTGGATTCGATGGCCCCCCATTCCGTTATTACAGGAGCAATTTTGTCCTCCTTCTTGTTCACCAGTGCCACTAGCAGTTGGTCTTTAACTACCTCGTTAAAGGGCCTTCTTGTGGTTGATGACGTAAGTGGGGTTTGAGTGGTCGTCTTCGCTGCGACCTTTCTCCTCTTCGGCGATTTTTCGCTCTCTGCCTGGAAGCGGTTGCGTTTGGTGTTTGTGGCTCTGGATGTGCTGGGTATCGAATCCCTAACCTTTACACAGCCTGGTATTTCACCTTATCCGCGGCGTCACGCTCATGAGTAACTCCATTCGCAGCATTCTTATCAATCTTGTCTAGAATAAAGACGGCTTTGAAGTACTGTGATTTGAGGATATCTTTCCAGTAAGGGGTGTGACCATCCACACAGTGACGGCGTGCGTGGACTAGACAAGAAAAATTACAACCGGCCCGTGTCTTGGCACCGGAGGGGGAGCTGCTATCAACTAGTCTTCTTTATCCACTAACTAGCCATTCAGATCCTCGGCACAGCCCCTCCACCTTGATCTTACAAGTGGGGGAGAGACAGGATGGAATAGATGGGAGGAGGTTGGGGAAGGATGAGGGGTATGTGGTTAACCTTTAGTTGTGAAGGCCTTAACGAATCCTTACCCCAAGCCAGGCGATGTATATACAGCACCTGGATTGGGATGGGAGACTCAGCCAGCACTTAAGCCACCACATCGCGACAAGATTGCTATCTTTAGTTCGCACAATATAAGTTTGCTTGCCGATTTTCTTTAAAATTTTTGCTTTTAACCAAAATACTTTCCCAGCAATATTGTTTTGCCATTACAATATCGTTTTCTTGAAAAGTATTTATTTTATTTCCTTTGTAATTTGATTTTTGGGCATTTTAATTTTTCGTTACCGTTTCATATATTTCTTTTAAGTTTTTTGCTTTAACCGTTCTCTTTGGATTTATTAAGTCCAATCGAGTTTTTAATTTTCTTTTATTGAACATTAGATATGCAGGAGAAACTCCTGTGTTAGAATGTATGGTATTTCTGTAATCTAGTAAAAATCTATATAGCATGTCACTGAACGCCGACAATGGTACATTGCATAAATTACGTTTTAAAGCAGTTTTTATTGTTTTGACTGCATTTTCTGCCTGTCCGTTTGTAGCGGGGTGACCTACAGGTGTAGTGACCAGATCGATGCCATTGTTATTAGCAAATTCCTTAAAATCTTTAGATACAAACGCAGTACCACTATCAGATACAATGCACTGTGGTAATCCGAAACGAGCAAATAGCTCTTTTAAAACGGATATGACAGCACGGCTAGTTGTGTTTTTTGCCATATCAATACATTCAAGCCATTTTTTTGAACTGTCCTCCACTACCAGACACCAACGATTTAGAAAAGGGCCAAAAAAGTCAATATGAATTCTAGACCACACTTCCTGAGGGCTTTCCCAAGGAATTAATTCTTGACGTGATGGGGTAGCTCGCGTTCTTAAGCAGGACATGCATTCTTTCACTACATTTTCTAAATCTTTAGTTTGATTGGCCACCAGCAGCATTCTCTAGCCATGGCTTTAATTTTGACAAGTTTCTGGGAAATAACTACCCTATAACCCCAAAACAAACATCCCAATTCTTCAGACAATTCGAATTTTCTTTGAAAAAATGGCTTTAAACTTTGGTCGTTACATTTTTCTGGCCATCCATTCTTAGTCATATAAATCACTTTTTCTGAAACTCTGTCTACTCTTGTTTCTAGCTGAATTACCTCAAAATTCAAAATTTTACTTTCATTTGTTTTATGCTGCACATAATTTATATAAACATCGCTTGGGCAATTAGTAACGTTCTCGCTTGTTTCCTGTGGTACTCTCGAGAAATAATCCGCTATATTACAGCTAGATTTCACATACTCAACTTCAAACTGGTATCCTGACAAAGTTAGCGCATAGCCGGAATACCTTTGTTTGGACTCAATATATACTAAAGCGGCTTGTTGTCTGTCACCAAAATAAAATGCCGATCGTACAGGTATTGGTAAAATTTTTTAACTCCGAAAAGAATCGCAGTAGCTTTGCGATTTAGTTGAGACTATCGTTTTTCCGTTTCCGTAAGTGCTCTGGAAGCAAACTCAATTGATTTTTCAACGCCTTTTTCGTCCAGTTGCGACAACATCGCCCCGACACCCACTGGGCTTGCATCTACGATTAGCAGTTTCTTAAGCTCGTCTACTACTTTGCTGCAGTCATGTGACCAATTAAATGTTGTATTAGCTTTTAATAAACAGTGCAAAGGCTATAGCAAGGAAGATACGTCGGAACGCCTGTAAAAGTTAATCATCCCTAAAAATGTCTGAAGTTCCTTGACTGATCTTGAATAGGGAATTCTATTTATTTCCCGTACCTTTTCTGGATCGACGTGCAACCCATCTTTGTCTATGATGTGCCCTAGATACTTAATTTTCTAACAAAAAAAATCACATTTTTCACTAGCTAATTTAAAGCCAGCCTCTGACAACACACGAAGAACTTTTTCTAAACGTTCGACATGTATTTTCCTATTTGGGGCACTAATTAGGATGTCGTCGAGAAATACCACCACGCCTTCTACTCCAGCTAGTAATGAGTCCATAAATTTTTTTAAATGGCTGGTGCGGAGGCCAAGCCGTAAATTAACCTTGTATATTGGTATAGGCCTTTTGAAGTTGAAATGGTTGTATATTTTCGCGAATTTTTTTCAAGTCTTATTTGCTAATAAGCCATACTAAGATCGAGCATTGTGCACTCCTCCCCTCCATAAAGCTTTGCAAATATTTCCTCTATCCGAGGTAACGGGTACTCTTCAATATGCATCACTTTATTTAGAGTTACTTTAAAATCCCCGCAAATTCCATCTTTTTTTTAAAATTGGGACAATTGGTGTGCCCCAGTCATTATAATCCACGGGTTCTAATACTCCCATAGGTACTAATCTATTAAATTCTGTTTCTACCTTATCTTTAATAGCTAATGGCAAAGGACGCGGTCTAAAAAAATTTATGTAACACCTTCTTTTGCTCTCAATGCAGCCTGACTGCTTTTAAAAAGTCCCAGACTACCATCGAAAAGTGCACCAAATTTCTTTAAAATGTTTTTTTTTTTCATCAAAACATTGGTGAGAAGCATAATTTAAACTTGCAAATTCAATATGAAAAACTTTTAAAAATGTCTGCCAAGTAATGGTGGACCGCCATTTTTAATAACCAAGAATTTAATTTTCTTTATTTTTTTTACCATACCTGACATTTATGTCACACTCTTCTACCGGACATATGCTTGCACCAGCCTTCAATAACACATCAGTACCCTTTAACTTATAGTTATTAAGCTTTTCATTATATGTACATAGTGAAATAATATTATGTTCTAAAATCATATTAAATATTTTATAATCAATACTTATTTTTACCTTAATAGGACTATCTGTTTCGCTTAGCATCGAAAAAAGGTTTATGCTGTCAAAAAATTCATCTTTGGCTTTGTTGGTGTAGCGACTGATTTTGTTGTTGTTGTCCATACCATGCTGCTCTACCGTTCTTTCTGCGAATATATTTTATATAGTGTTCGGTCTTAACCTCAATCTCGTATTGATTTTTTATATATTCTGCATTATTCGCAATTTCAACTGCTCCTTCGAATGTGAGCGATAATGATCTTAAAAAAATTTTGTCCCTAGCTGCACCTCTTTCCAGTCCCATTACAAATACATCTTGGATGACGGTGCTTAATATCACACCGAAGTCACATTGCGCGGCTATCGTGCGTACCCGCACTGCCCATTCATTTGTAGTTTCTTCTGGCAACTTCCTAGCTGTATAAAACTTTAA
The DNA here is from genome assembly GCA_956483585.1 of Gymnocheta viridis. NCBI lineage: Eukaryota > Metazoa > Arthropoda > Insecta > Diptera > Tachinidae > Gymnocheta > Gymnocheta viridis. The sequence continues at coordinate 41,892,400 of OY101444.1, forward strand.
ACGTTCGGCAAATCCATATGATGGTGCTTTAAAATGCGTCTTCATCGCCGTTGTTCAGTCCTGGTATGTAGTCGTTGCTGCCTCTATTTTAGTTGGACTCAACAAATTTTCCAACAATATGTAAGAACCTTCGGTCAGGGAGGTTAGAAAAACAGCTTTTTCTTTTCATTCGCAGTCACTTCATTTGCGATGAAAAACTGTTCCAATTGTAATTGGAAAACATTCCATGTGTTCTACAAATAATCGAACCTTGGCACAGTTAAACCACCCATTTTATTTTTTTGTTCTAACTCGTTTTTCCTCGTCGCCACTGTGATATCTTTGGTTGACCTTTATTTTAAGAGTGAGTATACTCGTATACAGTTTTGAGTTACACAAGTAATTATATCCATATGTATATATATACTTAAAGTAATGGGTGCGTTCAGTTAGCGCTTATTAACATATGACCATATTTTAGTACTTCAATAATATCCAGGGTTGGGACTGTGATATTTCTACTAAATATACCACAACCGCAAACGTAGCAAAATAAATAAATTTTTTCACACGAATTATGGTGTAGCACTTTCTCTATAACTTTTACCGCTGAGCTCTCGTTGACGTCGCGCTGTGTAATGCCTAAATGTGAGCGTCGTGTCGCTGAGTTGTTCATTGAGATCTTAGGTACATTTTTGTCATATATATCATAGTATGTATCTCAATGTTGAAGTAAATAAAAAACAAATGAATTAAAAAATTTTCGGGAAATTTTTCACTTTTGCGGCTACATTTTTATAGTTAATTGTTTTCTTGAATTCTTAACGGTTTGCTACCTATGGATCTAAACAGTGGAAAAAAGGTAAAAAAATCCATTTTTTTAATTTTTTGCGATTTTCATCTTGAAGATGAAAATTTTTTTATTTTTGTTTTTTATGACAAGGTTTACAACTTTAACTCAGAGAGTAAATCAAAATTCCGAACGCTTTGAAAGCTATGAGCCTGAGAAAATGATCAGTATTTTGCAAAAATGACAGCGAGGCCCCAAATCTTTGGGACCCATAAAAAAGTACATGACTTTGGGCAAAACTGGGATTCACGGGTCTTCTTTTTATGGTCTTTTATCATGTAGTGGTGTCCGTATATCAGTGGTAGGCGGTCGTTTAACACGGCTACGAAGTTTTTTCGGCTATTTACATTTACTACCCCCCGTCTTGACTGGCAATAAAGCAATAACGCCGGCAGAATAACGGAACAATATTATTTATTGCTTTGATTATTGCTTTGCTATGGGTAATCGTAGTTATGTTAACACACAATTTACTGAAAGACTTTTCAAATTTTCATCTGAAAGTAAGTAGTCTTTTCGTTTTCTCTATCCACTCACGCGACCTTTTTGTTATTAACTTATAATTTTATTCAATATTTTAGTTTCTTTTGTTTTTAAACAATTTCTTGTAGGCTACGTGCTTATGTTAGTGGCGGCAATTGGTCACCTTCCAATAACGCTATACATATTGGTGCGAATTTGGACATATTTGAAATTATCAATTCTACATTATTTTGCAACATACATACATCCATACGTATTTATAAATATGGACCTCAGCAAAAATGTCAGGAGATTATGTATTTTAAAAAATATTAAAGAAATAATGAATCATATGGACGAAGACGAAAGAAGAGACCATAGGTATTGGGTAAATCCCTTCATCGAAAAACCGGAAATGCATTCTTTGGTGGCACATCTTTTGAAAGACGTGCTTAGGAGTGATAGCAATGAGTATGCTAATTTTTGCAGAATGGATATAACCCAATTTGAAGAAATTCTTTCAATGGTAAGTTTATTTTCATATCAGATAATTGTGAACATTTCAATCAAAAAACCAAAATAAGTTGCTTGTAAGCAAAATTTAAAAAAAATAGACGAATTTCGCAAGCAAAATCAAAAATTTGTCATAAAAATTAATCAAAATTAAAAACGGTATAATACATAACTATTTTTATAAGCTTACTGTCAAGTTGTATTGAAATTTATTTGCTATATAGTTTTTTGGGTAATATTGAGTGTTCTCACGATAAGATGCATTGCAAATTTGTCAATTGAAAGTTTGCACAGTGATCATCGCAAAACTCTTATTTAATTATTTTCTATCCATTTACAATTCAGGTTGATATTAAAATAAAAAAACAGGATACACGAATGCGATTTGCAATTGCGTCAAGAACTCGATTAGCTATAACGTTACGTTTTCTAGCTTCTGGAGATTCGTATAGATCCCTCGAATTCCTTTCGCGTGTGTCACGTAAAACAATAAGTAGTTTTGTTCCTGAGGTTTTAAGCGCGATTTTTGAAGCTCTACAAAATGAGCATCTAGAGGTGAACATTTTTTAAATAGTTCAATAATTTAATTAATAAATAACTTCAATTGAATATTATTTAGCAGAGTCCCACAACAGAAAGTGAGTGGAAAGAAGTTTCCAAGCAATTTGAACACTTGTGGCAGTTTCCGCATACAGTAGGGGCAATTGACGGAAAGCATATCCGCCGTAAAAACCTGATAATTCGAACTCTGATTTGTATAACTATAAAGATTATTGCAGCACTGTGTTGCTAGCCGTAGTAGATGATAGTAGCAAATTTTTGTATATTGACGTTGGCGCCAACGGTCGTTGTTCCGATGTCGTCGTTTTCAAGTATAGTTCCCTCTTTCAAGCTATGAGATCCGGCAAGCTTAATCTTCCAAAAGATGAACCTTTACCTGGCCAAGTAACAAAAACACCATTTTTCTTTGTTGGTGATGATATATTCGGGCTTGATCGTCACTTGATGAAAGCATTCAATAAAAACCGAAATTTAGTAACACCTCCAGAAATCTTCAATTATCGACTAAGTCGTGCTAGGGTGCCAGTTGAAATGGCATTTGGAAAGCTAGCTAACAGGTTCAGAATTTTTTTGCGTCCAACAGAAGTGAAGTTGGATACCAGTGATTTAATCGTGAAAACCTGCTGTGTGCTTCACAATTATCTCACTAAAACGATGACCGACCCTGTAGTTGACGGAGATGTTGATTTCCAATGGAAGAAAATTAGAAAGCAAACTGCTAACCCAGTAATTGTTTCCATAAAATAAAAACTTATATTGGTAAAAATTCTATATAATTTACTTAAAAATTTCATCTAATTCTGAAATACAAAAATTTGATTTTCAGTTTCTTATGACAAGGCCGAAAATTCTTTTGGAGTGCACGAAATATCGAAATTTCTGCAAAAATCACTTAAACTTACACGTAAATATGTACATATATTTAACGAAAACTGCAAATTTTTTACAATTGTGTTTTATTTAAAATTAATTTATTTGTACTTTTAGTTAATACAGAAAATTTATATTCATATCTACATTTATATATTTCATTTGAAGTTATTTTATATAACTAATTGAAAAAGTTATTGAATAATTAATAAAAAAAATCAAAGTTTTATAAGTAATTAACTAATAATAATAAATATATAATAAAATATAACAAGTTTAGTTAACGTTTTTATAGTTTCAGGTTTGTAATAAAATAATTTGAATTTAAATAACATATTAAAAATATATAAAAATATTGCTCACTAAATTCTGAATAGTCACAATCCAAAAAAATTTAATAATTAATACTTTTTGATTAGCGCTTTAATAGAATAAGAAAATAACAGTTCGTTTTTGTTTTTTGTTGAGTTATAACCATTATCATTTATGAATACAAGTACATAATGATATGTATATGTGTGTATATCGTAAGTACATATGTATATCATTGTTTACCTGTTCAATTAGTGATTCCAGTGCACAATTCAATTTTTCTGCATTTTCCAACTTTAGCCTTTTTGATGCCGATTTTTTCTTCGTTCGACTGTGTTGACGGGCTATACTCTACCAAATCAAATTCCTGGAAACAAAAATGTTTTAAGACAGCCTTTGGTATTGATATAATAAATAATAGTACTCACAATTTCGTTGGGCTATGGCTTGATCAAGAAATTGCATATCCGTATAGTAAAATAAATGGGGTTGGTATACTGTATCAGCGAAGGAGCCCTATTTTTTTGAGATAGCCACTTTCTTTTTTTTTCAAGCAGGTATGCTGATCTTAAGTTCTTCATTTCCTTTTGATAACATCCTCACAATTTTCTAATTCTTTGGAAATTTCTGCCCATAAGTTCTTTTTTTGTCAATTCTTTTATTGTCTGGACCAGCGGTGCTCGTCTCATACAACAATTGTTGGAAAAAATTTACACACATTTGTTACGCTTTTTTAAATACTTTTATTCATTCATCGTTGAGCAAGCGATGAAATACATGCGGAGGACGATCGTAATTTTTTTCAGAAATTTATTAAGCATTGTTGTTGGTTGAAGCAAAGCAAACACACGATTTTCAATTAGAATTGAACACAAAAAAAGAAGTAAAAAAATATTGAAATTTTTAAAAATTGAAGAGAATTTCGGCCGTATAATATATATTTTTTCTTTTCCTCAAAATTTAAAGTATTTAATAAGTTGGTTATATATTACAAAAATTCTTAATCTAAACTTATTTTTCTTGTTTTCTTATTTTAAGTGTTTGACATTATGTGTGCTGGGCAACCCTCTCAGCAATACATCCTCATTTATATTTTTGAACACCGCTGGTCTGGACATTTAAAGTCCCACAGACAGGAGAACTGCTTGTATAATTGAATAAGCTTCAACCCGTTTTCATCTGAAAAACTCATCCTGAATTAAGAAATTTTCTATTTTTGGTATTTTATAAAATATTTTCATTTTAACTTACCTTTTTAATATCTGTTTAGAATTTATTTAATTTTTTTGCAAAAAATTTCTACTTCTTGTTTTATGGCGCGTCTTTTTTATTCTTTTATTACGAAATGTCAAACTTTTTATGACGTTCTATGTTCGCAATAATTCTCAATGAGAAACTCTTGACAATTATTGCCGCAATTATTGCCAAGTACAAAACAATTCGTCTTCACTGGACATAACATAATTTTGACATTTGCAGCAATATATGTTAATGAATTTATTGCCAGTCAAGACGGGGGTACTCGTGAATCATGCAACCAGGAGTGAAAATTAACGCCCACGAAATACGAAAAGAAAATTAAAAAATGAACTTAAATGGAAAAAATTACATTAAAGCAAAAAATTGCCACTCACCGTCTCACGGACGCACCCTCAAGTGATGAAAATAAAAAATTAATAACGATCACGCATTATTGGTTCTAATCTCTATTTCATAGTATAGGCTGATTTCATAAACACAGCTTGCAAAGCAACACTGTAAGCATGAGTTTACAAGGCATTCTAGTGTTGCTTTGCAAACTGCGTTTACGAAGTCAGCCATAAATTATGAATTTCAAATAACAAATTTGTAACACTTTCTTGCCTGGGGTGCATTATAAAAATATTAACATCCACTTATTAGCACTTATATAATTTTTCACACATCCAAGAAGTGTTTCAACATCTTTATCAAAAAGCCAGTGGTCTTCGACTAACAAAGAAATGATTTGAAACGTAAGAAAAGATTTAATAATGAAGAAATTCTCCCAAAGTTGATTAAAAAAACCGCCAACTATTATATAAATCTGTTAGTCTAATGATTAAAATATTCCAATATTATTTTCATATTAAAAATAATTTAAAGCTATCAAAAATTCTTAAAAAAATGTATCGTTCATACATTTGATACATTTTAGTTGTTTTTATTACTTTTACTTTTTATTTGGAAAAGTTTGTTCTACAATTTATTTTAAAAAACCAGTGCACAATCTCATTTGTTTTATTTAATTTTTGCGTTTTTTCCAATTTTATGAACGATAGATAAAAGGTTTATTTTTCAAAAATATCCAATATGTTATCAGATAGAGTTTTGTACAGTGATAAAATAATTATATAATGAATTCAGTAAGTTGTCGACGTTTTTATTTTATATAATATAATAATGCCAATAATAAAAATAGCTCGACGGTGTAAGAAAAAATTTTAGATTATAAAATATAGCATACTTTAATTCATTATTTTAATATAATTTTTTCTTTGAAACTCGTATGATGTACGTATGTATGTAAACTAGAGGTATTCTGATAGTTGTCTTTTTAAAATTTGGTTAACTTTTCCATTTACTTATCTGTATTGCGGTTGGACCAGACGATAAAGGTTTTGGTTAAATATAACCTGTATATTTCTGATATAGAAACACAATGGAATTTCAACCACAATTGATTTAAAAAATACGAATTCGGTAATTCATTTCAACCTGCTAAGAAAACAGATGAATTTAATTAAAAACAAATTTTATTTAAATCTTCTTCTGCGTTTACTAAGTAAAACAGAGATCTAAATATGAAAAACTACGATAAAATCGCAAACAGAAAGCATTTTTCTCTCAAATCCAACCCATAATTCGACTTATTTTCGTAATATTTAACCATAAATCCGCGTCCAATTCCGTAGTGCGTGCTATCGACATGCGATATTCCGCAAAACTATGATTTTTTATGTGTTTTTAATGAATGTAAGAGCAGTTTATTTTATATGAATATGAAGAAATCAATTTTTTATCTCCTAAGATCTTAAATTATCATTTTGTATATATTGAATTGGGGAAAATACGAAAATATGCACAAAAAAATTAAATACAAATATGTATGCATATACTATTTTTGGAAATTTTCCCCAAACATTCCGATCTAAAAATCCAAAGTTCATATGTGTGATATGTACGATAGGAACTGATTGTTTGAAAAATATTTGATGAATTAAGAACTATTCGTAGAATACATTTTAATTAAGCCCACATTAAATTATTCAATTGGATAATGCAATCTAGAAACTAAATATAAATTTGTGGAAAGTAGGTATTTGCATCACTTTTATTCAAAATACACATGCATTTTAAATTTTTATTCCAAATACAAAATAGTTTTTAATAAAAGTATAATTTTCACAATGGAAATGATATTTTTTAAGGTTTTTTTTAAATAAATATTGGGAATAATTTCCAATATTGCATTTGCCATTTAGAATATGCGCTATTTTCGCGGGGTTTTAAATTTTTTAGTTTCTTTGCTAATTGCATATTGGAGCTTGATATAAAATTATATTGTTACATCAAACTTTGTTTTTATTTTATAGAAAAGGCAAATAATTGAAGTGCTTTTGAAGATTAACTCACTGATGTTACAGAATGAAAGAAACATTTCTTATCAAATTCTAGCCGGGAAGAGATTTTTCTGCTTTGTTATGTGTTACTAAGTATCCAAACAACATTTTAATTGTCAAAAAATATTTTATCACATTGTACAAATACAATAATAATACCGGGTTCTGATATACTGCAGGTACGCTCTGCACCTGAATATAGAAAATAATTAAAATTACACAAGTATAAAACATCAATTTTGCATTTCTTCTGAAATCACAAATATTCATAAAATATGAAAAACTAATACATAGCTACCGGTAGGGTCACCCATGCTGGTAAGGTCGAAGGGGAGCGCTGAAGCTAAGAACAATCCACAACGTGGGCAGTCAACGGCGGAAAATGAACATTCAAACATTGAAGGCGGATGAACTAACCACACCAAAATCCGCCCATGGATGCTGACAGCCTCAGTAATTGGGATAAGGCTCGATGGGCCAATCACCTATCAGCTCGAAAATACCAATCGATTCTAGAAACCTCAATTACAAATATAAATGAAAATGGACTGGAAACTTTGGCAACGAACCACCGCAAACTAAAATTGATACTCTACGGAGCCTGGAACGTCAGATCACTAGTTGAATCCACTAGACTTGCGCAAGTTATTAAAGCCAACATTCTTGGCTTAAGCGAGACCAGATGGAAGAATAGTGGCGAGTTTGACTCGGATGGATACAAATTCGTTTACTCCGGAAACGACAAAACACATTCCAACGGTGTCGGTTTTATCTTATCCACTGAATCACAACGTGCACTAACTGAATGGAATCCAATCTCAGATAGGATCATCACAGCAAGATTTCGCAGTAAGTTAAGGCACATCACCTTTATCCAATGTTATGCGCCAAACAACACCACTTGCAACGAAGATAAGGATGACTTCTACCAACAACTCGATACAGTGATGGGACAAATACGTCGTGGCGATATCAAGGTCATCCTGGGAGACTTCAACGCGAAGGTCACTACCAACAACATAATGGGCTCCCACAGCTTCGAGAATAGGTGCAACGACAACGGAAACAGTCTTATAGATTTCTGTGCAGCACATGGAATGTTTATTGGAGGCACCAAATTCCCTCACAAGGATATCCACAAATACACATACGTATCACCAGGAGCTAGATACCGCGCACAGATCGATCATATCCTTATCGAGAAGAAATGGTTAAAGGTCATGATAGACGTACGCAACATACGAGGGGCAGACATATTCAGCGATCATGTGTTTGTTAGCAGCAAACTCTCTCTAACTTTTAACTTCTCCAAGAGGAAAAACAGAACAAAACGAATACGATTTAATATCTCAAACCTCAGCGAACCCAATACAGCGGCCAGACTTATTGAGAAATGCGACGATGCTATACGGCAAACCCAAAATAGCGGCGACACCCCAGATTCAGCTTGGTCAAAAGTTGAAAATGCAATAGTAAATTCGACAACTCAAGTCATTGATCTATCAGCAACAGAAAGAAAGGAGTGGATATCAAATAGAACATGGGAAAAAATCACCAAGCGCAAAGAAATTCACAACACCTTATGCAACTGCGATCCAAACTCAGAAAGTGCGCAAAACTTACGACGTGAATACTCATCTCTGAATCGTGAAGTTCAACGGTCAGCCAGAGCCGATAAAAGAAACTTTATATCAACAAACTTAGAAGAAGCAGAAAAAGCCGCACGTCAGAACAATCTACGCAAGACGTACAAATGTATTTCAACGGTCACGTCTAAATCATTTAAAACATCAGTACCACTCTTTGATCTGCAACACAATATACTCACCACCACCGAACAGCAGCAAGACAGATGGAGACAGCACTTTGAAATAAAAGATAACAATGAAATTGGAATCGAATTCAACGAGGATAATACCCTCCCTTTAGCTCCCGCCGACATCTCCGATGCTCCCCCATCCATAAGGGAGATAACTGCAGCCATTACCAAGTTAAAAAACGGCAAATCTGCTGATCCCGATAACATTCCTCCAGAAATATTTAAAACAAATCCATCTTGGTCTGCTAACATACTTGCGCCCTTGTTAACGCATGCATGGACTAGTCAACTTACTCCAAAGAGGTGGAATGAAGGCCTAGTTATAGCTCTACGAAAAAGGGTGGCCTTCGAGAATGCAAAAATTGGCGCGGGATATCATTACTAAACACCATCCAGAAGCTACTGGCAATGATAATCCTAGAACGACTCTCTCCACAACAAATAACAAACCTTAAGGCAAGAACAATCGGGTTTTCGCGAAGGTAGATCATGCGTGGACCATGTATCCACGATCAGAATTATTATCGAGCAGGCGAATGAAAACAAATCGTCAACATACCTACTATTTGTCGACTTTGAACGAGCATTCGATACTATTATAAGGCAATGCATATGGAAATCCCTAGAACGCAAGGGGGTACCAAACATCATAACAAACATAATTAAAAACATGTATTCCAATGCAGAAAATAAGGCACTGCTTAAAGGACAAACTTCAGATGCCTTCTCAATCGACCTTGGAGTTCGCCAAGGCTGCGTCCTTTCCCCACTCTTGTTTTTGGTCATACTAGATGAAGTAATGGCGGCGACGAACTCAGCAGCACCTAACGGTCTGCAGTGGGATCCATTTACAAAATTAAATGATTTGGACTATGCAGACGATCTATGTCTACTCGTTCACAGTTTTGAACACATAAATGCCAAACTTCAAGCTCTTTATCACAATGCACGTAAAGTTGGACTTCGCATTAACACAAAGAAAACAAAGGTCATCAGACTAAATACAAATAACAATAAAGCTCTCCTCCTAAATGGTGCCATTATTGAGGATGTTCAATCTTTCAGCTACCTTGGATGTACAATCTCAACAAACAGCGGTGCAGACGAAGACGTCGAAAACCGGATAGACAAAGCCCGAAAGGCTATGTACTCTTTGAGAAATGTATGGATATAAAATGATCTGTCACGTGACCTCAAGTTAAGAGTTTACAACACCTGCATTAAGCCCATCCTCCTCTATGGATGTGAAACTTGGGGTCTAAAAAAGCTCGCCACAAAGAGACTCCAAACATTCACCAATCGCTGCCTACGCCGCATCATCCGATGTTTCTGGCCAAACACGATAAGTAATGCGAATCTTCTTCGCATGACAAGGCAGATTCCAATCCACCAGAACATCTTAAGACGAAAATTCGGATGGATTGGTCACACGCTCAGGTCAGAAAACACAATTGCAAAGGCAGCCCTGACGTATAACCCACAAGGTTCCCGTCGACGTGAACGCCCAAGAACCACCTGGCGTACATCGACGTTAAAGCAACTAGCATCAACGCAACTAACATGGAACGAAGCTGTACAAATAACCGACCGAAACTGATGGAAATCTTTAATTGAGGCCGTTTGCTCCCAAGCTGGAGAATAGCGGAACATCATCATCATCAATACATTTTTAAAACAAAATTAAAATTCAATTTCATTGATTTAGTATATTTACTCGTACATAGAGTCTTGACGATCCATTACATTTCTTTAATATAAATAATATAAAAAATAATTATGGTTATTTATATACGAAAATAAATATACTAATAAACGTACAAAAATAAATTTAAAGAAATATTTATATACGAAAAGAAATATACTAATAAACGTACAACAGTCGGGGCCATAAAAAAACAACAGAATACGACATTTAACAAAATAAGTCTTTTGGCTATATTTCATTAATTATTGGACCGAGTTTTGTTATTTTCAAACCGAACAATTTTATGAAAAATTCCAAGAGAATGGTATAAAATTTATGTCTTTCTGTTGTGTGAGACGGACGTCGCTGATTCGACTTCTCTATCTATAAGGATCCAGAATATATATACATACATTTAAATGAATAATGAAGAAATTACATACGGAATGACAGGTATAAATGACGGAGTCTTGTATTTGTACAAGCCTGAAAGAAAGTAAAAGATTTCATTTGTGAGTTAGCTTTGTTAAAGCTTACAACACAAAAAGACGTTTAGTGTAAAAACCAGTGAAAATTTAAAACAAAGTTAAAAGTACAAAGAATTGTAATTGAAAACGTATTTAAAAATGGAAAATAAGAAGAGAAAATATATTTTTGAATTTAAACACGTTATAGTTCAGTGTAATAATGCAATTAAAAAAACACAGGTTAATAATATCCCTGATCGAAGAGAAAATATCGAAAATGTGGAAGTGATTACTACCAATAATGTGGATCAAAATGAGTCTACGAGGAATGAGGAATTAAACAAATTCGGATTACCATTATTTTTAAGTTTTAAATACAATAATAATAAAATTCACAAAAGGTACAAATCAGTAACATTGATAAATATTAAATATATGTATGTATTTCATAAAATGCACTGTAGTTTGAAATATGTATGTACATACATGTGTACATATGTACTTATATAAATATAATTTAAATAAAATGGATTTTTTACGTTACAAGTTATTTAATTTGGGAAAATTTAAATTGAAACAAAATACAGTACATGCGGTCTGGAACTATTACTAATGATAGTACAGACGACCATTTAGCGACATCAAAAATATACTGCTCACAATAAGTATAGATATTGTTTTTCGATATCGCGAAAGTTATCTTTTATAAAAACATCGCCATATTTGATACGCACTTTTAGCGAACATTATTCGATAACGAAATGGAATCAGTCTCGAAAGTTTTACACGATATGTGTTCGAGATATATTCGAAATCGATATCATTACCGGAAGTCTTGGTCAAGTGGGTTGTTATGTTTCTACTAACAATATGAGTTGGTTAGTAAATTTGAGAGAGATTAGGAATGTGTGCGAGAAACAGACAATAGATTTTGAGAGTATTGATAATAATTAACAGAAATAAATTGCAGAAAAAATGTCTTTTGAAATGCAGAAAACAAAAGGCAAAACCAAAAGTTCGGTGTGGTTGTATTTTCTAGTTTATTCTTTTTCCATTTTTGTATAAGAGAAATGAAAACTGATTAGACTGATCATTTTCGTATTTCAACAGGTTTTGATAGTCACAAAAATTACAAAAAATTGTAGAAAGTCACCAACTAAAAAATAAGTTTTGCAAAAATTTGTTAAAGAGGAGAAAGGTAAAGAAATTAAACTTATTTTAGACTGCAAAACTAGGTGGAATACTATTTTCGACACGTGCCAACGATTTCATGAATTAGAAATACCCGTAAAGAAGTCTTTAATTGATTTTAAGGAACAACCAATAACGGATGATGAATATCAATTAATCAAACAATCAACAGATATTTTGAATCTTATAAAGGCAACAGTTGCAGCTTCATCTCAAAGCGAAATGAATCTTTGGAAAGCAGATCCTGCCCTTTTCTTTTATGATAAAAGTATCAAAATTGGAATGCAAATTAAGCCAAGAACTGGAAAAGCCTCTTTACAAACGAATTACAGAAAGCAGAACGATTTATTCAACATTCTTAAGTTTTTCAAAACTTTATTTTGTATTTTGTTTTTTATGAATACTCAATATTCTTGTTATATTCAAATATATAAAATAAATTTATTTCACTTTATTTTATTGTGAACCTTTTTCAAATGTGTTTTTTTAAATAAATATATGTAATGTTGAACGGTGTATTTTTTTAAGCTTTCGCTTCAATAGACCTTTATTTTAAATTTTTGTTTTAATATCTATAAAAAGCATATATCTCTTAATGTTAAAAAATCGGAATCTCCAAAAATCTCAGAAGCTCATTCTCGTTGTTACATTTTGCTTAAGGAATAGTTTGTTGGGTAGCTAAATTTTTTTTACTCACAAAACAACTACAATTTTATTCTGACATCACTGATGTATGTACATATATACATACATATGTACATGTATGCATTGACATTGAGAAGCGAAATAAATATCAGCGGAAATCACCTCGTTGCACCTCTGCAATTTTAGATGACATAGCATGATTTTCTGCTAGAAAGCATGATTATCTTTTTCAACCGTTTAGCAAGTTAATTATAGTAGCTGATTTAAAAAACTTTTGTTTGTTGAGGGTTGGTGCTAAAGCGAAATCATTAGTAGACCTTAAACCTAATTTTTAAATGTTTCAAAGCTCTTTACTTATACAAAAACTTTTTTGTAATTTTTAAAATTCTCATTGAGTTCTTAAAAGTTTTTGTATAAGTAAAGAGGTTTGAAACATTTAAAAATTAGGTTTAAGGTCTACTGATGATTTAGCTTTAGCATCAATGAAATGCATGTATATAGACTAGCTAAAAACTCTCAATAAACAAAAGTTTTTTAAATCTTTGAAAAAAGATATCGAGGCAATCTCGATTAATATAAATTTAATAATTACATAGTTAAGATTTTATTTTCCGTTTTGCCTTATTAAATACTTTTATTGTCACCCAAAGGGCGTCTAATTGTATAAAGGTTGTAAAGAAAATAAAATAGATGCATATCGAATAATATAATTTGTTTGTTGGGATTTTTGAATAAGTTACAAAACTTACTATGCGACAAAGCAAATTTAATGACATATCAAAAAAAAATCTTTAATAAAACTTTTTTCAATTATATTTTGGAAATAAACGAAATCGTTTACCAGAATTCATTTAACCATATCCGCGTAACCAAGTTCCAAGTGCTTGAGCTGCAACAATTACTCCTCTTGGTGAACCGCCTTGAAGAGACCCTTAACCTGTTAAACAAGATCTTATTCAGTAGAATCACTGAATTAAACATATATTAATTTTCTTTCTGTCAGTTTATTATGTAGTTGTTTATTTGTGTGCAGAGTTGAATGAATAACTAAGCCGCAGACAATATTTAATCGCGAACTCCGCCGATAAAATTTTCACGCAAAGTAAACGTCCGGATTTTGTATAAATTTTCTAAAATTGTATAAAAGTTTTTTTTACATTGAATTTTATTATTTTAGCAATATTTTTTTCAGTAGTTTTAACGTCAATTTAAATCCAGCACAGACAGCTCCTGAACTTCCAAACATATTTATTTTTACTTCTTATTTTAAAAACTTTGTTTCACAATTTATTTAATAAACTTTCTTACAATCTCATTTATAATATATATTTTTTTTAATTTGTGCGTTTTTCCAATTTTATGAACGATAAATGGTTTATTTCTCAAAAATATTAGTGGTTCCAATTAGAAAAAAATTGTAATAAATCTGTGTAAGCACCCTGTTGAAACATACGGTTGGCTGCATGGTGTCAAACTTGATTACCGCGGACATGTAAAACTTTGTTGGCTTCATAGCTTTTACAAATATTATTTGATTTTTACAAATTTATACTTTTTGTAAAGCTTTTTAATAGATAAAGAAAATACAGTTTGATTTAGAAAAATATCTTTTATATTTTCAATGATATTTGGCTTTAAGTTAATATCTCCAGTAATAGCATAGATAAAATTAAAAGAAAATATTATATGATTTTCCACATTATTTTTGATAATTTTGAATTTATCTCAATTCATATAGTCGTGAAAGTTTTTGAAATTAGAGTGAAAAATGGCTAAATTTTGAAAAAACAGAGCTTAATTGTTTGACGTTTTTCTGGACATTTTTTCAAAACCTAAATTTCTCTTTTCTAATATTTCAAAAGGTTAGACTTCAAAAAAGCCTGTAGTAGAAATTTTAAGTCGATTAATGCATGCACGCTATATCCAGCATTGGACGAATATGGAGAATTTTTTAACAAAATTCTAAGTTAATCGTATAAGAAAATATAACGCCCATCGAATTCATATGGAAATCCCTAGCGGGTACCAGATTTTTCACAATTTCGTTTGCCTGGTGCAAGATCGCATGCACGATTCATGTCAAAGTGCATTTATTGTTACAAAATATTTCTATTTCGCGAACAGTTCAAATTGACATGAGCGGAATAGAAAAGTCTTCGAAGCATTTGCTTATTTTTGGCTATCATATATGTTCCTTATTGGTTCCGATGTGTGAATACTATAGAAGCGCCAAAACTAGATCTTGATTTCATTCAAAACATTGTATTTTGCTAAAAAAAAGTTTCGACCGCATTATTGCAAAAAATAAGAAACCATTTGTGGTATTTGTCAGAAGAAAGCGTGCTGTCAACATTTGAACGTTGTGAATGATGCAGCAGAAAGAGCAATTAAACTCATCACGGATTACAATAAATCGTTAACATACGATGAGACAGATAAGCAGTACTTACTCCAAGTTGTTGAATAATATCGTCATTTATATCCTTCTCAAAACAAATCTTCTCTTATAAAATAATCAACTCAATAAAATTAATCAAATAAATATATACATTTTTTATCATTATATTAACTTTCAAAACCATTAAAAAATTAAATTTATATATGAAGCACATTATTCAATATAATAATATATATAGATATCTGATTGAATAGATGTTTTTTATAATATGGGGAATGTTGTGCCCCACTAGACACGACGAGGCACCGTCGGATTGAGCTGAAAAATTAGTACACGATTTCTTACACCAAACCTCATATTTTAAGCAGAGCAAGCAATCACATTAAAAAAAATTGCGACCAGTCTAATGTATATGATGGGAACTGATTTTTTTTAAAGAGAAGTATCACTCAGGCAATTAGTATGCCTACCAACCCGTGGGTGTGTTACCTTCTTTGGGAAAGCGATAGTGAGAGAGGACAGATGGTGAAAGTGAGAAAGCTTAATTTTTACAACTCTGATGTTACTTTTTAGATCAGTGTTGCAGCGCCTCTGATGTCAAGTAGGCGCATTAAATGTGTTTTAAGCTGTTGTAGCCATTTTATTAATTATTTTACTTCGCCGGCGATTTTGCTACAATACCGACGAAGGAGGGCACTGTGATATCCGCTAGCATATACCTTCATCACTTAAACACTCCGACAACCACACATGCAATGGCATACTAATGCACATCTGAAAAAATGCTGGATGTTATGACTTGCCTGAAGCTTTGTAGCCAACGCGCTAACTACTTCAGCCAATTGTGTCGAATTGCGAAAGATTCTTAGAATACATTTTAAGCCCACATTAAATTACTAATTTAGAAAAAGCATTGTAGAAGTTAAATAAAAATTTGTGAAAAATACAGAGTTGCGGAAAATAGGCATTTGCAATACATTTATTCAAAATACAAATGCATTTTAATTTTTCTATTCCAAATACAAAATAGTTTTTAATAGAAGTTTAATTTCCACAATGGAAATGATATTTTGTAAGTTTTCTTACTCTATAATTTTGCTGTTTTTTAATCAATATTAAATCATGCAATTTTTCTGATGTTCGCGTATTTTTAAGAATTTTTGCCATTTTAGAGATTTTTTCAAGACATTTGGCAATCGGAACAATTATACAATTTCTTAAAATAAATTTTGGGATTTATTTCCAATATTGCAATGTTTTACCAGATTAGTGAGAGTGAGAAACGACGCATCAATAAGAGCTCCTGATAAATTGTAAAAATAAAATATTTAAAGTGATCTAAAATAGACGAGGCAATATAAAACATAATCTGAATATTTTCTTCGTGCATAGAAATAAAAATTTTGGTTGAAATTTTGGTTTTGGTTGAAAAAATTAAAATAAAACAAATAGAAAACAAAATGAGGCGTTCAAAAATAGTGATGTAGTACAAGTCATTACATGCTACGAAACGAAAAAATATAAAAGAATAATTTATGATGCAAAAATTAAAGTTGATAGTGAAATTCACGCAAAACTTATGACAGCCAGAAGAATATATGTATATAGGATGGGAAATATGCAGAGTGTTTAATGGAATACATGTAATACGGTGTTATAAATGCCACGCATACAATCATAAAGCAAGTGATTGTAGAAATTGTGAAATATGCTATAAGTGTCATGGAAACCATAAGTATAAACTGTATCAGAATGAACAATAAAATGCATTTACATTTAGATGAAAATCATTTCACGACAAGCAGATCATGTCCGGTATATCAAAACAAAATCAGTGTAAAAAAGAGAAGAATGGTGTTTAATATATGTATAACAACCAAAGAAATTAAGTGGAATATATACAAACGTACAAGGATTAATCAAGAATTTTAATCAATTAGAAGTTATGGCAGATTTAAAGAAACCAGAATTCATCATCCTATCCGAAAGACATTTAACCAATGATGTAGTGGATAGAGAGTATATACTAAGAGGTAATGAATATTATGGCGTATTGTCAAAATCAAGGAGAACTGGAGGGATTATACTGTATTTTAGAAAGCAGTGGGAAATAAAAATTATATGTGAAAAATCTGCAGAGTCCAAATACTGGATATGCGCATATTTAGCGAAACATATATATGGCAATTTACAGATCACCCAGCAGCAGTGAAGTTGAATTTTGTAACGCGAAATAATGATATTATTATAGCGGGAGACTTCAATATTGATTGGATGAAAGAGGGAACATATAAGAAGAGAATTCAACAAATATGAAACGACAATAGATTGAGGCAAATTGTAACCGAATATACAAGAATCACGGTGAATACCAGAGCATTAATAGATTATGTCATAACAAACAATGAAAATATATTGACGGTAAACAGTGATGAAAATAAAATAGCTGATCATGAAGCGATTGAAATATCGTTGGACGTTATTACGCAAGAGTAAACAACAAAGCGTGAAATTGAAATATTTAAGTACCGAAGGTTATTCAATAATGAAATCTCTGGCGCTTTAAAATACAATGATAATATTGATGTAAATAATAATGTACGCATATTCGACACTCTTATTGAAAATACAATAAAAAATTCACAATGAAGAAAGAAATCATAAGAAATCATGTTAACAAATGGTTTACGCAAGAGCTAAGAGATATGAAACGCGAAAAAATAGTAAAATACCAAATAGCTAAAAGGCATAACGCAGGCACAGCTTGGAACAACTACAAAATAATTTATAAGAATAAAAGCGAATATGAAAAAAATAAATTAATTAACAGCGCTATCAGTAACGCTAACGACCAAAAATCTATGCGGAGAGAATAAAAATCTAATACTCAAGAAAAACAAATCTGTGATAACAACTGTGATATTTAATCAAGAAGAAATTAATGATAAATATAGGATAGCTATTTTTTCGATAGTATTAAATTAATTAGAACAGATATAGATCAAGTGCAATATGCGAACCAAATCCCTGTGATAAACTCGACATTTCAGTTCCGCGCAGTAAATTTAATAGAGCTGAAACAAATATGAAATAAAATGAATGGAAAACCAGACTACACCAAGCTATCAATCAAAATTATACTTGAAAACTGGAGCACATTGGAAATAACATAATGAGCATAATAAATAATTCGTTAGAAACAGGAACTTTTCCTGATAATTGGAAAATAGCTGTAATAACTCCTATTGAAAAGATATCAAAAACGACAAATTGTGAAGAGTTTCGGCCGATAAACATTCTTAAAATATGCGAAAAAATCATGGAAAATGTTATAAAACATCAACTTGAGACGTATATGGAACATAACAATATTTTATCAAAATTTCAATCTGGATTCTATATATTGTTAATAGATGGAAGAATCGAGGCAAGAGCAATAAGATAATGGCAATTTTTTTTGGATTTCAAGAGAGCGTTTGAACCAGAAAGGAAGTTGATGTGGTTTAAATCGTATCTTACAAACAGAATGCAAATGGTGAAAATAAATGATATAGTATCAAACACAATAAAGAACGAATTCGATGTCCCGCAAGGTTCAATTTTAGGAGCACTTTTATTTATTATATATATCAATGATTTACATACCTAATGTACTCAGAAAATGTGAAGTGGTTCTTTATGCAGATGACACATTGATATACACCGAACTATGTCAAAATAATTTAACACATGATGTGAATAATGTGAATAGATATCTGAAAATGAATAAATGAAAGGAAAACAAAACGAAAGTAATGCAAATAAATGTGGACAATGAAACAGTATTTAGAACATTTAAAGAACATATTGAATATATATGCAAAAAAATCGGTAAAAAAATCGTATTAGAAATAAAATCTCGATACTAACAGCAATAAATATATACAATGTTATAATAAAACCTCATTTTGAATTTGGGTCAGCAGTATTATATTCTAGCTGTACAGCAAACCAAATAAATAGACTTCAAAAGCTGCAAAATAAAGCAATGCGTGCAATATTAAAATGTAATCGTTACACATCAATAAACTTCATGCTTGAAACTTTAAAATGGTTTGATATACCAAATCGTATAAAAATTAATACGCTTATTTTTATACAGAAGATGAAAACTGGTAATGCACCCGAGTATATCACTGAACAACTGAGCTTTGTTCGAGAAACACAACCATATCTACTTAGAAATGCCGAAAACTTTAGAATACAAAGAGCTATAAATGTGAGGAGGTGCTGAGGTCACTCTTTTATAAAGGACTTCAATTATATAACAGTATTCCAAACAGCATTAAAGTTGAAATGTTTTTAAAAATAAAATTGTTAACTACTTAAAAATTGATAATATTCAAAGCTTGTAATATGTACATATATTCATGGTTTGCATTGAAATATTGTAAAAGTATATTTAATACTACTAAATAAATATTACTACTACTACTCCTTTTGAAGATTAACTCACTGTAGAATGAAATAAACATTTCTTATGTGAATTTATATTGAAAACAAACGTAAAATACCATGTTGTGAATATAAAATAAAAAAAGGAGAAATATTTGGTAAAGATACTGAAAGTTTCAATTAGAAAATATAAGCGACAAATACTGTAATAAGCATGCATAATATTGTACTAATAAGTATACAAAAATAAGTTGAAAGAAACAAGAAAAAAAACAAATCTTTGTCTTTCGATTGTTAAGTTAGTCTGCTTTTAGACCCTTCATGTCTTTTCTATTTATTATTATGTCAATTGATTTTTACACCCTTACTGACTGAATATGACTAACAAATATAGAACTATATATAAAAATTATTGGTTCAACAATTTAGATATAAAGTAATTTTTCTCTACAGTACAAAATTACTCTCAGATAAGTCCATAATGTGGTAGCATTTATTGAAGTTAACACATGCACGATGGCATTGACATGATTCTTGCTTTTTCTTCTTTGAACTTTCATTGTTGTTCACACGAGTCATGTCATGTTGACGATATTTGCTTGCCAATACCTTCATGCTTAAAATTACGAATGAGAAAACAACACGTAATGACAGTATTAATGCATGTGTTCAAAAATGAGTGATTGTATCGGTAAAAACGAGTGGAATTAAATCAAACACATTAATTCCTATCAAAAATTTTAAGTTTTAGTATCTTATAGTAAATAACGTTCTTAATCGCGGAAAATACTATGGTGTATTAGAAGCGTTTGTAATTACTAGGTTGTAGGTATGAAACCCAACGCAACTTTAAGTAAAATTATTTGAAATACAATTTTTTTGCCCATATTTTAGCCTTTAGTGGACTTCAATTATTTTCAGTATAAACCTTCCTAGAGCTCTACCCAAGAGATCTGCTTCATAAAACTGACCGTAGGACAGCCGGGGCTATAAAAAAACAACAGAATAGGACACAACAAAAGTCTTTTGGCTATATCTCATTAATTATTTGACCGAGTTTTGATATTTTCAACCCAACCAATTTTATGAATAATTCAAAGCGAATGGTCTAAAATTTAGGTCAGTAGTATATTTGAAGGACTTTTGACATACAAACCGGTGGTTCGTGCCTGACCGGGAAACGTGATCGTTAAAAATATTTTTTGTTAGGCGATTGAGTGTTTGAATAGTGTAAATGCGGTTTCCATTCTTGAATGGTTGTATTAGGGATTTCAAAAATGTATAGGTAAATTTTTTGTAGGGTTTCACATGTCTAAATTAAATGTCCGTCCAGACAACCCTTACCCGGGCATCTCTATCCAATCACCACCACCCGACCACCACTATCCAGATACACCTATCCGGACCCCTTACTGGAAATGTGTTTTCCATCCTTGGTTGGTTGTATGAAAGAGTTTGTGTATGTGTGTATACATCTACGAGTATGTTTCTTTGAAGAAGTGTGTATATGTGTGTTTTTGCTTGACCGTGTTGTTTGTATATATCTGTGTTTGTTTGAAGAAGTGTGTGTGTTTGCATAACTGTTTGTTTGAAGATGTGTGTGTTGTGATCGCTTTGGTATCCTTTTATTAATTAAGTTTATGAGATTTTATTTTTGTTCTTTTATACTTATATGAGTCTGGTTTTTTGTATGTGTTTGATTTTTCTTTATGTTATCACAGCTCTGCTGACTTCGACAACTATGAACTCTATGGTACAATAATCTTGATTTTATATTTTTATTTATTTATAAATATTATTTTCCAGATTCGTTGGTGATCTATAAAATAAATTTTTGTTTTTTTAGAAATATATTTTTTGTTTATGTAAATAAAAATTTGAATTTCACAGGAGTACAGTTGGATCCAAAATATTCCTGATCATGTTAAATCATGCACGATCTTGATTTTATTTGTTTATTTCTTGACAAAGGAACTTGAATTTCACATATTATGAAATTGTTTGAAAGAAATTTCAATTATAGATCATATCACATGAAAACGTGTTTCACATCTCTGGATATTTGTGAGAAATAGTTTGTATATGTGCGTGCTTGCTTGACTGTGTTGTGTGTATACCTGTGTTTGTTTGAAGATGTGTGTGTGTGTTTGCTTTGGTATCGTTGTATTATTTATGTTTATTAGATTTTATTTTTGTTCTTTTATATATTTGAGTCTGACTTTATGAACATACATATGTTTTTGATTTTTCTTTATGTTTTCATAATTCTGCTGAATTCGACATTTATTCATCATAATTTTATTATACAGATACATAAATATTGCATAGTCTTAATTTCATTTGTTTATTTTATTTGAAAAAAATTTTTTCCCAAATCTTATCTTTTGTATATGTTAACAACAATTTTAAATACGCAATTGTACAGATGGTTTCAAAATCTTATTTTTTTCTGTTCTATGTAAGTATGCAATTATATATTTTTGTTTATAATTTGAGCTGTACTGTTAAATCAGGCACAACCTTGATTTTATTTGTTTATTTCTTGACAAGAGAATTTGAATTTTACAATATTATGAAATTGTATTGAAAATATGCAAACAAAGAAATTTTTGAGTACGTATTTCTTGAAAAAAGGAATTTTAATTTCACAATATTATAAAATTGCATTTATACAGCATTTTGTAATACTAGAAAATTTAGACAATCTGATAAGATATTTTATAACCCAAACACCAATTTCTGCTATTTTCTTCATCAATACATGATTCCTAATTATCATTTTGAAAAATAATACAAGATAGAGAATATTTTATATTAATAATACAATTTTATTTTATTTATTAATTTTTATTATAACGTTTGAAACATTTCATAGCATGAAACAATTAATTTTTCTAATATTGCTTTCCGTAGGAAATATATATAGAACACCTACAAGTGTCAGATCCTTCCTCAAAATTTGGATCGTACAACGGACAGCATTTAAAATAGTTGTCTTCATGTTCCATCAAATTCTTTATTCTCATCCAGAAATCGTCGATACTAATAATTTTTTCCTAAATATTTAACAAATAAGGATCTGGATATAACGGTTAATTATCCTATGCAAAATATATCACGGATAACAACAAAATATGGACCAACACTAAAAGTTGAGTTCGAAAACAACATAATGTTTCTCCCCAAAAAATATAATAATTTAACAGATGAAGAGATTAAGGATCTCTCCAGTGGATCATTTCAACTATGCAGAGAAGGAGAGTGCAGCCTGATTCTTGAGAGTGAGATGGAAGAATTTTTAATTCAAAATATCCAATATCCCGTTTGGCGTTAAAATAAATTATTTCTGTATAGTAAATTATAAATAAAAAAGCCATTAAAGAGTTTTGTAAAATATTAATGATTGTGTTTTTATTTAATCTTTCTCAGTTATTTCATAAAGAAAATTAAGACATAAATGGCCACAGGTAAAAATTCTGCTGTTGATTATAGTCTTATTTTATATTTGTACCAAGATATTTGACTACTTCCGAGGGAGGTTGTAAGTTTCCAAAACTGTCAAAATACTATTTTTCATTGATGTTCTTATAATATGCTACCCAGTGTGTACCAGGATCTGTTGGTAAATCTAAATTGATTATTCCACACTCAATTTTCTTTGATCGTTTTGGTAGTGAGTTCAACATGAATACTCCTCTAAAATAAGGAATATTTATAGAAAAATTTATTAGGTCAACATCTAAAAGTGGTCTGTTGGGTAGCATTCTTAGGAGTTTTTTGTCTGTTCTTTATAAACTAAACCATATCCCTTTTTATATGGTGTTACGTAAAGTCCTTTTACAACTTCTATATATTCCATCGCTTTATTATGTCTAGTTGCTTCATCAAATTGATTTTTTGCATTCTTTGTTGCTTTTACAGCCTTAGCAAAAGCAGCACCTCCAGTGGCTGACTACCAATTGCACCCAGAGCAGATAGAATCAGTATTAGGGGTAAAAGACCACAAATTTTCGGAACACTTATTATGAGTGGTATTATAACATGTGATTTTCTTCCTTTAAATGATTTGTTGACAGTTTTACGTATGATTCTAATGACAGAGTTAATGTCTAGAGGTTTTTCTTTCTTTAGTATTTTTGTTGCAGCTCTAATCAATGTACTGAACAATTTTTTCCCATTTAATTTCAATTTCTCTTAATTTTTCTTTTTTTCCACCCCCATACCTAACTTCGTTTTGGCTTTCATTGCGTTAGTAACCATATATGCAAATGATTTTTCTGCAAGACTGCTATCTTTTGATAAAACTCGATCCCAAGCTGAATTTTTAAGTATTTTGTGATGTCTAATACTTAAATCCTTATTTTTAGACTAAGCTTTATCATGATTTTTGCAGGCAGAGTCCAGTAAATCAATTACTTTATCACCTCGATTTAAACGTTTTTGTAGTATAGTTCCAGGTCCACAGTACTGATATCCAGGAAGATGAAGTTCAACAGGAAGATTATTTATTATTTTATCTACTATACCTGCTCCAACGAAGGTGTTTTTATGACTAAACGACTTATTGTAGTGTATAACCATCTAATTTATTTAATTTTTTCTATAATAAAAGGTAACAAACATGAATTACATTTAGTTACAAAAATGCGGTTAGTGAAAGAACATAAAAATAATTTGGTTCGTAATATTGATGATTCGTCGAACATCACTTCAAAAATAAAATACAGCTCACACTTACCAATTCTATTCGGGCTCTAATAGTGGGACCGTCAAATTGTGGAAAGACTAATGATATGATTGGGTTATTAGAAAGTCCTAACGGACTTAAATTTGAAAACGTCTATTTATACTCAAAATCCTTATATCAACCGAAATATAAAAACTTGAAGATATGAATTTCACCAATTAAAGGAATGGGATATTAATAATTTGCCAACAACGAATCAGTTATTCCCCCTAACGAAGCTAAAACAAATTCAATTATGATTTTTGATGATGTTGCATGTGACAAGCAGAATAATATACGGGCTTATTTTTGTATGGGTCGACATAAGGATGTCGATTCATTCTACTTGTGTCGAACTTATACCAGAATTCTCAAGCATTTAATAAGAGACAACGCGAATGTAAGTATAATGTTTATAGTGATCATGTTGCCAGCGACATGAACTTTGAACAATTTCATGAAATTTGTATAGAGTGTTGGAAGGAAGAATGTGGATTTTTGATGATAAGCAAAGATAACGAGTTAAACAATGGTCGCTACAGAAAATTATTCGACTATTTCATAACAATATAAATTATTCTACGTAAAAGAAAAACTTTAGTATATAATCTGACTCTGAAAACAATACATCTACATATCTATAGTAAATATTTAATAGCCACTATATTTTATGGTTTGTTAATCTTTATTTGGAAATACTTTTTTATTGAGGTACAATCGAAAAACGTGGTGCCGATAATGATTTTAGCAAAACCAAGAGACAGGAAAAAACAAAAAGAGTTGTCGGATCATTTTAATCAATCCTGTCATTGATGACACTGTTAGTTGTGGTCGTGCTGCCACAGTACTCCCCTCTGAGAGGCGACTCCACGGTACAACTTGATGCCGTCGACTTCCGAAGCATTGAATGCTGGTTTTAAACGATCAATCGAAACCTTAGTATTTCTTCCAGAAATGTTTACGGTATAATACTTAGATGCCCGTTCAACAACTTTAAATGGTCCGCTATATGGAACTGTTAAAGATGGTCGCACCGAGTCGTCTCTAACGAATACTAAATCACAAGATTTCAAATGAGGGTGTATAAACACTTTGGTGTTATTGTGCCAAGCTGGCTCGACTGGTCTTAAGTTTTTCATAGTTTGTCGGAGTTGTTTAACAAACTCTACCTCAGACTCACGAGAGCTTTCGATTAAGAAATCGACAGGTAGGCGTAATATGGTGCCGTATACAAGCTCTGCAGGCGTCGCTTGGGTGTCTTCTTTGTATGTACAACGCAGACCCAACAAAATTATCGGCAAATATGAAGTCCATTCATTAACGTTGTGACACAAAATGGCGGATTTAAGAGTGCGGTGCCATCGTTCAATTATGCCGTTTGATTGAGGATGGTATGGCGTAGTTCTTAATTGATGTACTCCCAGCAAACGCAAAAGTTCTTTAAATAGCGTGCTTTCAAACTGGCGACCTAAATCGGTCGTAATGTCGATTGGACAACCGAATCGTGATATCCATCCTTTAACGAGAGTTTCCGCTACCGTTTTTGCAGTCATGTCCGGCATCGGGCCACCTGGTAAATCGGTCTATCACTGTTAAACAATAACGATTGCCTTCCGAGAGAGGAAAAGGCCCGATAATGTCAATGTTCAAATGAGCAAACCGTTGACTTGGAAAATTGCGACGCATTAAAGATGTTTTAGAATGGCGTGTTACCTTATTTCGTTGGCAATGCAAACAATTTTGTGCAAAGTTTCTACTTTTTTTTTGTATACCTGGCCAAACAAATCTCTGTCATTAATCTAGCTGTAGCACGCGTGCCTGGGTGTGACATATCATGGGTGGAATGCAGAAATCTTTGTCGTAATTCTTTGGTAATAAAGGGGCGTACTCGATCAAAAGATGTGTCGCAGTAAACAGGCTTAGAGCTACCAGGAATGATGAAAGGTTTGAGCTTTAATGAACTCTGCAGACTGGAATTTAAAATAGACTGTAGTTCCTCATCATTTAGCTGAGCTGTTGCTAATTCATCGTAGTTGATTTGTGCTACATCAACTACCTCAATTCGTGACAACAAATCAGCTACGATATTTTTGTCACCTTCCACATGACGTATATCAATAGTGATTTGAGCGATAAAATCTAATTGTCTTGCCTGCCTATCGGATGCTCTCTCTGGCTTTTGTTTAAATGCATAGATTAATGGCTTATGATCCGTGTAAATGTGACAAGAGCGGCCCTCGATCATGTATCTGAAATGACGCACCGCCAAATAGAGTGCTGTTAACTCCCTGTCGTAGGTACTGTAGCGCATTTCTGCTGATGGGAACTTCTTTGAAAAGTACGCAAGAGGTTGTATGACGTTGTTAACAATTTGGTTTAGAACAGCCCCCGCGGCGAAATTTGAAGCGTCTACCCATAACGAAAGCTCAGCCTCTGGAAGTGGGTGTTCTAGCATCGTACATTCTGTGAGCTGCATTTTACATTTCTCGAAAGCATCTATTGTTTCACTCGACCAATTTACTAGCGTCGTATCATCTCGTTTGTTCCGTCAATCATATTAAACAATATTTGTTGAACATCGAGTGCTCGTGGTAAAAAACGCCTATAGAAATTAAGCATAGCCAAGAATCTCTTCAAATCTTTAACCACCTTAGGGCGAGGGAATTTTAATAACGCTTCAACTCTTTCGGGCAGCGGTCTAATGCCATCTTTTGTAATCAAGTGTCCTAAAAATTTAAGTTCCGTTAACCCAAATTCAGATTTAGAGACATTAATTGTTAAGTTGTTATCCTGAAATCGTTGAAAAACTGTTGTGAGATGTTTTATGTGCTCATGTTCTGAAGGTGACGCAATAATAACATTGTCTAAATAGGCGAAAGCAAAAGGTAATCCTCTTAGCACTTCATGAATCAACCTTTGAAAGGTTTGGGCTGCGTTTTTTAGCCCAAACGTCATATGTGTGAACTCAAACAGACCAAAAGGCGTTGTAATTGCGGTCTTCGGTATATCGTTCGGATGAATCGGTACTTGATGAAACGCCTTCTGAAGATCTACCTTTGAAAAAATGGAATTTCTGGCCAGTACCACAGAAAAATCGTGTAAATAAGGGATAGGATATCGATCATGTACTGTGATAGCGTTGAGGGCACGGTAATCCCCACAAGGTCTCCACGTGCCATCCGGTTTGCGAACCATATGGAGCGGACTGACCCAATTACTGCTTGACGGACGACAAATACCGAGTTTTATTAACGACTCAAATTCGTTGCGGGCTGCTGTGAGCTTCTCTGGTGACAAACGTCGTGGTCGCGCAAATACAGGCTGACCAGTAGTTTCTATTCTATGAGTAATGCTTGCTTTAGAAGCTGTACCAGGCTGAGCTGGGCGTGTAATTTCGGCAAACTGTTTTAGAATGTCCGAATACTGAGTTTCCGTATCGAATGTCTTTATTGATAATTGTGCCGTTTTGTCAATCATACAATTAGCTTTTACGCTTGTCAGGCGATCCAGCAAACATCTGTTTTTTAAATCTACTAATAAATCGAAATGCGCCAAAAATCTGCACCAATGATTGCCTGATTAACATCTGCTATTAAAAACTTCCAAACAAAGTCACGTCTTAAATTTAAGTTTAATTTGAGTAATACATCACCGTATACAGATATTGTAGATCCATTAGCTGCGTATAGCTTCGTATCCGATGGTTTTAAATTGGCTGACTGTAATACTTTGGGTATGACTGATACATCCGCACCAGTATCGATTAGAAAAAAAATTTTTGTTGCTGTGTCATAAATTAGTAGTCGAAATGATTGCATACTTTTAGGATGATCAGAAATCTGAGATATTACATCAGCCATTTGTTGTCATTTCTGCGTGTTAAAATTTCTCGCAGCTGACGTTGACTGAGAAGTAAAACTGCACGGTTGTCTGCATCTCGTTGCGTTTGCGCCAAATTTGCTATGATACCAACAAAAACCATTGTCTCTATTTACGCTGCGTGGACGGTAGCGAGATCTATGGTTGTTATTAAGCAGAATTTTTTGCACGTCACGAGATATTTGCGCCACTTGATTTTGCAGACTTTGCACTTCTGCTGAAGGGGCTGCGATTTCTCTGACGTGGTTCTGTTGTAAACGCATAGAATCAGTAATTGAATCTGCTATTTTGATTTTGTCCATTATGTCGACGCTAGCAGCGATGATTGCCGGCTGCATATGATTTGGCAGACGACTCACCCACAAATCTTGCAATATTGTCTGACTTAACGAATCTCCAGCTACACGTTTCATTTCACTGTAAAGTTCATTAGGTTTTTGGTCACCTAATGGCATATCAGATAATATTCGCTATCAGCGAAGTACTCGATCAATTTGCATTTAATATAATCGTATTTCTTCGTTTGAGGAGCTGCGTCAATGATGGGGCGTAATTGCAGTAACTTAGCCGGCGGTATTGAAGCGCATATAGTGTTAAATTTTTTAATTTCTGATTGAATGCCCGAAGCTTCAAACCAAAATTCCATAGCGTAAAAGAACGCTTCAACACCATTTTCCGTCAACGTAGGCATTGGAATTTTTATTGAAGCAACCACGTCCATTGCAGCTGAAGTCGTCTGGTGTTCCGATTTCTGCTCTGCCATCGTATTTGCTGGATCATTTAGCGACATACTTTTAGTGTTTCTAATATGATTTGTTTGTGTCGTTGGGTCACCAATAATATAGTGAATATTTAATAGCCACTATATTTTATGGTTTGTTAATCTTTATTTGGAAATACTTTTTTACTGAGGTACAATCGAAAAACGTGGTGCCGATAATGATTTTAGCAAAACCAAGAGACAGGAAAAAACAAAAAGAGTTGTCGGATCATTTTAATCAATCCTGTCATTGATGACACTGTTAGTTGTGGTCGTGCTGCCACATATCTATTGAAATATTTACTGACAACTTAATCAGGTACGTAATAACCTGATCTGATACCTAATAAAATGATCTGATGCCTGATATGATAGCTCATAACCTAAACAGATACCTGATCTGATAGCTGAGAATGAATTAAAAATGTTTAAAAGAGTTGATTGCAACGATAAATGTGTTGAATAAAAAGCTTCGTAGTATAAAAACTGGTGAAATAGATATACGTGAACAACTATAAGACCCTTTATACAACTTTATAAATAATTCTAAAAGTAGTAATAGAATTATAAAAAAAGAAAAGAATGAGATGAAACACGAAATTGAAGATAACAACAGTTCTCATATTAGGAAACCATCAATTAAATTGGAGACAAGCACTCCAAAGAAACTTGTAGAAGAAACAATATTTGACATCAGCAACTCAATTAATGACCCCAATGGTGAAAGTAAGAACGATGATGATGAACACTTTTACCCCCAGAATTCAAATATTGGTGAGAGTTACACTGACTTATCAGTTTTTCAAGGAAGAAAAGACTATGGTCCACATAAAAATTTCAATGAATGGAAATTTGGTGATAGTAATCTAAAACTGAATGAAGACAAAATACAGGTTGGTGGTAAAATATGGGCTCTATCACCAGGAGTATTTTCTTTAATGTTTCATGAAATACCAAAAAACTATGAAAATACATATGAAGTAGAACTATACAAAAAAAATTTAACTAGTACAAATGCGTACAGAAGTGACTATAAACCTGATGGTCAAATCATGGGAATGAAACCCTATAAATATAAGCATATTATTAAAAACGAATAAGACAATATCTAATATCTGGGACGATCCAAATGAGTTGATAGAACGACTGCTAGCATCACAAGCTACTGGTCATACTAATCATAATAACGAGATTTTATCAATTATTGAAAAACTACGCGAAGCTAATATAATATAATAATCTATATAAAGTATGTCTGTTGATAAGTTTGGACATTATCTAAACGATACAAGCATTATAATTTCATTGCAAAATGCCCCTAGGCTGTTGGGGTTCTTTATGGATACGAACAACAAAATCGATGTCCAAAACAAAGGAATCAAAAATGTGGCAAAGGCTGTGGAGGAAAACGATGTTATGAGTAAATTGTTTCTGCAAAATCAAATCGAAGAAATACAAACTATTATTTATTATTTCTTCTTAAAAAATCTTAATAAAACAGATATATATATAAAAATATTGAAAACTTTATACAATATTTGTTTTAATTTATAAACGATTTAGGAATAGTTAAAATTATAAAAGGGTTTGACTATTAAATATTTCCACGTTTTCTTATGATAAAAAAATAACAAATAAATTAGTATATAAAATAACACAACAAAATTTAACTTTATTTCACAATTTTTTTTTTATTTTTACACTTAGAACTATTTAAATAAATATATTAAGGAGAAGTTCACCATCCTCTTCCATAATTACACTATAAATATTTAAATATGTTCAGGGA
Source organism: Gymnocheta viridis (assembly GCA_956483585.1). Taxonomy (NCBI): domain Eukaryota; kingdom Metazoa; phylum Arthropoda; class Insecta; order Diptera; family Tachinidae; genus Gymnocheta; species Gymnocheta viridis. The sequence goes on from OY101444.1 coordinate 41,923,380, forward strand.
CAATTTATTTTGTAATGTCCCCATGCATAAATATCAACACCATTTTCACATATACATAAATCTCATCATCTAAATAACTTAATTTTAGTTTACTTAAATATTGTGTTTATACTTGTAACGACACGTTTCCGCTGGTTGCTGGGGTAGAGCTCATCGGCGTCCAGGGTCGTTACATACCTTTAAGGATTTCTTTATTTACCGACTGGTGTCAGTAAAGCAAACACGCTTGACAATTGTTTATTAAAATTTTATTAGTTTTATTTCGTTAATAGGAATTAAAAACAATATATCACTGCTCTTATAGTTGGTTCTAGCACTGAGTTGGCGTCGGGGGTTGGTAGGCCGGTGCTTATGGCACTGGTTTCAGTTAAGTGAGTATATTATTCCCGCAGCTTGTCGTAACCGGAATTTTAATCATTAGTGTGCAATAATCATGCGCATAATAGCTACGTTATTTACGGACACTAAGATTGCGTATGGGCATGAGCAGGAGAGCCACCAGGAAGTAGTCAACCTTCAGTTAGGTAGTGTCCCAAGCTAATAGCCCTTGTTAGCAATTCACAGAACAACACTCGTTAAAGAATATGATACCAGCAAGAAGTCAGCCTTCAGTTAGGTATCATAAGCTATTAGAATGGTTGTGTTTTTATTTATTAAAATAATTTATTTGCGAGCGATTATTTGACTTATCTCGATGCCGTCTGCCAATCAACTGCCTCTGTCACATAATTTTCTGCCCTTTTATAGGCACACACAACGTACATGCATAAGGTGATCATTGGTGTGTGTGATCTATTTTATTTTTATTCTTCTCTCTTAGTAACATGCATGCACAACAACAACTCTCATGCCATAGCAGCCGCTGTTGCTTGCTTAGTGTTTAACGATGACAAAGAATTTTATATATAACAAATGGTAACCGTAAATATAAGCAGAGCAGAGAATGGATATAAAAGATGCTGAGAAGTAATTGAGTTTGTAATATTGTTTTTAATTTGGTATAATATAACTTTTAAAATTCATAATCGTAATAACAAAATTAGTATTCTCACATATAGACATATACATAAGTATATAACTAAGGTATAGTGTAGCAAAGTAAATATGTAAATTAAAAACTATGTGTACGAGGTACATGCCTGCGTATAAATATAATGGCACTTATTGATGTGAGCCAAAAACGAGCTTCGCGACTCTTGGTCGTCACATACTTTATGCACCTTAGATCTAAACCAGTGGTAGGCGCTCGTTTACCACGGTTACGAAGTTTTTTCTCAAGAATGATAGAAATACAGATTACGACATCACGCACACAAAATTTTATTCTTCTGCACAGGTAGGTGAAATGACGTCACGACTCTCAAAAAATATGTAAACATAACAGTGGGGCAAATTATTATTTTTGTTAAAAAAAATAAAATGAAAAAAAGTATGTTTTTTATTTATATTACGTTGTTGTTTTATTTAATTTTCTTTTACGCTTATTGATATTTTGGGACATTTCTGCATTAAGAGACCGTATTCTAAAATACATTCTGCATCTAAAAAAAAATCTTTTTACTTTTTCACTTGCTTTTATATTCCTTGCTTCCGCCAAGTGCTTTTCTAAATATCCCTTTGTAGCAAGTAACTTATCCCCATTTAGTTTTACAAAAATTTCATCACAAGATTTTAACGTTTCCATTAAAGTGTTTGATGGAATACTTAACCCACCTTCATTTAAATGTCTAACCCATGAGTATGTCGAGTCCTCTACAGGCTTAGCAACGAGACTGGGATCTTCGTTTTTTAATTTGTTGCAAATATAGCCGTGACCACCTCTGCAATGTTCTTACGGAGGGAATCGGAAAATTTTTTCTCTTCAGCAACCTGTAAGCCTTGGCACTTGTGGAATATAGCGTAATTGACTGTGCAATATCTTCTTCAGTAAAGTTTTGTCTTTTGTCACCGTTTTTAAGTTTTTTTATTTGGCCTTCAGTGAAAAGACGTCTCAGTGCCTTCTGCAGATTTGCGTTTGTAAACTTTAACTTCTGAACTTCTTGAGACAACTTTTTAGTAGTGATCTCAGCTTGGTTTTTTTGCATTTTTAGCATATCATTTTCCTTACGCAATGCATCCCTAGAAACGATCATATATGTAAAAGTTTGTGTGAACCATTTAAAAGTATATATAAAAGTGTAGATACATACATTTAGTCTTCCAAATTTTTTATGTAGATCTGTAAACTGTCTTCGTTATTGCTAGTCTTCACCATTGTTCGTTCCTCAGGGAATTTTGTTGTTTCCTCCACGATTATTTTTGTTTCCTCTACAAATGTTTTGGTTTCCTCTACGGATGTTGTTGCTTCCTCTACGAATGTTGTTGTCTCCTCTTCCGTTTCACCCGCTTCTATAGTCGGTACTGCTCTCTCTTTCAACTTCAGAGTTGCTCGATTGCTGAATCCTATGCGTAATTATTAATTAAAAAACTGAACAAATAAAAAAACATAATTGTAACTTACCCATTTCAAATTTTAAATTTCTTTCAAAATCGTCCTGTTTAAAATGTAGAGAACAAATTCTCTCCCTGTGGGTCTTTATTGTATCCCGCCGATTGCAAAACTTTATCCAAAGTCTTTTTAGCCCTTTATCGTTCTTTGGAAAACTATAAAAAGATACAGCTAAATTTAAATTAATTAAAAATATGCACAAAATTAATTTTTCACACATTTGCTCACATGATTTTTGACTATCATTTTGCCTGCATTTGCCCACTGCACACTTCATTTTTTTTTTTTTTTGCTTTTGCTTCGATTTTTTTTGGCGAAGATTTCGTGCACTTTTTCTTATTTTAAACACTTTATACACGGTTTTTATAATAAAGATTCTTTTTTTTTTATAAAATAAAACTAAATTTAATTAAAAAATCCTGATTTTTATCGAAATATAATATATATTTGTTTCGACCAATCAAAATTAATTTTGAATTGCGGGGTTGCCAAGTCTCACATTAGACTTAACAAAGTTTCGGGCAAAATTATTTATTTGTGTATACAATTATGTACTAAGATTTAGATTTTTTCACTTTTTTAGATTAACGGTTTGTTTTATTTATTATTATTTTTATTTTTCAATTAAACTTCACCAATTCACTTTGAAAGACACAATACGACTGATATTACTTAAAAAATTATTTTCATATCAAACCATGAACACTGACTATTTACCTTAAGAAAACGCAACATTTTACAATTACCTAAAGAAATTTCTGAGGGTGCTTAAATTTATTTTTTTTTATAAATAATTGGGAAAAACCAAAAATGTTTTATTGAGGGTATGTTCAGAAATAGATTTCCTACATTGCTTTTTATTACAGGTAGTTTTTTAAAGTGGGAAAAACCCTTTAAAAATCTGTGTACATGCAATAAAAAAACAAAGGAAAACATTGGAATGTTACAATTATTTTCTACTTATATTTTTAAGGTTGCAGGCCAAAAAAAAAGTTGCTTAAATTTATTTTTCCAGGAATTAAGAAAATGCGAAATCGTTTTATTGAAGGTACAGTCAAAAATAGTGTTTCAAACATCAAGCGCTTGTAACTTCCACAATAAGATTACAATGACGAAAACGACCTACATTGCAGTTTATTGCAGGAAGTTTTTTAAACGGGTTTTTCATGACAAAAAAACAAAAAAATAACAAACATTGGAATTTTATATTATTTTCTATATTTTTAAGGCTTACAGGTCAACTAGAGAAGTAATTGATACACTTTATAAGGCCACACAAATCAACTTGTTAAACATTAAAACCAAATAAAGTTAATTAAGTCATTCTCTTATAATTCATTATCGAAGTTCACATATAAATTTTAATTATAAAACATTACGAGCAAAGACTGCTTAATATATTTTAATTACCTGTAAAAATGAGGGTGAATGTCACTCAACTGGACGAAATAGGTGAGCAGGTATATGGATTGGAGCTTTATAATAAAATTTATTTTGTTATTAACAGGAACACTGATCCAATTACACTAGTAAGTAAATATAAAAATATTCATCATACAAGATAAAAATACAGCCCTAAAAATTATTGTGGAATGAAAGGATTGGCAACCTTTTCTTACGTCATCTAGCGGGAAATCATGCGCATGTCGTAATCTGTATTTCTATCATTCTTGGTTTTTTCTGCTATTTACATCCATGAATATTGCAACCAGGAGTGCCATAAAGAAACGTTTTTCCCCACAAACATTTTCCTTAAAATCTACCAAAACCTCCCATATCCCCGGTTTTTAGAACATTAAATTTTATTGCGATAATATTCACGATTTAGTATGGTATTCGTAATTTATTCATTGACATTGCTTATATAATGCCATTTACAACATCTTGAAAACAAATTTGCATTTCGTTGTTAGAAAACTGCCCAAGAAAAGAACACAAATTCTTTCATAAATAAACACCTAATTACAATATCCAATGTGTAGAATCATAAATTTCGTTTAGTAGCTTGCAAAATTTCAACAGAGTAGGTGTGTTGCGGATGTTTTTATTTTTTCAAGAATACGCAATTTGATTTTGTACACTGAGAAGTTTTCATTACAAAATGACTTTTTCATTCATATTTTTAAGCATTCGTATATTTTTACATATGTACATACTATATAAATACGTACATCTTGGATAATTAGTTTTATTCTTGAATATAAATTTTTTATTTTGGAATATCCACATTACAAATTATAATTATAGTATGAAATAATTTTTTCCTTTTATTCATTCGCCCATTAATATATTACCCCATGCATTCAATACATAATTTAAATTTATAAAACTAATAACATATAGTAAGTAGATCAATAAATTTCTCTAAGTGTAAAGCATGAAATAGTTTCTCATTTATTCCATTCTCTCTATGTGCCTAACGCCGATCTAAACACATACATTGAATTCTAATACAATTTTTTCTCCAACAAACATTTTCTAGAATCATTAATTGATAATTTGTTGGTTACACTATGTTTTACTTCTTTTATTTTTTTATTTCTTTATCTACCTTATCTATTTTTGTAAAATACATTTTAGCTCGCAAACTAATGAACTTCTTAATTACTTTGCCATTGGATTCATCTTTCATCATCCCTAATACTTTTTTATTCATGAGTGGAAAATTGAATTTTCTTTCGGATATGCAGATGCATCGAAATGTGATTTGATATCATTTCTATCTGCATTCTTATCTGCATATAGATCATTTGTTTTAACGTTATATACAAAAGAATCAGTATGCATGTAATTCAGATTGATATTTTCACAATATTTGGGTTTCATGTAATCGTAATGAAGATTATACTTTATCCATTTCGATAGTTCTAAAACAGAAAACCCAATGTAAATGGGCTTATTAAATATATTTAGTTCGCACTCTACTCATTTTAGTGGCTACCATTTTATCATGAATTTTGAGGGAACTATCAAAGTTAGGTCTAGCAATAAGAGCTCTAGCTCCTAATCGCTTACCTCTACTTTCCCATTCACATACTATTGTAATGTTTTTCGCTGTTTCTTGCTTCCAATTTTCTGCACAAAATGCCAAATCACTATGATAGTCGTGTAATGTTATTGGATCTTTTCATAGTTTTCAAGTCATTTAAAATTTTTAAAGGGAGAGTATTGCGAGGTTGCGTAACCATATAAATTATTCACATCTAAATACATTAGATAATTTGATTCTTTTGTAGAATCATAATCACTAAAGTATTTGTTATTGGCTACGAATGTCGCTTACAGCATTGAACAATACCCCCTAACATCCCGCACAACGAAATTATACATGTTAATATCAGTTAATAATTCCAACTCAATTTCCGTTGTTTTCAACATTGCATCCCATGACAACCCTGGGGTAGTATAAAGCTTAGTATAGACGATATGTAGAATCATCATATTTATGGTGAAAAATTTGTTACCAGTCCCAACATATCGTGTAGACACAAAATTTTTCAACATATGTATGTTGAACCAAATATGATGGGAATTTGTTAACGATACCAACAAACGTATGTTCACGATTATATCATATCGAGTAGACACCATATTTTTATTTTTTGACAAATTTCCAACGTATGCTAAGAAATATATTATTTGTTGAAAAGCATACGCAAGCTTTTCAGCATACGGCAAATTTGATAGCATACAGAATTGATATTTCATGTATTGGTGTTGCCTGATTTGGCATATTTTCAGTTAGATTTGTCAATTTACGACATTTTACACCTATGGCACCACTGATTATGAAAATGGAAGACATTTTGTTTAAACAACAAAAATATTACATTATTAAAAAAATAAAAAATATAGTGAAAATTAATTTAATTTGTTTGTTGGGATTTTTGAATAAGTTTCAAAGCCTACTATGCTCATTTATACTTTTGTAATTTTTGAAATTCTCATTGGTTTTTAACAAGTTTGTGTATAAAATAAGAGGTATGTATGTAACATTTCAAAAATATGGTTTATGCTAGGAACACAACTGAGACGAACGACGAATTTTTGGCCGCGAATATTCGTCGTCAAAATTAAAATACATTAGTGTATATGAAAATACACACAATCCTTGCGACGGCGAACTTTGCAATAGATTTATTTCTATTTCTTACGCCGGCGAATGACGAACAAATCAGTACCATGTGACCATTTTCGTTTTTAAGTTCTTTACTAAATAAAGTTTATTATTACTTTAATAATTATTTTATCGTTATTTTGTAGCATTTACAATATATATACAAAATATTTAACTACAAAAATTGGTTATAGTTGTCTTTTTGTTTATCTTTCTGTTAAGTATGAATTATTTTCTTTACTACGGTCACACTATCAGCTGTCATACAAAACAAGCAAACGAAATAAAACTTTAATAAAAAATTTTGGTAAAAACATGGAAGAATTATTTGCTTAGTTTCATTTCTTCAAAAAGCTAGGCCATTTTATATAAATATATTATATAAAGAAACTTTAAGCGACTCCGTGCAAGAATTTCAAGAAAGTATGCTAAATTTGGTATTGCACATTATTGTTCGTCCACTAACGCCAAGTAAAATTTGCGATTCATGGATAATGAAAGATGATATGCGTGAATTAATCTATATAAATTATCTCATTTCGGTTCCAATGATGTTTGACCCTTTGGTAACTGTGCGGAATGCTAATTATGACAATACTGCAATATTACATAGAATATTTAAAACATCCTAATTATAAAAAGAATCTAATTACTGCATTCGACTTCTTTTATGTGGCATTTCTATCCATTCACACGCAAACGTTGAAGAAAGGAGCAGGCGGTGGTTTGCTTGATGATAATTGTGAAACACAAATTCTAATGAATTTGTTTTATTTTTTTAAAAGAAAATCCGATACAATCCAAACTATACTGTTTACTTTTCTAAAATCGTGATTTGTTTCATTGTGTTATATAGCATATAGTCAAAAACATGATATTTATTGTTTCACAAAATTCTAAATTTGATACATGTTTTTGTTTTATTTTCTTAAACAGTACACAATAACTATCAATTATAACAGCTGTAACTTTTTTCGTCGTTATTGTGCTTCATACGATGATTTTACACAGCCAATTTTTGCCGACGCATTGGTCGCATTGGGCGAAATTCTAGCTAAAATCCCTCAACAAACAAAAGTTTTTTTTGTAAAAATTTAAGTTTATTTGTTGGAAAATATTTGTAGTTGGTGAGTTGTTAAACATACATATATATTATCAGTATTACTATTCCTTACAATAAAAACTGCTCGTTTTATTTACAAGCATAAGCATATAAAGAAATGGATGCAATTTGACATTTTCAAACATATGCTCGCCCAACAAACATATCATCATACGAAATTCAACATATCGTGTATGCTAACTGATATGTTGACATATCATTTGCTGGCATATGTTGACCCTTAAAAATTTATTACTTTATTCATATCGTGCAGACGCCCAACATATTGAATATGCTGGTAGAGGCATTTGCTGTTAATTTAAAGCATATTACTGTAAGCACACATATGCTGATTCAACATATCGTCCAGACTAAGTTTAACATTGGCAGGGGTCTAAATTGTAAATGTTTTTACAAACCTTACGGATACTTTCAAAAACATCAGCAAGTAATAAAACATCTATGTACTTTTAAACATAATAGAAGATAATTCATCAGTGTATTACATTTGAAAGTAGACCAAACCTTTTCAGCCTGTTCATAATCATCTACACTACACTACTCATTACTAAGTTTGTTAAAGAAACTTGAACGAGGTGGTAGTTGTGTTTCTTGGAGACGATTCACTGAATCTAAATAGTCATACGGAAAGACACCTTTACGTTTTATTAAATCAAATTCATTATCAAGTTAATAATTTGATCATCAGTTAAGTATCCTGCTAGTTTTTCTAAACTTGATGGCATAAACCGACAAGAATCTAGAAAACGTAATTCAAGAGTTTTTTATCATGAATTTCTTTAGATATATATAATTCCTATTTAAATTAATTATATTTATATCGCCTTCAATTGATGAAATTTCTCTAATAAACAAATGAGAATCATATGCCGAAAGATTATTTAAAAAATATAGGGATGTAGTTTGCTATTTGATATTCTAAATTACAGTTGTTATGCGCGGGATTCCTATATTCACCTGTTAAATGACAATAATCGGCTACACGATCTTCAACAGATAACATTTTTTTTACAAATGTGACAAACCGTGTCCCCATCTTGTCTTATCTCTTGAAGCGATGTTAAGGAGTTCATTGGCTTAACTATACTTAAATAATTATTATAAATATCTAAATTATCTTCAACTAAATTTCTAAAAAAATGTTTTGGTGAGTTATCACCACTATATATTGTAAATATATCTAAACTATAATTAAAAGAAAATTTAATATAATAACTATAAGCAAATGGAACATGGCTTGGTGTAGATTTTACATTAACTGAAATTTAAACATTAGTTGACTCTAAAATACATTCAAAATCAGCGCATACCACAACAGGCACATCCATTTGCTTTTTCAAATTTTTAATTTTACTAAATTGTCATCTACGGTGGGCATTCTTGTTATAACTTTGTTGCAATGTTCATTTTGGTTTTTTCAATAATGTCTCACCAAAGACAATATATTATAAAGATATTTCACTTCCATACATTTGGCTGTAACCACCAAAAACGCATGTTGGATTTATGATAAATCCAAAAAGAGAACGTAAATTTGCAAAGAGAATAATTAAAAAGAAATTGAGAGCACAATTAAGTGACCATGTATGTACCCAGCAGTCCGCAAAACATTACATATTGAAACTCATCGGATGTTTTCTATTATGTCAATAGGAAAAATAAATATAAATCATTTTAGCGCATACAACTTCGCATTCGATTCAGATTTGTCTTTTTCGAAAACTAGCAGAAAACAAACAAAATTCATCATCCAAACCATACTAACTATGCGTTGAAATACGGAGCCATCCAAATCAGATACAAGTGAGATGCATAATATATATTCACCTTCGCTTCGTTCCTTGCTTCTAATGTACTTATAATTTTACAATTGGATATGAAAAAACTAATCTGAATCGGATGCTAGTTTTATGCGCTTAAATATTTTATTTCTCCGATTGACATAATACATAGTATAAAACCGGATGAGTTTCCATTTATAATAACTTGCGGACTGCTGGGTATCTTTTCGCGACCATAAAGAAAAAAAATACAAGCACAAACACAAGTCTGTGTGTGCACGCAAAATAAAATATTTTGTATTGGAAGAAACGGTAGCAATGGGATTTTTAACTAATAGAATTATTTGTGATGGTAGGGTATAAACCCTATTTGTTTTTAGTGTAAAATTTAAAACATATTAAGTAAACGCCGAACTACTAGTGCCTTTAGTAACACATATATTTTTTATTATATGTAAGTAGGCAGTATAGCACACAGATAATTGTACGCACCCTCCTTAAAAGTCTTTTTCTAGAGAATGTATGCGTGCTGTAAAAGAAAAAACTGTGGCATATGAAAGCAATCTTTAAATTATGAAGAAAAACTCTGAAAATATTTTTTATTTTAAAATATTTTTTAACGAAAACATAAAAAAACTAAATTCAAGGCACAGAAAATTTACGAATCCGTACACAAAATACCAAATCCTTCCCCAAATGTTCCATATAAATTAATTATGATTTTGATGGTAAGTGAACTTAGTACAGCATATAAAGAATATGTATATCCTTAGACCGTGATTCGGGTCTGACTCCTTCATATAACAACACTGCTCTGCAAAAAATCATTTTTTGGATTTTGATGTGCTAAACTTAAATCCGTTTTCGGTTTTTCTCCATCACGCAGAGATTTTTTTTATAGGCATGGTAATTTTTCCCCTAAATTAGTCAAGTACGAAGACATATTTCATCCTTACTTAAGAACGAATCATCCGATTTTCATAAACGAAACACCAAAAGATGCGTGAGAAAATTATCTGTAATTTATTTTATTACATTTTTTTTCTATATTTTATCGTTCTGGAATTATTAAAAAATTTAAGAGGGGAAAATTTTTTTCTTGCGAAATTTGTCTTTTTTTTAGGTTAAAAATGCAATAAAAAAATAATAAAAAAAATATATTCTATTTCTGAAAGATAAATGTCTCAATAATAAAATAAGGTATAAACCATGAAAATCGATTAACAAATGGGGTTTTTATTCTCAATTTACCGCAGGTACCCAATATTGAACGAATATGTGCATATAGTAATAGGAACGGTTAGCTTGGCAGGCAGGTAATCGAAATAAAGGACAAGTATAATACATATAGCATTTCTTATTCAACTGCACATTCATATTTGTAAAAAAAATCGTAGGTTAAAAATACATATAAGTGAAATGCATTTTTTATATTTGGTTCTTTCTAGCATTTGCTGTTCCGTTCTTTCAATCCAATAAAATAAAAAAAAGTAAGTGTCATAAGGGCTTTATAAAGTGAACTATTCATTGTATATTAAACAGTGGCAATAGAGTAGTCTAAGTGATTGAATTGTTAGAGTGTGCTTAATCAAACTTTAAATAAGTGTTTATTTTATTATACAATAAAAGAAACTCACAGCGTTTTGACAAAAGGAAAAAACGTAAAAATATATTTTTTCACGGATAATTGATGTTGCCAGTTAATCGAACCATGGATAATCCGGGCTTCACTGCACAAAAAAACATTGTATGTATAGCCACTACTAGTTGCTTAATTTCTAAGCAGAGTTTTCAGTAAATGGCTAATTTTTTATCGATTAATTAATTGATGAAAAATTAATACTGATTTTTGAAATTATGGAAGAAAGAAATGTACTAAGATCTCTTTTTTTAAATTCTCAGGATTCACCTCCATCAACTTCTAAAAAATCGGGCAATATCGAATTGTGAAGAAGACGACGCAATGATGCTCAATATTGATTTCAATAGAATTTTAGAAGATACTCAAATGGATCTGGCCCAAAGTAAAAGTACCTCTGAAATTGATATTGTGGATATATATGAAAATAATGAGGAATATTTCGATGCAAATGCAGATAGCTTTACTTCAATTAATGTCCCAATAGAACTGACATCAAGCCGATACTTTGTTGGCTATATTGCACATCGAATACCTTGCATGAAATGTCGAATGGATATAATCAAACCTTGCCAAATATTGTCATATCCATCAGAAATGTATATTCACACGAAAAATTATGAAAATGAATCTGATTTCGGAAGCTTGTGTGCACCTTCAGACATGTTCTTTGATATATGCAAAATTCATATTAAGGTTTTCGAAAAAATATTTAAAGATAATAGAAGTATTAACAACATAAAAAAAAATATTATAGAACAATGTGTCGAATCCACGAAAAAAACAAGTTATTCATTTTGGTTTCATGAGAATAATAATTGTTATAGGCATAGGATGGAAATCTTAAATATCCTTACGCTAACATTACTGCGAACGCATTGCAAATGGACAACGCATGAAAACAAGCCATCTAGTGCACAAAAAGTTAGAATTCTAGGTCACTAAGAACGTAACCAATATTTTTTTACTTGTACATTAGAAACAGTCTGCTCTTAATGTTTTTACTTATATTTTTATAAATTTTTTCTTAAAAATTGTATTGACATAATTGAATAAATAACTCAAAATTAAATATTTCAGCTAAGAATGAATTTGTGTTTTTATTTCCTTTGTTTTGGACCAAATTTAGGGATCAAAATTATATATACGTACATATTTACTATATTTAAAAAAAACACTTATTGAAAAAAAAAGAAAAAACGTAGGTATTACACGTATTTTAGAAATCGCTCTTGGTGCGTGTAGTTTTTTAACCAAAATTAACTAAAAAAAATTTTTTTTATTATCAAAGTAATATCGCCAAAAAAAGTTATGACTCTGATGTACATACATACTACATACATATGTACAAACATACATACATACGTACATTTTAAATCCTATCTTAGACTAGCTTTTATTATCTGAACATTTAAATAAAACTTTGAATATACATAATTTTTATTTCCTAATTTTATTTTATTTGTGAAATAAAAATACGAATTTTATGAAATATTAAATTATTATTATGGAACGAATTTTTATTTTACCATATAGAAAAATGATTAAAAGTGTAAGTACATAAAACTACCTACATATGTACGTAACTGCTCAACAAGAGTATCATCACTTCGGCGCGGCTTGATTTTTTATTCAAAAATAAAGTTGCTTTGTTTTTAGCAAACAATAATACTTGTATCCCTACACAAAAGTAATCGTATTAGTTCTCAATATCATTTGCTGCTCTGTTTTCTACTAAAAATATGCCTGAAAAATAGCAAAATCCAAAATTTAAAAATCTAAAAAATACACACTCATTTAAACTGACATCCATACATACATACATACATACATACATATGCATATATGCAGACTTGTTTATTAAAACTGGTTTATTATATTCTCTTTCTCTCAATTATTATTTTTTTTTCGTTTATATTCGTTCCCCCCTCATGCTTTCCGAACTAACCAGTTTAAAGACACGCAAATATTCTCTCTTAAGTTCGCCAGTGCAATATCTTTATAATATATTGTCTTTGGTCTCACTATCTATTAATCTATAATTAAATGAAAAAATCAATTGAATATAGTATTGATTTTCAACAATATAAATATTATTAACATACCGTGAAATATTTTTAATCCAGACGTAGTGGCATCTTTCACCATCTTCTAAAAGTAATATGTTAAGGTGCTTGGCTTTTTCCTGTATGCTGAAGTAGTATTGGCCGACAATTATATAATTTTCCAGGCCAAAGACATTTATATTTATTTCCGGATTAACTTCAAAGACTAATTTTGTTGACAGCGAGAGGGAAATTTAAAACAATACTATTTTCTAATGCAATAATTTCTTCTTTTATGTTTGAAACTTTATAGGATATGCATCTGTTTGAGTGAAGAGTAACTGGATATTATGCCGATATTATAGCCCAATTGAAGCAAAACACATCATTATTTTGTACATTAATGCACGCGAATTTTCGCTGTATTGTTGGTGGTAAAGGAATGTACTGTGATGCTTTTATATTGATTTATGTTAATTTCAAGGCGTCATATTTCAATCAATGTCCATCCGCTATCACGCTCTTGGAAATCACTGGTGCCTATAACTTTGCTGAAAATCATCTGTTGTTGAAGATATATACAAGATAACAAATTTTGTTTGATGAGATTTTATATCTACGAGTATAGTGATTGAGTCTTCTTTCTTTTATCAACACGTAGTCACAAAACAGTTCAATATTATATTTTATTGCCGAATATTTATGAATTATATTTTTTAGTAGTTCAACCACTTTAGCTTTAATTTCACTTAAAAGTTTTCAGGTGTAGTATATGCATACTGTAGGGTATTCATACAATGCATGAATACTAGGCACAGCGTGATTTTGTATAAGCGTTACTTGAGAACACTGAACTACATATGTTAACAATAAAATTCTTTGGTGTCGGCAAATATAGAAAAACCTAAATAAAAACAAATTGAATATGTTTGTAAAATAGGCAAAACCCAAAACAGAACAAACTAAAGGGTCTCACATTTTAATTGTTCTTATAGTAATTTGAATCGTTACTAATAATAATTTATGACGATACTATGTAATGTTTGTGTGTGTTTTTCTTCCGACGGGGTTTGATGCAATTTGGAATGAATTTCCGTCATCCCACGTCAAATTTGGTTGATAAACAGACCGGTTTCGGCTATGTGCCATCTTCAGTGTTCTCTCAGTAACTAATCGTTTTTTGTGTTGTCCCTTGTCTTTTGTATAGTTTCCTTGTGTACCTAACTTCTTTTTCTCTCTTGTTCGTGTCTGCATCTCTCTCGTTCGTATATATTCGTGTGTGGCTCTCTATCTTTCGTATATATTCCTGTGTGCTCTATATCTACCTGCTTCTTGTTCGTTTAATTTTTCTCTTGTTAGTCTCTTGTGTTTACCGTTACAATTTATTATTTGAGTGATCATTTGCTAGGTGTTTTATCTTTGTGTAGGTAGTAGTCTGTGATTGTACGTTTCTGGGTTTCTTTTTGGTTTTGTTCGTTTGTTGTGTTGTCTGGTTTTCTTGGGTTATTGTTTTCTTTTTTGTAAAAATGTTTTAGCGGTTCAAATATTATGTCTGACGTAGTGTTTATTTGTTCGTTTATAATTCTTCCGTCAAACGTTTTTTGTTTGTATATTTCCATGTTTTCTAATACGTTCAGTCGCCGTCCTTTGTGCTGTAAATGCAGTAATTCAACTGTTTGTCTGATGTGTCTTGGTGTACATTTGTTGTTGAATATGTGGTTCGCGAAATTTGATTCTGGCGTTGCTCCTGGTTGTTTCAGTTTCTTGTTGTAGTCTCTTATGTGCTCCCGAAATCTTGTTTTTATTTTCCGTCCTGTTTGTCCGATGTAGCTATGTTTGCATGAGCAAGTCAATTTGTAAACTCCTTGCTTATCTAGGGGGTGCGTTTCGTTTGTGCTATTTCGTAGTATTCTACCCAAATTGTTTTTTGTTCGGAATGCTGTGTTAATATTGTGTTTTCTAAAAAATTTTGCTAGTTTGTATGTTGATTTGCCCATATACGTTAAAGTAGCCCAAGTTCCATTTTCTTGCTCCTGTTCTCTGTTCCGTTCTTTATTTGTTTTGATATCCTTTCGGATTTTGTCTACTAGTTCTTTTTTGTATCCATTGTTTTCTGCTATGTCATATATTGTTTTTATCTCTTTCTTATATCCCTCACGTGTTAGTGGTATTCGTTCAAGTCTTGTTACTAATTGTCTAATTGCCGCGTTCTTGTGTTGTTGAGGATGGTTCGATGAATTATGTATTATTGTGTCTGTGGCCGTTGGTTTTCTGTATATTTCGTATTCAGCTCTATTTAAACTCTTATTTGCTTTAATTGTTAGGTCTAGGTAATTTATTTTGTCGTCTTCTTCTACTTCCATTGTGTGTGTCTTTTGACCACTCAAAAGTCATTTAACTTATATGAGTCACTAAAATGTGACATACAAATTCCAAATAGTGTTTTGCAAAATCACGTAAAATGCTGCGACTGCATTATAGTTTTAAGTAAAATTTTAGTATAAAAACTTGTAAATATTTTTAAGGAGGATGAATATAAGAAAAGACTTCTAACGACTAACGTCGGAAGAAAGAAAATAAAAGGGGATAAAACTGAAAAATTCAGATCGTTTTATTAATTGAAGAAGAAAACCGAAGTATGCAAGTCTTTTAGATGGCGATCCTGCGATCTGACTAAACTAGGAACAAACTTCACATGAGGAAGGTGCCGATGGAAGAAAAAGAAAACTAGATAAGTAGTAGTAAGAAAATTATTTTGCAAAGACCAGAAAGTGCATGGGCATGTCTGGCAAAAGAATTACCAGAAAATAAGTATCTACATAAAAATAATTTTTTTTATAATGCAGAAAGTGCTTTTGCACATCTAGCAAATCAAAAAAAAAAAAAAGTAATACAAAAGTTTTGAAATTATAAGAAAAACATTGAAAATGCAGAAAGTGGTCCTGCACGTCTAGCAAGTCAAAAATAAAAAAAAACTTTTGTTGGTGGGACGTTTTTCAAATTGATAACTAGCTTACAATTCCTAATGTTTACGGATCAAACGTGGGTAGAGATAGTAGAAGAATTAAAAGCTGGCGAAAAACGCTGGCAGGAACTATTAAGAACTGCTGGAGGTGCCACAGAAAAATTAGAGTACCCTGAAATTTTAAAGGCTGGCCCAAAACCACTATATACTCTAAAACAAACGATACGGGAACCATTAATCCCAGTGGTACCGATTCCGAAAATAAAAAGGAATCGAGGTGACTTTGTAAGCCGAATGAAAAAAGGCTTAACATCTTAAAGTGCGAGTTAAGTCAAACAAATTGCACGGCCGAAAAGACGACAATAGAACAAAAGATATTTAACACAAAGAGTGAAATAAAATCCTTTAAGAAGAATAAGAAATATGGGCAGCACTCAAACTAAGATAAATGAGGTAATATCAGCTTCTGCAAATGCACCAACGGCAGTAAGCGTGAGCATGGAAGTTATCATTTTGATTTGCGTGGTAACAACATTAGTCATTGTTAAATATTTGAAAAAAATATGTCAAAAAACAAATTAGGCGTCAGACAGTAAGAACTGGTATATTCCAAAACTAAAAATAAATAAATGATATTAATGATAGGTATAAAATATATAATTTTTAAGCAAAAATAATAAAATAAAGATATAAAAATCAAAAAAAAAAACATTGTAAAATTTTTGGAAAAACGTATGGATCATATATATCTGAGGTTAGAGTCGGTTATAGCTAACGCAAGAAAGAGTGTGAACAGACCGTACTCAATAGAGACAGTAAACAATAAGAAAAGGGAATTAGAAACTTTAGTTGAAGAAGCTAGCGAATTATTATTAGATAACCACTTTACTGAGAAACAGAGGACGGAACATCTTGCGAAATTGAATAGATTAAAAGAGGAAGCATTAGGGTTACTTAATATCCACGGCAATACGACTAAAGCGAATTCAGCCAGAATGGCTACCACACTAGACATGAATGAATTGGCGACCATCGTCAAATTGGTCACAATATTCACTGGTAAAAAAGATGAATTGTAAGGTTTCTTGGCAAATCTCACTCTAATTTCGGAAACAATTCCAACAGAGAAACAAAATTCCTTTTTTAATTTTGTGTCCAAATCACGTCTGGATTTGAAAGTTCAGAATAGAATCAAACAAGATTCTGTCCCAAAAACTATAGTGGAGCTATTAGAGGCCTTAAAACGGGCATATAGATCACAAAAGTCCTCAAACGGTATACTTAGTGAACTCACACGAATGATACAAAAAGGGGAAAATGTAATGGGCTTCGCACAAAAAATTGAAGATCTTGTTATGGAACTTAATGAGATACAGATCTCAGAAGAGCAGGAGCACCGTGCGTCCATAATAAGCGCCAACAGAAGGATTGCGTTTAATACTTTCGTCAATGGAATAACGGATCCTCAACTGATAGCTACAATAGATGCTAGTCAAGTTAAGACCTTCGCAGAAGCAGTGACTATCGCCGAGCGAGCCTCAGTGCGAGTCACGCAGAGAAGCGTACTGTATCAAACGGCACGGGCCAATGGGAATTATGTGAATAAAGGAAACAACAGGAATAATAATGAGAGTATTTGTGGAAAATGCGGCGGTAAACATGGCGATATATGCTATGCTCAAGGTAAAACTTGCGCCAAATGTGGGAAACTTAACCACTATGAGAGAATGTGCCAATCGGGAAAGTACAATAATAGTGATGGTAACAGAAATAACAAAAATGGCAACAACGGTAACAACGGTAACTTCAATAATAATAACCGCGGTAGAGGTAACAGGAATTATAAAAATAGGAGTAACAATGGTAATAATGGGAGAAATAAACACCATAATGTCCACCATATTCAAGATCAGAGAAACTCCCGAGATCCGGAAGTCGTGACGTATCAGGACTCTCCGGAACAAAACTAATAGAACGACATAATATTTACAATATTTCATCCGATTTAAAAAATTATGTAGAATTAAAAGTTCAGGCTACAGACAGTGTAATGACATTCTTAATAGACACAGGTGCTGACGTGTCACTATGCAAAGAGAACACTGTGCGGAACTATGAGGAAAATCCGGATGATTATTGTTTACTAACTGGAATCTCTAAAGACAAAATAAAATCTTTGGGATCCACAATTGTGAAAATACCAATTGGGGAAACTATAGTAAATCACAAAGTACAACTAGTGAATTATGATTTCCCAATTGCTACCGATGGAATACTTGGAAGAGATTTTTTCCGCAAATATAATTGCAATATTGACTATGAGAAATATATACTGACGGTGAATACGGGTAGTGAATCCATAGTATTTCCGATACATGATAAAACTTATAATGTAAATTGGGTAAAGATTCCACCAAGAAGTGAAATCATTCTCCCTTTCCAACTAGATTTGGAAGAGGACGGAGTACTTTGTAATCGTGAGATTGCGCACGGCGTATTCATGGCAAACTCAATTATTCCTAAAACTGGTAATCAACACATAAGATTGCTTAATGTACAGGATAAAACTACCGTGATTAAAAATCTTAGAGTCGATAAAATACCATTGAAGAATTATGATATTTACAAAACGGGTACAAATAGGGAATTACAGTCGGAACAGCGATTTCAAAAGTTAATAAATGAACTTAACATAGATAGTAGTGACGAAGACGCGAAACACGAATTACTTGATATACTCAAAGAATATCAGTCTATTTTCCATTTAGATGGAGAGCATGTAACAACAAATAATTTTTATTCTCAAACGATACAATTAAACGATAAAAATCCAGTTTACATAAAAAATTATCGTGTGCCACAGGCGCAAACAGAAGAAATTCATGATCAAATCAAAGGCTTGTTAAAGGAAGGGATACTGAACCTTCCATAAGCCCATATAATGCTCCATTACTGCTAGTTCCAAAAAAGGGGCAAATAGATTTGAAAAAATGGCGGCTAGTGGTTGATTTTAGGAAATTGAATGACAAAATTGTCAATGATAAATTTCCATTAACAAGACTAGATGACATTTTGGATAAAAATATTTTTCGACTCTGGACATGACAAGTTCTTTCCACCAAATTGAACTTAAACCTAATTCAAGACCTTATACAGCCTTCTCGACCCCAGCTGGTCATTACCAATATACGCGGCTACCATTTGGTTTGAAAATTTCTTCTAACAGTTTTCAACGTATGTTGACCATAGCTTTATCTGGATTAGAATCAGAAGCATTCTTATATGTTGATGATATTATAGTTTTTGGATGCAGTTTAAAGCACCATAATCAGAATTTAATTAACGTGTTTAAAGGCGTATCAAGATACAACCTGAAACTTAATGCAGGCAAATGCTGTTTCCTAAAACCGGAAGTGGTATACTTAGGTCATTTAATAACCTCAAATGGCATTAAACCCGATCCGAGTAAATTTGAAGCCATTACTAAATATCCCATCCCAAAGAAGGCGGATGATGTAAGGCGATTTGTAGCATTCTGTAACTATTACAGACGATTTATAAAAGGCTTCGCAGATATTTCGAACTGTCTGAATAATATTTTGAAGAAGAATGTTAAATTTGAGTGGACTGCAAAATGTCAAATAGCTTTTGAAACACTGAAAGCGAATTTGATTAGTCCACCCGTATTACAATATCCTGATTTCGAAAAACAATTTATACTAACTACAGACGCATCGGATTTTGCCCTTGGAGCAATTTTATCTCAAGGCCCAATAAGTGAAGATTTACCAGTATCGTATGCAAGTAAATCTTGTTGCGTGCGATTTGGGCAGAGCATCGATACGGCCTGTACCGAATGGCACCAACATTGGGCCGCCTTGAAAACTGCCGAACTATTATAGGCTGGCGGAATTGAGTGTGAGAACCAGGCTTATCGCAGATTGGCCGGGAAAGAAAAAACCTCTAAATGGTAGGGTGTGGAGCCTGTTGTTATTCTTGTTTGTCCGGTGGTGTGGTTTTTAGTTTGGTAATTTTGTTAATATTGATGTGGTTTTGGGTTTTTGTGTTCCTTATATTTTTCGTGTAATGTAGCGTGGTGCGTGGTTAATATGTAAATGACGGCGGCTTGTAGTACTAAATACTATCAAACGTAGTGGTATTGCCAGCCGTTGGTCTATTGTGAATGGAAAAACAGAGTTGTATTGTCATGGTTTGTTCATTCATAAAGGTGCACAATAATAGCACAATTACATGTCTGCGTTTTATGTTTTGACAAATGGAATATATTCCTGTGTAACTTCTAGGCGGTTTGGAAAAAGGCTTCAAAAATGGAGATTTTTTGGAAAGAGTAGAAGCTTTAAGGTTTGATTTAGGATAGAAAAGTGGCCATTATAAAAGAACAGCTCGAATAAAGAGCAAGTGTTAAATTCACGGTGAAAAGTTTAAGAACAAATATTTAAAGAAATAATAACAATTCAACTCAACAACTATAAGGAAAAGGAAAACCCCTAAGAAAGGCAGACATTTGTGCGGGTATCCTAGCCAGAAGCTAAAAAGAAGAAAAACCTAACAGGGAAATAGCTACCATATTTGGGTCAATTCGCCTGGCGTCCAGAAATATTGGCGCGAGGTAGGAAACTATTGCTATCCACAAGGCTTCAGTGGTACAAATAGCAAATTATTAAAAAAAAAGGGGAATTGTTTTTTTTACTAAGGAATCCCAAAATAAAGGAAAGCAAGGGAAAAAAAGGTCACCACATAGAATTTAAATAAAGTTAAGTTTAGTGTTTTATGTCTGTGTGCTATATATTTGTATGTTAGAGAGATAAAATTAAGTTTAGCATAAGTTATTAGTGCCTAAATTTAAAGAAAGTAGTTGAAGAGAAGTTTTTTTTTGTGTGATTATAACGCCCAGCATTTTCTATAGCCTAAAAAAATAAATAGGAATTTGTTAAGGTACAGAGAGTAAAGTAGTTTACCTGTCCGGAAAATAAAAGGACAAATAGACCACCTAAGAGAGCTCGTTTAGGTAGGAGTTTTTTTTATGGATGAATAGAATTGGAAGCGTAAATTTTATATTTTTTCAAATTCATATTTAAAAGGAAATAGAAATAGTAGTTGGGTTGTAGAATTTAGTTAATTTTAAAAATATCAGTTGTTTTCTTTAGGTTTAGGCAATAAACAGAAAATTGGTTAGGTTAATGTTAATTGTATTTTCGTTGTAAGCCATGATTTAAAGTATTATTTAATTTAAAATTTGTTATTTTTTGTAAGCGTTAGGTAATAGTTTTAGGTTAAGAATTTTGGTCAATATATTTGTGGAAATTTGCTAAAACCTTCGGGTACTTACCTTTCTGGTCAAAAGACCGTTGTGTAGCTCGAAAGGAGCGACAATTAACTATATATATTTTTTTGGTTTTTCGTTTATGTGAAGAATTTTATGAAAAAAACCATAAATAGTGTAAAAATTAATTAATAGTTTGTAGGATTTTTTTATTTTGTATAAGATCATTAATTTAAATAAATATAAATGTAATTGTGGAAATATTTGTAACGAATATGTTTGTGTGCTAATTCTTTTGTTCGGGTGAGGTTTAATGTAAGGTCAGTGTATTGAGGTAAGTGTGTGTGGATTATTGGGGGACACAAAAAAAAATATGTGAGGAGTGTCAGTGTCCTAGGTAGGGAGGGCAAGTAGGGAGCCCTAAACCTGGTTCTCTCTTCGAAATGTTTCCGTGTGATGTACTGCGTTTTCAGTATTAGTTTAGTTTTTTTTTTTGTTTTGTTCTTTTATTTGTTCTTGTCTCTGTTGTGGTTGTCGGTTGGGACCTGCCCTGCGGATGCCACGTTGAGCTGGCTGGCATCACAACCATAGCGGCTTGAGGCACGTAACAATCTCTTAACAAGTATGAACTGAACAAACCCGTGATAGAAAAGGAATTATTAGCCATACACTGGGGAATACAATTCTTTAGACCATACCTATATGGAAGAAAGTTCACAGTGGTTACAGACCATCAACCATTAATATCGTTATTTTCACATAAAAATCCTAGTTCAAAATTGACTCGAATACGTCTTGAACTATCGGATTACGATTTTGATATAATATATAAAAAGGGAATAAACAATACAAATGCAGATGCATTGTCCAGAATTAAATTAGATTCTGAGGCTTTAAAGGAAATGATACCTCACACAATAGATGAGACGGTAAAGAAAACGCTGGTGATAACAAGAGGAATGAGGAAAAAGACGCAACAAGAAATAAAAGATAAAGAAAATGAAGAAAAGAAAGAGAATGATGCAATCGAAGAGAACTGTAGTTCTCATAATGAGCCTGATCAACTCAATATGTGGGAATGCACATCTTTCAACGACATCAAGCGCGCGAAGAGAATAAAATTCATACTAGAAAAAGACCATGGCACAAATATAGAAATAGAAGACAATAAGAGTCTAAATGAAATCCAAGTGAGATGTAGCGATAATTCATATCATTTCAATAATATACTGAAGAAACTACTATCTACTTTGAAGAAATTGAATTACAAAAGTTATGCACTCTACAGAAGTGATAACGTATTCAACATGATAACCCATGAGGTTATGAAAAAGAAAATAAATGAGAATAAGATTAAAGACGTCACAATACTTTTGTACAAAGATCCTCAAAGAATAACAAACATAAATAAACAAAACGAATTGATAAAATTATATCATAACACACCATGCGGAGGTCATTTCGGAGTTAGAAAAACCATGTTGAAACTTAAACAAAAGTATATTTGCAAGAACATGTACAAGATGATAAAGAGACATGTATCAAAGTGTGATCTTTGCCAGAGAAACAAGCAAATAAGACACACGAGGGAACCACTTTGTGTGACAGATACACCGACACAAAGTTTTGAGACAATTGTAATCGACACAGTTGGACCACTACGTCCTTCAGAGAATTATCGATATATACTAACGATGCAATGCGAGTTAACAAAGTATGTTATAGCAGCTCCCATGGAAACAAAGGAGGCCAAATCTATAGCAAAAACTTTGGTTGAAAATCTAATATTGAAATATGGCGTATTTAAGACATTGGCATCAGACAGGGGTACCGAATTTACGAATGAACTAATGAAAGAGATTTGTAACCTCTTGAAGGTAGAACAGAAATTTTCCACACCATATCATCACGAAACATTAGGTACGATTGAAAGAAACCATCGAGTCTTGAATGAATACTTCTTGTCATTTGTGAATGATGGTGATTGGCATTTTTGGGTACTATACTATACCTTTGCATATAATATCACTCCTCACGTCGATACGGAGTACTCTCCATTCGAACTAATAATGGGAAATTACCTAGTGTACCAGGTGACCAAATTACTAATTGCGATAAAATATATAATCTGGAGAATTACGCGAATGAATTGAGAATTAGATTAAAATTTTCATTAGAAAACGCTAGAAAGATTATAAAGATAGTTAAAAATAAAAGAAAATTAGATTCCCATAATACGACAAATAGTATAAATTTCACAATAGGCGATTTAGTACTAGTTAGGGTAGAAAGTAGAAAGAAAAATGAACCACCTTACCATGGTCCATACAAAATAATTGATATAGATGATCTTAACGTTTTAATAAAAATTAAAAATAATATTAAAACTTTCCACAAGAACTCACTAAAGAAATATAATGTATAATAACAAATTATTTTTTTCATTAAACAAAACAATAAAGTACAAAAAAAAAAAACAAGGAAAGCAAAACAATAAGCATATAGTATGCACACACTTATATTCATAGGAATCCTCCAATTTCATAGAGAAATTGTATGATTCTTCTTAAGGGCATTGGTGTAGTATATGCATACTGTAGGGTATTCATACAATGCATGAATACTAGGCACAGCGTGATTTTGTATAAGCGTTACTTGAGAACACTGAACTACATATGTTAACAATAAAATTCTTTGGTGTCGGCAAATATAGAAAAACCTAAATAAAAACAAATTGAATATGTTTGTAAAATAGGCAAAACCCAAAACAGAACAAACTAAAGGGTCTCACATTTCAATTGTTCTTATAGTAATTTGAATCGTTACTAATAATAATTTATGACGATACTATGTAATGTTTGTGTGTGTCTTTTGACCACTCAAAAGTCATTTAACTTATATGAGTCACTAAAATGTGACATACAAATTCCAAATAGTGTTTTGCAAAATCACGTAAAATGCTGCGACTGCATTATAGTTTTAAGTAAAATTTTAGTATAAAAACTTGTAAATATTTTTAAGAAGGATGAATCTAAGAAAAGACTTCTAACGACTAACGTCGGAAGAAAGAAAATAAAAGGGGATAAAACTGAAAAATTCAGATCGTTTTATTAATTGAAGAAGAAAACCGAAGTATGCAAGTCTTTTAGACAGATATTGAATTTGATTTATTAGTATTTTCAGTCATATACATATGTAACAATACTTTTTCTAAATACAGAGTTGATGCATTTTACGTCACTATCAGAGTTTCTAGAACATTTTATTTTATGTTTATTTGTTCTTACATGGTAAAACCAATTTGTTTTGAAAATATGCTCCTCGCAATCCTTGAAATAAACTTTGGTTTCACCTTCTCTTTTTGAATGTTCTATTACGTGCGAATGTAGTTCCGCTCGGTCTAAAAAATTTATATTACATTTTACACATATAAATGAAGTGGATGGTCCTTCATGTCGTAATCTAACGTGTCTTCTTAATCTTGACTTTAACTTGTAGACTTTTTGGCAAAATTCACAAATAAAGTTACCCGTTTTCAGGATTTTGTTATAGTAGGCATAAACTGTTTAAATTTCTAAGCAATAATTAATTTTTTATTAATAATAAAGTAGACAACTTTTTCTTAAATTTATTTACTTGCAAAAACTAGCAACAATGAAGTATAACAAATATTTCAAACAATTTTTTTTAAACACACTTCAAGAAATTAGCTTCTTAAATTGACAGTAACCGATATACTTTTCTGGTAAGTGAAATTCAAATTCCTTTGTCAAGAAATAAACAAATAAAATAAAGATTATATATGATTTAACATGATCAGGAATATTTTGAATCCGACTGTGTATTTATGAAATTAAAATTTTGAATATATGAACAAAAATTATTTTTACGATACAAGAAATATAATTCTAAACAAAATACTTTATACAGCATTAACGAATGTGGGAAATAATATTTATAAATAAAATAAACATATGAAATCAAGACTATGTAATATTTATCTCTATAGTTAAATTATGAAGAAAAAACGCTGCTGTATTTATAAACAGCTCGCACACAACCACGTATACACACACACAAACTCTTTCACACAGTCACGCAATCTCATACAAGCAACCAAGGATGGAAAACACATTTCCAGTGGGGAAATCCGGATAGGTATGTTCAGATAGGGGTATCTGGATAGGGGTTCTCGGGTGGAGGTGATTGAATAGAGATGCCCGGGTAAGGGTTGTCTGGACGCATATTTAATTCAGGCATGTGAAACTTTAAAAAAATTTAGCTATACATTTTTGAACCCCCTAATACAAACATCCAAGGATGCAAAACCGCATTTCAACAATTCAAACACTCAATCGCCCAACAACAAAATATTTTTAACGATCACGTTTGCCAGCCAGTCATGAACCACCGGTTTGTATGGAAAAAGTTATCCAGAAGCCCCTCAAACACACTACTGAAATACGTATTTTGTATTTGTATATTAAATACGTAATTCAAATACATACTGCCCAGCCCTGCTTGTAACAAGACCAGTGCTGTCATATTGTAAGCTTTACCTTTTTTTACATGACGTGCAAGTATTTTGTATTTTAAATACATACCAAAAATGACAGTATTTCTCTGTATGATTCTATCGCACAATTTATGAAAAGTAAATCCAAATTAAATGAATTATTTGGTAAGTTACGTAAGGAGAGCACTTTCGCGACTATAGAACTGAAATATTTAGAGGAATTCATTGTAGTTTTGAAACCTATTGTCACAGCTTTAGATTACCTTAAAGGTAACAAGTGTTATTACGGAAAACTTTTGAATACTTTAAAGCCTATTAGAACAAGATTAAGTCGATTGAATGGAAACAATTTAAGACATTTAAGTCCTATCACTTTAGTAGTAAGAGAGCTTCGAAAAAAGATTCGATAAGTTTTTTAAACTATTACCGGAAATAAATAGAGCTATTTTGGATTCCTGTTATAATCATGGTTATAAGATGCGTTGAGAGAAAACATCACGACAGAAGAAAGGCAAAGAATCCAAAATCTTGTAATTTATACTCTGGATGAAAATTACAAAAAATTTAAAATGACACCCGGAGTAGAAGCACAAGTAAAGAAGACGATGATTTTGTTGTTTTCTTAGATAGGGATGATGGTGAATCTAGGACATCATATTTAGAGTTGAAATTTTTCAGTTTTCTCAGTGAAAAGAGAAAAGACATTATCACTCTTGACAGCTAGCCAAATATAAAAAGAGTATTCATAGAATTTAATACAAGTTAGTTAAAGTATTCACTTCTAAGTTGATTAAAAAAATATATATTATATTTTTTTCTTAAGATACACTTAATTTGAGTTTACATATGAACTATTTAATGTACACTTATTTGAGTTTACATATTGTCATAGGAATTCAAAAAAGACCTAAGTTACATTGAAAGAATTGTATAGGACAAGCATGAAACTCTCTAATATAAAAAGTTGACCAACGTTTTTAAAAATTTTTTTCAGTTTAAACTTGTTCCTTATTAAAGAATTAGTAAAATTTGAAGATGCAAAATTTTCCAGGGACATGTATTTCGATATAGCGAATCGTATTAAATCAAGAAGTTTATTGTTTATTTTTTGTAACTTAGGGCTTTTTGAAATCATATGACGATATGAACTATTTAATGTGAACTTATTTGAGTTTACATATAAACTCGTGGTTTCATTGAGTTTACTTATGAACTAACCTTACATTTTCAAAACAGCTTCCTTAAATACTGTAGACCTAATATTGGAATTAGTTATTACGAGTAGGAGAGAGACTTATGAATGTATTATGTATGTATATAGAAGATAAGAGAAACATTGTGAACTCATAAAATTAAATAAAGAGACAGTCTTTGTATGACCGTCAAACCTTACAGATCAGAAGTGGGATATTTCGCGCTACTTGAGCAAGAAAATAAAATTGAAATTTTTTTTTGCAAAGAAATTTACACACTTATGTCGGCCATCGACATAAAAAAATTATTACTAAAAGACTTAAACGTTTGGTGTCAAGAAAACGGGATTGATTCAAGTGGCACAAAAACCGTAATTGTCTCTAGAATTTTAGACAATACAGAAATTACGGAAAAGTGCATAAAGGAATTGTGCGTGGACGAAGAATTTCAGTTTGAAAAAAACGCAGTTCCACAGAATATGTCCCAGCAGAATAGTACCGTTTTAGCAATAACAAATATGCACAGCGAAGACGACAACGACAAAGACAATGAAACGGATGGTGCAGCTAGTTACAGCATAAACCAACGTAAAGAAGAAGTTAGTAATGCAAAAATGGTGAGATATCAAAACGATGAGAACGACTATGAAAATGTAAACGAAGTACAAGAACAACAATGTGAAGAAGACGGTCGAAATAACAAAGTAGAGCCAGGCACAGTTAAATATGTAGAGGAAAGCGAAAACGAACTAAATAAAAATATAGAGATAGCAGAAGATGAATTTAGCAATGTGACAGGCAAACAATGTGAAGAAATAGAGACGCTAAACCGTAAAATAGAAATATTAATGAAAAGAAAACAACTGATAGAACTCCAAAACGAATTAGCTAACTGCGACTTGAACAAAAACAAATGCTCAAATGATGTGTCATTAGACACATTAAAAGAACTTTTTCCAGTATTTGATGGGGATAATAAATTAGAAATATGGCTGTCTCTATTACAGAATATACGGAAAAATTACCTAGTCACCGACGATATGTTACATGCCTTGATTTGTAATAAATTAAAAGGCAGAGCACAAGAGTGGTTGCTTACGAACCCAATATACTGAGCGAGGCTATAGATGATTTTTTAAAAGATATGCGGAATATGTTTGGTAGCAAGGAGTCCAAATTAAATATTCGCTGCAAAATACAAAACCGCGTCTGGCAAAAGGGTGAACGGTTTGATACTTACTACAATGAAAAACTTATCTTGGCTAACAGCCTTAAAATGGACGAAGATGAGTTCATTGAATACGTCGTTGAAGGCATTCCGGATATTAACCTACGGAATACGGCAAAGCTACGCTGTTTTACTTCTAAGAATGAAATTCTCCAAGCATTTCGTAATGTTGAACTCCTAACAAACACAGGTGTACAACAAAAATAAGGTCAGGCCACGGGAATAAATAGTTTGGTTAGAAAGGGTAAGGCGCAAATGACGGATCAAGCCGGGAAGAGAGACATCAAATGCTATAATTGTAATAGCAAGGGACATATAGCAAGCGAGTGCCGTAAGCCGAAACGAGAAGATGGTGCTTGCTTTGCGTGTGCGGCGTTTGGACACCAGGCCAAGGATTGCGGACTATACAAGAGAACGGGAACAAGAGAGGAGAAAAATGATTATGTAAGCTATTTAGATATAAAATTTTTTGCAGGTAATAAAAATGTATTAATGTTTTTAGAATGTCTCATAGATTCGGGCAGCCCCATCAGTTTCATTAGACAGTCGAATGTTCCAAACTCGGTGGACATTTTTCGGGATGACAAGAAAAGTTATGTTGGTATTAATAAAAGTGAATTAAAAGTTTATGGAATAATAAAATGTTCGGTTTTGTTTGCAAATAAAAATATTATAACGAAATTAATGGTTGTTGACAATGAATCTATGGGATATCCTATTGTTTTGGGTAGAGATTTTTTACGACAAAGTGGAACACACCTGGTTGTTTTTAATATCACCGGTAGGAGTTCAATTACAGATTTAGGGAGTAATTGTCCGGTAGGGGAAAGGAGTGAAAGGGATTGTGTTTATGAATTGCAGGGTATGAACGTAAAGGAAATGCAATGTAAGAGAATAAAGACCACAGATAGTGACAATATGGATGAAAAAAGGAACAAAGATAATTTTGAAGCGCAGATGTTATTGATCGAGTGTGACGATGATAAATTAGAATATGATTTGGGGGAACAGTTGAATTTCAGACAGAAAAGAGAATTTAGAAGATTATTTGATGAATCATATTTAAATCCGGAACGGCCGGACAAACCTTTTATAAAATGTGAAATGCGTTTAAAGGTGGACGACCAAAAGGCATTTAATTATGCACCCAGAAGGCTTTCATATTCAGAGAAAGCAAAGTTACAAGTAATTTTAGATGAGTATTTGGCAAAAGGTTTTATACGTCCAAGTGAATCTGAATATGCTTCACCCATAGTGTTGGTGCAGAAGAAAACAGGGGATTTGAGAATGTGTGTTGACTTTAGGCAACTCAATAAGGTCACGACAAAGACAAAGTTTCCGATTTCTCTTATAGACGATTTATTGGATAGGTTAGTTAACAAAAGCATATTTTCTAAAATGGATTTGAAGAACGGTTACTACCACGTTTATATGCATGAGGAATCGATCAAATATACGTCATTCACAACACCGTTAGGACAATTTGAGTTTCTTAGGATGCCGTTTGGACTGGCAAACGCACCATTTACGTTTCAACGGTTTATTAATAGGATATTTAGTGATATGGTACAGGACGGAAGGGTGGTAATATACCTGGATGACATAATGGTGGCAACACGGAATATACAGGAACACATGGAGATATTGAGAGAAGTTTTTAAACGTTTGGTTAATAATAAATTGGAGCTGAGGTTAGACAAATGCAGTTTTTTTCAAAGAGCGGTTAAATATTTAGGTTATATGATATCGGGGAACGGTATAAGGGCAGATAACGACGGAATAAAGGCGATTGTAGATTTTCCAATACCTACAAGGGTGCAGGAAGTGCAGAGCTTTATAGGAATGTGCTCGTACTTTCGCAGATTTATTAAGAATTTTTCAGTCGTAGCAAAGCCACTTCACGACCTTACAAAAAAGGATAGACTATTTAAGATGGGACCAGCCGAACTAGAAGCTTTCAGCACATTGAAAAAGGAAATGGTATCAGCACCCATTTTGGCGCTATACGATTCAAGAGACGAAACGGAGCTACACTGCGATGCGAGCTCGATAGGTTTTGGGGCGATACTATTATAGAGGAAGGGTGACGGTAAACTACACCCCATATTTTATTTTTCGAAAAGAACCACTGACACGGAGTCACGGTACCATAGTTTCGAGCTGGAAACATTAGCAATCGTCTATGCTTTGAAGAGATTTAGAGTTTACTTGCAGGGAAGGGTTTTTAAAATAGTTACAGATTGTAACTCTTTAACATTAACACTTAATAAAAAGGAACTTAACCCGAGAATAGCCAGGTGGGCATTAGAATTACAGGACTATGAATATACGTTAGAACATAGGTCAGGTAAGAGAATGCAGCATGTGGATGCTCTGAGCAGATGTAATACGATATTGGCAATCCGCGAAAACACTTTTGAGGATAATTTGGTGATTTGCCAGACAAGGGATGACAGATTAAATAGGATAAGGGAAATGTTAAGTAACGGAGAACATGAATTATACGAAATGCGAAATGGTGTGATATATAGGAAAATAAGGGACAATTTAGTATTTTGTGTCCCCGAAGCAATGGAGGGCCACGTTCTTTTTAGATATCATGATGAAATGGGCCATGTAGGTATAGACAAGGTTACAGATATAATTAGCAGAAGTTATTGGTTCCCTAATATTAGGAAGAAAGTCCAGGTACATATAGAAAATTGTTTGAAGTGTGTAGCATTTGCTACCAAGCACGGAAGGCAGGAGGGTTTTCTTCACGTCATTTCAAAAGGGAATTTTCCCTTTCAAGTTGTCCATGTGGACCATTATGGACCTATTAAATGTAAGAATTCTATGAAGAAGCATATTTAAGTGATAGTGGACGCCTGTACAAAATTTGTAAGACTGTACCCGACTGGATCAACCAGGTCTAAAGAGGCAATAGATGCGTTAGGGGATTACTTTCGGGCATATAGTAGGCCAAGTCATATTGTGTCGGATAGGGGAACTTGTTTTACGTCGGAGGAATTTGAAGAATTTTTAAAGAAAAACAACATTGTGCACATTAAGATTGCAACAGGGTCTCCACAGGCAAATGGCCAAGTTGAAAGAATCAACAGGGATTTGGGGCCGATGATTAGCAAATTAATGAACGTGGAGAGAGGTAAACCATGGCATAAGGTTTTACCAGAGGTAGAACATGCAATGAATAATACGGTTCACAGGAGTATTGGTCAATACCCAAGCGTCATGTTGTTCGGAATAGCTCAAAGGGGTAAAATAGTAGATAGCCTAAAGGAAAATGTAGTAGACAAGGAACAAAAGTGCGGCGATACAAGGGTAAATGAAATAAGAGGAAAAACAGAAGAGATACAGAAACAGATTCAGAGTTACAACAAATCTTATGTAGACCGAAGGCGACGGAATCCGAAGATGTATAGAGAAGGGGAATATGTAATGATAAGAAATTTTGACTCAACTATAGGCGTTTCAGGTAAATTATTGCCTAAGTTTAGAGGACCCTTTGCAGTATATAAAAAACTAGACAATGACAGATATTGTGTCAAGGACATTGAGGGGTTCCAGCGGACACATAAACCTTATGAAGGAATTTGGGCAGTTCATAATATGAAGCCGTGGTTTAAAGGGCACGAAAAACAGATCGGTGACGAAAATGGTTCAGAGGAACACAATTCAGATAGCGATGACAATAGCGTTTTAGGGAAGGACAAATGTGATAATATCTCACAGCGAACGGGTGTTACGACTCGCGGGATGTTAAAAAAGGGTGATAGCTGTAACAAGAGTAAGTAAACTGGCTAGAATCAGGAGATCCTAGGAATCAGGACGGCCGAGTTGTAGACCTAATATTGGAATTAGTTATTACGTGTAGGAGAGACTTATGTATGTATATGTATATTATATGTGTATATAGAGTATAAGAGAAACATTGTGAACCCTTAAAATTAGAGTTGTAGACCTAATATTGGAATTAGTTATTACAAGTAGTAGAGAGACTTATGCATGTATATTATGTATGTATATATAAGATAACAGAAACATTGTGAACTCATAAAATTAAATAAAGAGACAGTCTTTGTACGACCGTCAAACCTTACAATACTAACTACTCTAAATGTTTTGTCTTTTAAATATATCTTATCTTAATATTTTGGGAAAGTCTAGATATTATTATTATTATTATTATTATATTTTCTTAGTTTAGAAAACAACAATTTCTTTTTTTATTGTCTTAGTAAAAATATTGTTGTTATCATTATTTTATTTTCTTTGTTTATAAAAAAAACTATCATATATGTTGTTCCTTAACTAGTTTGTGCTCATCAGGACCTGTAGAAAGATTGTTTTCTTCAGCAGGTTTTATTTATTCTCCAACAAGAAACATTTTCAAAAATCTGATATTTATGAAAGGAAACAATTGTTTTGTTGGTTAGTTTTATCTAATGTATTTTTTGGTTTGAATGAAAATGGTGTATTTTGTATTTGAAATACGTACAATTAATGAAAGTATTTGGTATTTTAAATACCGCAAACCATGTATTTTGCCCAACTATGGTTACAAGGTCTGCTGCCTTTACACAATACGTATTTCACAGTGTGTTTGTCAAATTTCCCACTTCAAAATGCTTACACTGTACATAAAAGCAAAAAAAAATTTTCTCTGTAAATGTCAGGCTACTTTTACAGTGCAAAAATTTTCAATTAGAGCATGTTCTATTTTCAACTAACAAACTATCTGACATCAGCTGTTTTGCAAGTTAATTGTACATACATATGTATATGGCGCCAAGAACATAGCGTTTGTGATTCGGCAAATTATAAAAAATGTATTAAAATATACACACATATATTTAAAATTTTTTTTATACATATTGTAAAAAAAACAACAGTTTTAATAACTTAAATACAATTGTTCATACTGTTGTAATCTATTATTGGTTATGTCAGATGAAACCAAAAACTCGAGGATAAAAGCAAATATTATAAACCGTCTGTAAATGTACAACTTTGACAAACATGCGCAATTACAGATGCATTTTCAAGCTGACAAACACACTGTAAATATGAGCCTAAAGACGTTTCTGTGACATGGCGAATGGATATCGCCATTAACTAGGTATCCTACAAGGGGTGCTCTCAAGAGAGAGTAAATAGGAAAGTAACGCCTCCGTGGGTCATCTAGTCAAACAATTGAAAATCCAGAAGCGTCTGACTCAAAATGAGCGGCTATCTGGTGAGCGTCTGTTCTCCAGGTTAGGGGCGGCTGTTAGATTCCTGGCGGTTAGGTCTAAAACGCTACGGGTAGGACCCCGGAAAAACAAACCAAAATGGAAGACAATACAGAAGGAAGATTAGTTATGGTGCAGGGAGTAATAAACCCAGTACCGGCGGCATTGGGTAGTGCGCGAGCAGGCTACCAGTCGTCGACATCCAGCAACTGCAATGTTACTCCGGTACGCTTGGCTGGAGTAGCATAAAATGCTACAAGCAATGTAAACAACATCTACAAAGAGATGTAAGCAGAAAAACCTAAAAGGTTAGTAGTATGAATGTAAGGCTTCGGCATCAAAAATCCCATACATTTTTGGGATCATGCCTGGCTGGGAACCGTGATTGTTAAAAAAATTGTGTATTTTGTTAGGTGAATGAATGGTTTTGTAATGTAAGTGCGTTTTCCATCCCTGGATGTTTGTGTGGAATAGCTTTTAGGGGTTTGTATTATGAGTGTGTTATGTAGTAGGGGGGTGTATCAGGTAAAATTTTGTATGTAGATTTTTGTTAAGTTTTCCCATGTTTGATTTGAGTGTCCGTCCGGACACGTGCATTGAATGTTCCATGTCTGGTTTGAATATTAGTTCGGAAATTTGAATGTCAGTCCGGGGCATTTGAATGTCAGTCCAAAGCATTGGAATGTCAGTCCGGGGTATTTGAATGTCAGTCCAAAGCATTGGAATGTCAGTCCGGGGCATTTGAATGTCAGTTCAAAGCATTAGAATGTCCGTCCGGGGCAGGGTTGCATGTTGAGTGTGCCGGGTGCACGTTGAGTGTGCTGGGTGAATGTGTTTGTAGGGTATGCAATGTGCGACCAGGATATTTCTTATGGTTTTTATAGTTTAATAATATTTCTTGGCGCGTTGAGATTTGTGGTTTTATAATTTCTTTATCATACCTTAACCCTTTAACGGTCGATGGGGTTAAATTCGACCCCATGATATTTTATGTTATGAGGCGACAGCGTGTTCGGTTTTGCTTAAAGTGAAGTCGTGGTGGATGTTATTTTTGTTGAAGTGAAGTCGTAACATTTAATGTATTCGTTAGAGGGTTAATACAATATGAATTAAACTACATTAGGGCGGTTTACGAAAGTCTGTGATTTTTTTGCTAGTATTTAATAAATAAAATTCATTTACTGCGGTATATATTAATATCCCTAATACTACTACTCGTGTTTGGTCGGGGTTTGGTCGGGGTTTGGTCGGGGTTTGGTCGGGGTTTGGGTGGGGTTGGTTAGGATTTGTATACCAATTTTGTATGAGAAAACTAACAACGATGATTTAAGTGGCACCCTATTGTATTGTTGTTCTGTTGTTAAAAGTTCTGTTGTGGTTTTTTCTTTTTCGTTGATATGTATGAATGTGTGTGTTTGAAACAGTTGATTTAATTAAGTTGTTTGAATACAAAAGCTTGATCCTAACCATACACAAGAAAGTTGATAAGAAATAAAAACCCAAAAATAAATATACTATTTATGTATGTATTTATATATATATATTATTTATTAATGTGCTTGAAATTTTTATAATATAATAAACAATAGTAAAAAATAAATCTCATATTGAAGTATGTATGTATATATATAATATTATTGAAGTTCATCTTTATTGACCCAAGAATTATGTTGATTGGAAAATCCCAACCATTTTACGTACGCCTGGTGCCCCTTAGTTTTAATAACATTTTCAATCAAGTATGTATTTGGAAAATGTGTCTTTAATAGTTCATGTTCATAGAATCCACCAACAATCGGATTCCTTTGATAGTCTTCCAATAAATAAGTAATGGGATTTGTGTTCTGTAAAGTACGAATTTTAAAAATTTCAGTTGTCCAGTTTGGAGTATATCCTTTTGAAAAAATATGTTTATATTTGCTGATTCGAACGTGATCTCCAACTTTTAGTTTACCAAATTTATATATTTTGGGATGATTATAGGCTTGTTTTAATATAGAACTTTCATTTTCTATGTTAACAGCATTTGGCTTCATTCCAATTGTTCTATGCTTTTTATTATTATATTGATTAATTAAATCCTTACATATATGTATCCATTGATAATTTCCTTGTAGACTAAACTTTTTCCACATCATTCCTTTTAGAGTTCTATTAAATCGTTCTACAATAGACGCTTTCATGATACTATATGTAGAATAGTGATTGATATTATGTTTTTTCATCAGGTTTTGAAATATTTTATTATAGAACTCTTTACCATTATCTGTTTGCAAGTTTTTTGGAAATCTCTTTAGTGAAAAAATAGATTTCATAGCATTGGTAATATCTTCACTACCTTTCGATTTTACGGGTACAGCCCAAGCAAACTTTGAAAATGTATCTATAACTGTTAAAATAAATCTATAGCCTTTGTTATATTTTGAGTAAACGCCCATTTCAACAAGATCTGCTTGCCAAAGATCATCAATTCCCTTGTGTACCACTCGACGTCGAATGAAATTTCTGCGTGCTTGCTTATGAAGCTCCTGAACCACTTCTTGTCGCTCCATTTCTAACATCTATCTTAGATTACATCAATTTAAATGCTGCTGATATTGAATTTAAATCAAAAACGATTTATATATATCTATGTTTAAACGGTTTGTAATGAGCTTCGTTTTTCATTTAGACGTTCTTCAACTGAATCAATTTTGTAATTAAATAATGATCTCATTTCTTTTTGGTGATTGATTGAGATTATTTAGTATTATACTTTGATCATGTATTAATTTACTTAAACGTGTTTCTACATTATCAAATTTTTCTGTAGTCAACACGTTTTGTTGTCGTATTATTTCGTTAAAACGATCCTCCATTTCCTTAATTCTCTCCATATACATTGTATCCAGTTGTTTCTTTATTTCACTTAAATAACTTTTCATGTAAATTTTGTTTACAGCATCGTTTTCCAATACAGGACTAGCAATATTTTTTATTCTCCGCAAGTTAAAGTTGAAATTACGATCACTATCCAAATGAATCTTGAAATGTTGATTTTGGTATCTTGCAGATTTTTCAATATAATGTCCAAACTTATCGATAGGCATTTTATGAATATGAATTGTTAAACATTTTTAAGTCTATTTATATAATAATTTTTGCTTCTCTCAATTCCTCAATAATTGATACAATTTCATTATTATGATTTGAGTGACCAGCTGTTGTTGATGAAATCAAAAGACGCAATCTATCAACCAATTCATTAGGATCATCCCAATAAACATAATTATGCTTTTTTCTATTCAATTTCATTAAACCTTTTCCCTTATGAATTTTCTGTTGTTGTTTAAATAGGTTTTTAATAATCGTTGTATATTTAATTGAACGATTTCCTTTAATTTGACCATTAATACTGTTATTTCGTTTATGGACATTAGTCATCTCCAATATTTGTTTATAATTATTTAAATCTGTTTTATTATAACTGATTGGTTTCTTATAAACTAACAATTCATATAAGCCTGATGTGAAGGGCCATTTTAAATTACCTACAGTAATATTGGTTGAATTGAAAGTGATGGGTTCATTACCCAGTCTCCATATTTGATTTTTATCCTTATGAGGACCATAGGTTTTATCATATATATTTAAGTTAACTTTTGATAAATTATATTGAATACTTTGATTGGGATGTATTGTAATGGTGTTATCATCATCATTGTTATCATCCTCATTATCAACATTAACATTATTATTATCATCATCATCATCATCATCATAGTCATCATGATCATTTTCATCATCAAATGATTGAAACGTGTTTGAACTTTCCTCGATTTTCTTGTTATTAAAGTTTGGAGAAAACGTGTTATAATCAAGCTTACTCTTTTTATATGGTGTACTGAAGGCAACTTTATTATTCTCAAGATCATGTTTAAAAGAGTCATCCGGATATTTTTCATGTTTTATAATGGTGTTATTATTATTATTATTATTATTATTATTATTATTAGTTGATTGAACTAATTCTTTTAATGGTTTTGATATTGGTTTAAATGTCTTTTCCAACAATTCATCATTTGCAATTTCTCCAAGCAAAATATTCTTATATTTCTTTTTTAAAATATTTCGAGTTTTAATAAGATTATTAACCAGATTTGTATTCATATTTATATATTGAATTAGAAACAGATTCAAAACAGATCAGTTTAGCAGTTAGCGGTTTAATAGTTGAGAAGCTATTAGTTTAATAATTAATCTTGTACTGATTTTAAAATATCTGTAATGTTTCTTTTATAGATTTATAAATATATCGAAACCTTTTCTATATCGACCATTATTCATAGGATCATCTTTGTTAATAACTAGAAAACCATATTTTTCTTTCCAACACTCGGCACATAACTTATGAAATGTTTTTAAAGTCATATCAGAACCAACATGATCATTGTAAATATGCTTAATATTCATTACATCCTGTTTAAAAATTATAATCATATTTGCATTATCGCGAATCAAGTGTTTTGGTATACGTGTATAAGTTTGACATAAATAAAAACTATCAATGTCTTTATGGCGACCCATACAGAAGAACGTACATGATTTTGTTTCTCACAAGCTATATCATCGAATATAAATATTGAATTCGGTTTAACTTCGTCTGGGGATAGAACATCATCATTATTAGAAAATGATGAAAAATTTATCTCCTTAATGGGTTTAATTAGACTTTCTAAGTACTTATATTTCGGTTGTTGTGTTGACTTTGAATATAAGTAAATATTTTTAAATTTCAATCCATGAGGACTTTCAATAAGACTGATCATAACATTTGTTTTTCCGCAATTTGATGGACCCACAATAAGAGCTCGAATAGAATTCGGTAGTAATGAACTATGACGAATTTTATTTGATGAATCGAACTTTGATTCGATATTCTTTACATCAATCCTTTTATGTTGTTTAAAAAAACGCATTCTGAAATCTAATGATAACATAATATATAAACCAGTCTCTTTTATTTGTTTTCAATCAATTTAATTTCAATCTTTAATCGATAAAGTATCATTTATAAAAAGTTATTCAGTCGCCATCCATCCTTCATTGGTAAAGGTTTTCTAAATAAAATAATTAATAAACTTCCCATTGAACTTCATCTACCCGGTTATCAATTTTGCGGACCTGGTACAAAATTAAAGAAACGTTTAGCTAGAGGTGATCAAGGAATCAATCCATTGGATACTGCTTGCAGAGAGCACGATATAGCATACTCAAACAATAAAGATTTAGAGAAAAGACATATTGCTGATAGAATTTTAACTGAAAAGGCTTGGCAAAGGGTCAAAGCAAGCGATAGTAGTTGGGGTGAAAAATCAAACGCTTGGTTTGTTGCTACTACAATGAAAGCAAAAACAAAATTCGGTATGGGTAACGTTATTAGTAAAACTAAAAAGTCGTCTCCAGTAAATACCCACAAACTATTTACACATGCATTGAAAAGTGCAAGAAAGAATATAAAGAAAAGTGAAAACTTGAAAGATGCTATAAAGATTTCACGAAAAGTTGTAAACAATATTTTCAAGGGGAAGAAAAAATCGTTAATAAAAACACCTCGAATAATACCGCTACCAAAATCTGGAGGTTTTCTTCCACTTGCCCCTATATTTGCTGCACTGGGTGCACTTGGTGGTTTAGCTGGTGGTGTATCTGGTATTACAAAAGCAATCAATGCAGTTAAAAATGGAAAGGAACAGCTGACTGAAGCAAAACGACACAATAATACAATGGAAGCCATTGCGATGGGAAAAGGCATGTTCTTAAAACCATATAAAAAAGGTTTTGGATTATATTTAAAGCCTTATCAACAAAATTTTTAATGAAGCTACCTAAAAGAGCCCTTTCTGATGTAGACTTGAGAAAATATGCAAAACATATTCCAAATTTTAGAGGTGTGTTTATGTGTAACACTCTTCCAAGCAAACCATTTAAAAAAGAATGTGGAATAATCAATCTGGATACTTCAAAGGGACCTGGCACACATTGGGTAGCATATTGGAAAAACAACAATCAAATCGAATATTTTGATAGCTTTGGCAATTTGCAACCACCAAAACAATTAATAAAATATTTAGGAAAAAACATTAGTTATAATTATGATAGATATCAAAATTTTAATACAATAAATTGTGGTCATTTATGTTTAAAATTTTTGTTTTCGAAGCTAAACTAAAAAGAAACTATAAATGTTTTAATAAAATACATCGATTAAGAATTAAAAAGATCTTGTTTTATTTATATATATATATAAACATTTTTTTTTTCATTTATTAAAAATTTTAAAAGAAATATTATAATTAAATAATTTTTCTAATTTCGCTTGTTAGAGGTGAGTATTCGATTAAGCGATCATGAATAACTAAACAGTATGCTGATGTTTTTTCTGGAATTGGTTTGTTTGCTTCAGTATCAAATTCAATTCGTACATCAATAGGTCCAATTTTAACAGTTTCATTTTGATGTGAAACATCAACAACAATAAGCGGTGCGTAAGACTTGTAATCGTTAACATCCAGCAATGGTTCAGGTTCTCGCATGTAAAAGCTTTGTTGAAATTTTGCATACATATTATATAGAACAGAATACTGACCCATTTCGAAACGATTATTTAAATCGTCATATGGATATGACTCTGAGTTTAGATATACTTTTAAATTAGAGATATTACAATGGTCAAATATATTTCTTTGTTCTTTACTTTTCTCTTTTTGTAAACCAATTATAAGAAATCGTGGTCTTTCGTTTTGTGGAGAAAGCTTCACATTCCATAAAACCTTTGTATTCGTTGGTAGTGCAGGATTTACATGACAATCCCAACTACGAAATGCAATTGGTATAGAATTTTTGCTGTTGATTATCTTAAACATTTCCAATTTTGCAAAGTCCGATAGTTGAATATGCGGCATTTTCCATATTATATCCAGAATTGTTAATTTCAACTGATCAGTTGTATTTGTAGAATAATATGATCTCTCATCGGATGTAGAACGTTGAAGAATGAGCTCATGTTTCGAATTTAATAGTATTTTGTTATAATCTTCAGCAAAACCCAGC
This sequence comes from Gymnocheta viridis, assembly GCA_956483585.1. Lineage (NCBI taxonomy): Eukaryota > Metazoa > Arthropoda > Insecta > Diptera > Tachinidae > Gymnocheta > Gymnocheta viridis. Next base: position 41,964,082 of record OY101444.1, read on the forward strand.
AACATTTTCAGAGGTATACAACAACTAAAATGACTTTTTTCTAAAACAAAAGTTTCGTTAAGACACCAACCAGCGTTTTTTAGTGTAGCACTTTCAGCCTTATTCAATGATACAAAATTTTTCATGGTGGATGAAATTCCAAGTTTGCGTGTACGATCAACTTCAAAACCATTAATTTCATAACGAATTTCATCAAACAAATATGAAACAAAGTTGTTTTTAAATTTCACATCTATAGCTGGAACCTCTTTGTTTGCTTCCTTCTTTACTATAAAACCATGAATGTAAATCATACTCTCACTTGGTAAGACAAAGAGATCCTGATTTTGAATTGGTATACGAATTTCATCATTGTTGTTGAATGATTTTAGATATGGAGAGTAACTATGATATTCTCTTTTTACAATACTCTCATCATATATAGGTTTTTGAAGGACATTTAGTATTTCATTCATGGTTGAAGATTAAATCCTAATGATTTTAAGTATTCTGTATTAGATGAGGACAACAGTTTTTTATTTTTTATACTTTCTCGAATGTGAGTTGATGAGGGATTGAATGGAAATCCTCTTTGCACTATGTTTTTATTGTAAATGATCATTATTCTAGTTTGAAGTGGAGTCTAAGAGTGATTTTTTCTCCTCTAAAATTTATAAGTTCACCGTCTTGATTTAAGATTCTAATCGTTATGTTGTTTATTTGCTGACAGTTGACGGGTAAATAAATAACATTTCGAGATTTTTCGTTTATTTTATATCCTGGAGGAACATCAAGAGGAAATTCATGAATAGTATGATTCGAAGTATTATTAATAAATGAACCGGTTGTTAAGTTGCTTTCAATGCGTATTGTATTAACATTCGTAATATGTGTAGGTAAATCAGATTCAAATAACCTTGTAGTATTCAATTGATTAATATCTACAATCACCACTTCCAAAGATTTATCATTTTGAAGATTTTGATCAGTGTTATAATATTCAGTTGAATTTACTTCTAATTTTCTTTTGCTAAATCCGAGCAACTTTCCTATACTGTTTGGTTGTGAAAAATCTATATCCATTGATGAGGTTATTTCAGTTTTAAGTGTGTTATTGTTAGCTTCAATTTTTAGATAAATTGGTTCATCAATATCGTTTAAGCTTGAGTTTAGGAAAAAATCAATATCTTCAAGTTCGTATGAACCAACTGGAATAGTAATAACATGATTTCCTATATGAAACAAATTGTTGTAAACATCTACATTGGGTATGGAATTGAATGCTACAAAATCAATAAGTCCACAAACATAATTTGTAGACAGTTCAATTGGAGGAAAATATTCTCCAACCAAAGTTGAAGTGTTTCCGTTTAAAGATATTGTTATTGACATTACAAGTATTCAGAATGAACTGATGTTTGATGATTATTTTACCTGATTTAAGTGTTAAGTAATAAATCGAAAAAATGTCTTTTATAATTTTATGTTTTCTTTATTAATATTTGATTTAATAAACTTTCTTAAGAGTATTACATTTTTTTGAGCACATATACAATATTTTCTATGATAACAACAAACATTTACAGATTTATCATTTTGATATAATGTTTTTAAATTTGGACAATTTAGATCATCTAGGTTATAAAAATTAATTTTATCCTTAAAAATATTTTGAATCCACTTAATTTTTTCTAATCCTTTAGCATAATAAATAAAATTTTTATCTTTAACATGCGCAATATAATATTCCATAATATTTGTTAAGGTTGAATCGCCATCTTTCCATTTTAATCCATGATGATGATTATAAAGCCAATTAATTGAATCTTTTTCTTTTGTTGTCAACAATGAATATGGAAAAGGTGGTTTAATAATAAATGTTTGAACTTGTGAGTCATCAATTGAAATACTCAGTTCTTTTACAATGAATTTATTGTTGAGATAAAAACCTTGTACGTCTACAACTAAAATTCTCTCCTCCGACATTGTTTAGTACTAATCAAGTCACAACGACGACTGTAGAACTGTTTATAAAGTCTATGTTTTTAAATTATTATAAAAATTCATTATACATAATGCTTGTTCCCAACTTTTATCGATAAGGGAACATTTACAGGTATCAGGTCCACAAGTTGTTTCATCGTTGGACCACACACAATTGGTGTAATGATATCCAAATTTTGATTTACTTTTCTTATAAAATGCATATTCATCGAATTGAGTTTTTAATTTCTTCAAAATAATCTCATGTTCATACCACAAAAACCTTTCTTCGTTCAAGAAGTCATGTAAAATTTTCGAATAAAACTGATTGTTCATTATTTTTCTTATTTTAATTTTTTTATTTATGTTAAATAAATGTTCTTAACACATCAACAACAAAGTTTATATTAAGTAGTAGTAAATGTATTTCATCATATTAGTTAATTTATAATATTTCCATATCCAAATCATGGGTATAATCTTGAATGTTGATTAATGTCATATCGGATCGGTATGTAGTATCATCCTCAGAAACCGTCTCAATTTCACCATTACTTAAAATTCTCTCGTATTCAACTTGACGGTATTCGAAACATGAAATATTTAATCGACGTTTCAAGTAATTGCTGTCATATGTACAACGGATTCTCAATTTTATATTATCTTTGTATTGAAGTTGAAAATGTCTATAAAATGGAGCCGAACTTTCAATTATTCCTGCAATATTTTTTTCTTTTTTTACTAAATCTTGCCTAAATGCTTCAATAGCTTGTTCGACAGTAAAATATTGATTTATTGGTGGTGGTGAGGAGTCTTCTTGTTCTTCGTTTGATTTATATTCTGTTTTTGTTGTTGTTGTTGTTGACTCGATGTTTTTATTTAAATCATTAGTAAACTTTAAAAGTTTGAAATTTAGTTGTATGCTCACAGTATCATTATTTGGTAATTTAATTGCAAATTCTGTATTTTTAAGTTCATTTTCACTCAAATCAATAGGTAATGAAGCTGAAAACACTTGTATGATATAGATATATGAAAACAATATGATAAAAATATTTTTCATTTTAGTTTTTCTTTTTAATAGACGTGTTCTTAGGTTAGCGATATATTTTTGAATGAGATGATAAGAATTGTTTCTTAAATTTATATACTAATTTAATAATCTTCATATTGAAATGAGTCATCACCACCGCTAGCACCACCAGCTGCTTTCTTAACTATACTATTATTAACCATTTTCTGGGAGAGGGGAGGTTTTCGTTGATTTTTATTCAATGAATGGATACCAGTCTTACCATTATAAGATTTAGTTGCATATTCATCTATTTCACTATAAACACATGATGGTTTGTATGAGTGTACATTTATATCTTTAAAACCACCCTCATAGACTGTTCCAACTAGTGATATCATACCACCGATAACCTCAATTTTTATATGTTGATTGTGACTAAAATGAAATATTGGAATATTTGTTGGCATTTCTTGTCCTCTATTAAGAGAAAAAATTTGAGTTCTTGTCCCTCCTTCTGCGGTTAGGAAACACCTGCATTATAATATCCAAAACTACTGCATTTATTATTTGAAAAGTTTTCCACTGTGCATGACAAGTACAATATTTATCACCAGTTTTTAAAAATTGACCCCAATACATATTTAACAAAGTTTTTTAATTCAACTGAATCTCTTTATATATATATATATATATATATATATATATATATATATATATATATTATATATATATATATATATATAGATATATATATATATATGCATACATGTATACTTAACCGCAATTGATAAGAAGTTATTGAAATAACTAAAAACACCTTATAGTATCAATTATTGAATATAAAGAATCAGTTTGAAAATTCGTTTTACGGTGAAAAGTTAAAAGCAAAATAATGAGAGCAAGTTTAAGAAAATTGTTTCAAAATCCTAATATTATATACTTACCTTTAAAGGATATGGAAGAAAATACTGCATATGAAATCAACAAGATAGAACGAGTAGATACAAAATATGGTGAAAGTATAAGATGTCTTGTAAATAAAGAATATCATATTTATTTACCTAAACGATTTCTGATTATTACTAAAAATCAGATGGATTATCTAAACGCAAATCCACACATTTTAAAGAAAGTTAAAGAAGTGAATGGATTATATACTCTAATCATTAAAAAGAAGAAGCAATATGTATTCTACAACAACTTGTATGACAGTACTGAAGAAGAAGAAGATGACGATGATGATGATGAAATAAAAAACACATTTTAAATAAACCTCGAAACAGAAACTTTTTTAAAATTATGAAAACATATGTACAATAAAAGCCTCCAAAATCTAAAATTTCTCACGTATTTAATAAATTAGGAACTTTATAAAAATGAAAAACCATTTCCATTCCATTTCTGGTTTTATATCATGTACATCTGTGAAGTATGTGGAATGTCTTTCGCATCCAAATTTAATTTTAAGAGACATTTTAATAATAAACATATTGAGCCAAAATCAAACAAAACAAAACTAAATTTAAAAAAATGAAAATATTGAAGAAACTCCATCATGTAGCTATATACGATGTGAAACTTGTAAATTAAATATAAGAAAAGGTTCTTGGTCTCATCATTTGCGAACTAATGATCATAAAAAAAATAATAATCGTTTGTTTATAAACAACGATATATATATAAGTAAAAATTTATTTTCTAAGCGTATTCAAACTTTTGTATACGAAAATAAAAAGGTAGATGAGCTTTCAATAAACATTTTATTTTCGAATGCAAAGAAAGTATTATAAATATTTTAAAAATATGTTATTAGAACATCAAAATATAAAATTTAATATAGAAGTTTTTGCAGAATATATAAAATTCTCAAAAACTAATGAAATTGAAATGATGATAGCGCACTAATTAATATGAAATCTTTTCAATCGAAAATGGTAATAGTACAATTAGAACAAGATCTATCAAACATGTACGATAATCATAGTATAGAAATAGCAGCCAAAATGGATGAATTTCAAGAGAGAGACAGTGGTTGGTCTCTAGTTTGTATCAACAAAATTGAAATAAACGTTAACAAGTATTGTCCTATAAAAGCATCTAAATATTTAGAACTACCAATATTTATCAGAAATAAAAAAGCGTGCGTCAACATTAAAAATAATGATAATTATTGTTTCAAATGGTCTCTTATAGCTGCATTAGAAAACAATAATTTTATTATATTTTTTAATGGTTTTGTTATAGGTTGAAAGGTATCCTCCAACAAATTAACTTTATCGATTCATTTAATTTTATTTTTTTAGTTTTTCTTTTAATACTGTTCTAGTATTTATAAGTTCTTTCATAAGTTTTTTATTCATGATTATGCTTTTGTCAACTTCCAAAGAGCTATCGAATTGTTATCGATTTGTTATCGAACTGCTATCCAACTGCTATCGAACTGGATCTGAACTGCTATCGAAAACAGCTTTTTATACTGCTTCTGATGAGCTCCCGATCAGCTTTATATCTGATATCGCTTTAAAAAAACTAACTATAAATGATTACCGTAACTGTTTGATAGATAAAACCATATATCACGATAAAATGTATATATTTAAATCTATCCTACATGAAATTTATACACAACAAATATCAAAAGTTGTATTAAGTTATGATGATAATAAACGTTATATAAGAGAAGATGGTATTAATACCTATGCTTGGGGACATTTCAAAATAAACAAAAATTCAAATTTTAATAAAGTCTAAATCATAAAAAAAGTTTTTTCTTTTACAAATACAATACTTATTTATATATATTTATATTATATATATATATATATAAATATATATATATATATATATA